>VZRF01009865.1:43770-116852 GCA_013396875.1 Vireo altiloquus
TATATTGACACTTCTCCAGCAAAATGAATTTTCATATCTGGAAAGGCATTCAAATTCCAGCCCGTTTTCAGCACAGATGCAACACAAAATTTGGGTCCAGTGTGGGTCCCTCGAGGGTCTATGTTTTTAGGTCAGCAGCAGCGATTCAGGTGTAATATTGTGGTTTGTGTGTGCGATGCTGGGTCCTTCCTCTGTCCCATCCTCCCATCTCCTGGTAGAGTCAAGTAGGAAAAGACTTTGAATCACAACCAATCCCCACTTGCTGAGGAGACAGCTCTTCCAGCACCCCGAAGGCTCAGCAGGGCAGGTATCAGGACATAATGATGCCAGGATGATTTTTTGCCTTTTCTTTTATACCCCTCTTCCATACCCTTTTATAGTTTGATGTATTCTCAGTGCTTTTAGCCCACACACTGTGACTTCCCAAGGCTGATAACTCAGCTCAGCCCCACGGCACTGTTAAACCAGGAGAGCAAACATCCTGGGAGCCCCAGACACCAAGGGCCTCTCCAGAACACATTTTGGAACCTCAGACAGGCCCAGCCAGGGGGAAGGTTCCCCACAACGAGGGCTTCACTCCAGCCTCTCATTGGGGGATCTTTGATAAATATGGTAATTTTGCAAAGCCTATAATTGTGTGTATTTGGGGGCATTCCACCTGGACCAAGTGCTGCACCCAAGGATCCTGAAATAAATACTGAGTAAAAACCCCTTTTCCCCATAAACTGTGTTCTAGTTTTAATTTTAAGACCAGGGAAAGGCAGCATTAGGAATTTGTGTTTTAGGGCATCAGTGCACTATGTAGGGGCTATGTCATGATCCTCATTCCTGAGGACAGGAATCATGAAGTGTGGCTGCAGAAATGGTGAATATTTCTCTATACAGGCTTTGTTCAGTTCTGAAAGATCACCAGACATCACCCCAGCTGTGAGTGCAAAATGGCCAGTCACTACAAGTGCTTTTCATATTGGCTTTTCCCACTATACAAAAATCTAATTTTCCTTAATGTCACTCTGCCAGTACATTATCATCCACTTCTGTGCCCTTTCTGCTGCTGAAATGGTGAGAAAAGCATGTGGGAGCAGGGAATTGAGTGTGAGTCGAGGGCCAGTGTCTTAATCATTACAATAATCTACTTTTCTGCTTTCCAGCAAAAATGAAGAGCGAGAAAATCGAAAGGGACATCGTGGCTTTTTCATTGATTCTGAAACATTTTCTACTATTTAACACCGTAGACTTTATTCTAAACATTTGTCAACGCCACAGTTGCAGGAGGGCTGGGCGGAATCCTCATTCCTCTTTCTTTTTATTGCAGATTAAACACCTCAGAGAGCTGCAGGAACTGCACCCAGCACTTTCCAAAGCGGTGTTCCCACAGCTGTGAGGCTGGGAATGTTCCAGGGATGAAATTCTTGCTGGGCTCAGCAGCCACAGGCAGCTCAGAGTTCATCTGCCTTTCTCACACTCTCGGTAAGACCTCGCCTGGATGGATCAGCAGAGTTCTATAACACCCTAAGGAGAGTTTAAGATGATTTGTATAGGAATTTTTAGCTATTCTTTAAAGCTCTGGAATTTAAAGAGAGCCTAAATTTCAGATCTAGGCTTTTGGCTTAGGTTTAACCTTAGTTGCCAAAGAGCTGTGAATAGAATATCTTGTCATGGTCCCCTCTCAACCTGCCCCAAATTTTCCTTTCCTTGGGCCAGCCATGTGAAATCATTCCCATGACAATAAACAGTTCACTTGAAAATACCAACTGTGAAAATAAAACACCCCTTTATTGCCCTGGCATTTCAGTACAGGCATTAAATTATTTTTTTTAAAATGGTAGTAAAGCACAAAACAAGAAACAAAACTGCTTTGATTTGGGTCTTTGGGTCCTTGGCTCCCACTAGACCCCAACACAAGTGAGTTTCACATAAAAGTGCACTGCTAGGTTGACCAAGCCTATAAAGGCAAAAATCAATAGAAATCCTCAGGTAAAACTGGTAATACTATATTTTGTTTATCCTACCTTAATTGTTTTCAGTCTCCAAGCAGTTCATAAATGATTCTTGTGTTATTCCTCACTCTGCATTGCACTCTCTTCATTTTGTAGGGTAACATTGTTTAAATCTGTAGGAGTTTGTCTTTGGGAGGGGATCCTGCCTAACTATTGTGGTTACATAATATCTTAATTTTACCAGAAAATTCTCGCAAATCACTCAGGAGATTCTCAGAGAACAGTTGAACATATTTGTTTTTTATATGTTTTATTGGAAATAACGCTAGGCAATTTTCTTTCTGGTTAGAGGAAGCTTAAGATGGAAATCACTGTAAATATAAAATAAATCCTCTGATTCTGTAAATGTGGTTGTCACCTAAAGAGTTTATAATATACTATAAGAAGATCTGGTCAAATATCTACCCATCAGCAAGATAAAGACTCATTGAAACTGATAGGCAAGTGATAAGAAAATTATTAAAATATTAAGAGAAAAGAAAAAAATTATCCAGTGGAACATACCCACGTGGTCCAGACCTCACCATGCACCCATCCTGTGCTCTTCCCTGGGACTTTGCCAGGAACACAATGGGGCTGAGCTGCTCCAGGCACCAGGGAGGCCACACTGAGGTGACATTTGATGTACTCAGGGTCAGGAGCTGCCCCTACCAGGGCTCCTTTTTGCCTGTGTTGCATTACATGAGTGCATCTCTTCCTGCAGTTGTCTCTTGCTTCCCCCTTTCCCCCACAGCGTGATGTCTCCTGTTGGAACCCAGGAAAGCCAAAAAACTTTCCCTGATCTTTTAGGGATGAGATTCATCCCTAAAGCTCCACAAGAAGGCTTAGCCTATGAACTAAGCCCATGGGAAAAACTGCCNTCCTTATTCTTATTCTCCTTCTCCTTCTTCTTCTTCTCTGACCTAAGTTCCTGTGATTTAGTGATTAGTAGAAAGAATCTAGTGTAAAAGAGACATATTAATAAAATTGATAGATATTGGGTTTAAAGACATAGAACATAGTACATAGTCTAAAGTACATAGAGCTTTCCTATTTGATCATAAGAACTATATAAACTCTCTGTAAGTAGCCTCTGCAGCCACTGTGCACCTGGAAGCAGCAGAGAGGCTGTTCCTGAACCTTTGATAAGATATGATAAACAAACCTGAAGCAGCAAAGAAGTTTCTTTGTTTTTTTTCCTGACATGAGAGTTTGAGAACAGAGAGCTCCCCGGGCAAGGACCAGCACTGTGGGACCCCCACAGGGTCCCACAGTCTCTGGAATCCACAACTTTGCTGGGCCTGCCTGGGCTCTGGGACCAGCCTTGGCAGGTCTGTGCTGCCCTGCAGAAGGGAACTGAACCCTAAACCTGCAAAATCTGTGGTAAATCACACTGAGGTTTCACATCTGAGCTGCTGTTTCCATGCCACTTTGCTCTCTGCATCGTTTTGTACCTTTTAATTAAGGGGAAACTTTGGTACCTAAAGAAAAGGTTCCTCTGTCATCGAATGCAAATGCTCAGTTCTCTTGGCAATAGTTTTCTACTGCCTATCCCCCTGAAGACCAGTTAATTATCAGATTTAACACAAATTCCTGATGATGGCAGCTGACAGGAACACGTCTGGGGCATCTGAGACTGGCCCAGGATTCTGAAATTGCCCAAAACGTGTTCTGGCTTGTTTGGAGCTGAAGAACAGCTGAAGGTTATCAGAACTCGTGTGAGGTACAGACAAGCCTGCATTTAGTGCTGTGCTATATGGTTTGTAAAGTGTAACAGCTCTAAAGTTATACATTAATACCGTGAAATTGAAGTGGTTTTTTTGCATATTACATTAATTCCAGTTAATAGGGAATTAGTGCCACCTAATGTAAAAATGTAACCCAAGTGTCTCTGGTGCTATAAGGGAAAGCTTTCTCATTCTTTCTCTCCCATTTGCAATAAACATTAGTGAAATAAAAATTACCGTGGATTATGGAGCTTTTAAATATTATATATTCCTGTGCTATTAAATGTCATCTATTACCATTACATAAACTTTACCTTTGATTAGCAGCAAATATTCTGCTTTATTCTGAGAAATTGGCCATTTCGTAATGCTCCAAAGGATTAATTGTGGTAATGAAATATTTCCCTGTCACAGCCTTGTGTAAACTGTAATTATTTTGGCCCCAGTTCTGCAAAGGCGTGTGCAAGTCCTTAATTGCACTCAGGTGAGGAGAATTAAGTGCATGCATAAATATTAATGTGGGTAGAAGCAAGGTCCTATGTGCAGCTTTTTCTCCTTTTACCAGATGTATAAGCCTGAATTCCAGGGATGACCCAGCCTCTCTGTCTGTTTTGTAGGAGAAAAATAACACTTTAATAAAAATCAGGGAGAGCAAAGATAAATACAGCGAAGGAATGCTCTGGTTCCCCAGTAATTAATTACCTATCCCTTATCTGTTTTATTCTGTTGGTTTTGAAGTAAGAGTGCACCAGCCCATGACGCCTATAAAAGAGTCAGGATGAAGCAGAACTAAATATTACTGGAGCTTTGGAGAATATTTAGGTCATAACCACTTTCAGGTGGGCAGAAAAGCCACTACATTGGTTTTGTTGTATGATTGACAGTGTGTCATAAATAAGAAAGAAGTGACCAATCTCAGCTATTCTGCTTTATTCTTTAATTATAGTGAATGTCTGGCTGAACCTGAACATGAAACTTCAAGAGAATGAGGGCCAAAACCCCCCAAGATCTCTATTTCTAATGTGAATTTTGTGAAGTCTGTCATCTGGTTACGTTAAAATTTATAATGCCTTATGTCATTTTTCTTAAAATGTAACCTGAAATTTATAAAAATTATAGAATCAACTAAATCTTACCAAAAAACCTCCCAATCTACAATCTGGCTTAATGAACTTGACTTTGAACCATTAGAAAGACAGCTGTTATTTGGAGACATAAATGATGAATATTGTGAGGGATTTTACAATAAATTTCATGACAATCCAAATTTTTAACAAAAATACAATACTTAGGGAGAAATGCCTCTAGTTAGGATGTTTTGACTATTAGAGTATGAAGTGACTAACATAAAAAATCCTTTAATAAATAAGCTGCATGCATTTTCTTCCCCACCAAAGCAATTTTAAAACTGCATTCTTTTTAAGGGATAGACATAATAGAAGATTCAAAATCTAATTGTAAAAGCAATAATTTGTGTCATGCACTCATTTATTTTTTCCACAGCTCCAATTTAACTCATATTTTTTGTTACCACGATGTAAATGACAAACATGTTTGTAGCTGCCTTTGTATTATGTTATGTGTTTAAACCTCTCAGGATTGCTGCTCATTCTGGTGCACAGAAAATGCTTTTTTTTTTGTAACAAATTGCACAACGCGGCACGCTCTGGCTTTTCAGAGTTGAAAACAGACACTAAATTGAGTTTAATTGTAAAGAGTTTGCCGGCTTAAGAGAGAAGATTCTGTTTTTTAAGAAAAAACAGAAGATTTTCCTTTATGGTGGGCAATGAGAAAAGTATATTTTAAGGTGACAAATGCCAATACCTCAAGAAAGAATAAGGAATTCTCTACCATGTCTAGAGCATTGGAAGCATCCTACTTTGAAGTATGACTGAAATGTTGGTCCACCCTTTGGCTGACACAAATGGAAAGTTGAGGCTCTGCTGCTGAGTTGAGCTGGGCTGTGATGTCAAAATTATCTTCCAGGGGCTAAAGTGTGACATAGTGCTCCCAAAAATGTGTCATTTCCTCTCTTTGGAACACACGAGGGGAGAGCTTCAGTGCCCACCCTGCACCACTCCTCCTTTTCACAGGGTGGCCTGGATAACATCCAGAGCTGCAAACCCAGAAAAGGGTGGAGAAAGCAGTGCCAAAACTGGTGGAGNGAAAGAAAAAGGAATTCTCTACCATGTTTAGGGCATTGTGCAAGCATCCTACTTTGAAGTATTTCTCCAGAAAAAGGTGGAAAAAGCAGTGCCAAAACTGGTGGAGAAGCTGAGGAACATGACCATCAGCTCGAATAAATAGAGGAGCTGGGGATTAAAAAAGAAACTTTGGGAAAAAAAGTCTGGAGGCAGCTGGAGAAGCCACAAAGCCACTTGGGGCATGTTTGGAGCTGGGTGTTTGGGGAGGGCATCGGGTTTGATGTGCCTTGGAGGTGCCAGGGGAAGGTGTGGAGCACCTGAAAATGCTCATTAACAATTTACAAGCGTCCAGTGTTGGGCTGGATCTCTTCTACTGCTCTTACAGACCCTGGATATCCAGATCACACTTTGATAGTTATTTATGAGCTGTTAATACATCAATAAAACTTCTGATCTCGCTTTGATTTGAACCTCCTGACCTAAGGAGATTTTCCCTCTTACAACTGTGTATTTCAGTGGGATGTTTTAGGCTTTGGTGACTTCTGCTTCCTTATACAAGAATTTTTTCTTTCTTTCTCATAAGTTTCCTTCCTTCTCCTGCCCCAAATTTCTCTATTTGTCAAAGATATCATAAAATTAGCTTCTGGATTCTAGTGAAGCCAGGAAAGTTTTTTTCCTAATTTTTTTTCACATGCCATCATTTTGTGAGTGAATTAAATGCACAGAGACAGAACACTATCAAATAACCTTTGCACTAGGATCATTTCTAGGACTATACATCTAATTTCAATTCCCCACCCTTATAAAAAACTCATGCTGAATAGTGGAATGTGGAAGATAAACAAACAAAAAAAATCCACCCATAAAAGCACAGGAGCGCAGATTTCTTTGCTATCCTTCCCCCTTCTCTGAGTACATTTTAATTCAATTAGCACACTGAGATAAATTCCAGACCCTTTAGTCCAACTCTGCCTTCTGAGGTGGAAAACACAGTGCAAATCCCCACTTTCTGTTGGGATCTATTTTTAAGTCCCAGGGTGCATCTTAGAGATGAGTGAGAGGTGCAGAAAGTCAGCACAGCTTCTCTTGCCTGTGATCTCCTGCTGCAGCAAGGACAGCAAATGCCTTTCTCCCAGCGAGCTGCTTTGTCTGTTTTCTGAGCCATTGCTTTGAACTGCCTCCCGTTAAAGAGAAAATAGCATTTTGCTGCTTCAGATTTGCTGGGAGATTCGTGTTGAGCTACAAAGGAGTTCCTCTCCACGCTCCTGTGATCAGGCTGTGTACAGTCAGTGGTCCCTGCAGGCAGCAGCAGTGCAAGGCTTATTGCATCTCTCAGGTCCCAATTATGCTTTCAGAAGTGCTCCCTGCCATTATGAAGGCAAATTTGCCCACAGATGCATTGTAGCCTGTATGATCCTCTTCTCCTGCATGGTGAGCTTAATTGAGGTTTCCCAAGCCTGCCTTTCCCTGAGATTTCTTTTCCAGGATTTTATGCTTTTGAAGAAATACCTGCATAATGTTCTACAGGATGCTGAATAATTCACATTATTCCTTCCTTGTAATCAAGCTACTGCTCTTCTGCCACTTTCAAAATCCATATTTCTGGACAACCACAAGTGCCATATGTTTAAAAGGGATGGAGGATTTTCATGTTGCTTGTGCATCCTGTGATTTTAAGGCAGGTTGCCTTTGTGGGAGAAAAAACCAGAAGATTTTCCTCTATGGTGGGCAATGAGAAAAGCATATTTCAAGGTGGCAAATGGCAATACTTCAATGCTCAAGAAAGAAAAAGGAAATCTCTACCATGTCTAAAGAGTTGTGCAAGCATCCTGCTTTGAAGTATGACAGAGATGCTGATCCACCCTAGCTGATCCTGGCTGGTGAGTCCTGCTGAAAACTGACCAGCTGAGCAGCCCTCAAGAGGTATAACAGGAAATATTCTGCTTATTCTGCTTTCAGTTCCTGAAGACAAGTTTGCAGTGATGAAGGGAAATTAATGAAAGCATACTAAAAGAGGAGGTGATGCTACTCCTCTTTTTCTGACCTTTCTGCACTGCTGGATATTGTGAGATAAATCTGGTGCAGTGAATTTTTGTGAATTTGGGTCTTTATCTGCACGCAAACAATCAGGGTTTGCCAAATGACTTAAAGTGTCCCACTTATTTTGAAAATTTTACAGTGCTATGTACACTCTTTCTCAAATGTCCTCTTGTAATAATCCTGAAGCAGCATCCTGAATCTCCAGTTGTGAACGACATTTTTGGATGTATTTAATTGTTGGATTTATATAATTGCATAACACAGCAGCAGCTGATAGGGTCTTCACATTCAACCAATTTTCTTAATGTAAAAATCATGTTTGTCTATTCTTATATGAACACAGCAAAACAATGGAAAGAAACACAAACTTGTATCTGAATCAGAATTGCCACTGATTTGAACTTCCTGTCTGATAAGAAGTCTCAGCATTTGCAAGTACTTATCTGGCCACATATGATTCATTAAAAAACAGGCATATAATGCATTTGCATTTCACAATTCCCATGAAGAAACACGTGCTATTTCTTCACGCCACTGAAAAATACAGTAAACTTTCTTCTACTGTTGGTTTTTATTTCAAAAGAGTCTGTGGGAAGGTGTTTTATGTTTTTTGACAGGAGTAAAAATTGAGTCAAATATTTGATTCCAATATGGAATTCCTGCTGTCTATTAAGAATTAAGTAGAGAGCTGAGTGTAGCACATTTATTTGTTAGAGCAAGATTTTAAAAGACATACCTCACAGTGTGATTCATTTATCTTAAATTCGTTATTTGTCCTCCACTGTGTAATCTTTTCAGGGAGATATTTAACATCGTTTGAATGCAAATTCTACAGTAGGGAAATAAAACATACAGGGGAACCAATGCAGTCATATTCCATTTCCATCTGTTCTTTCACCTGTTAACCTCAAATTTGTTTCAGTCCAGATCTGCTACAAATGCTGCCATTCTTACACTCTGTTATTCTTCCTGGGACTGTGTTTTGTGTGGCGAAGGCAGAATGAATTCAGAGAGAGTTTGGAAAAAAATCTTTGGTAGCAGCTATCTGAATTTATATTTTGTGACCACATCACGCCAGAGCCAGCCAATGTTTGTGGGCTCTGGAGAGCACAACAGGGGTGGAGAACTTCATCACTGATTTTCAGGTTAAGCCTTAATGTTTTCCAGGGGATGTCCTAAAGGTGTGAGAATTGCTGTTGGTGCTGCAGGAGGAAATATAGGTGGGGTTTTTAAGGAGCCTGAAGAAGATAATGCTGTATCTTTATAGAAAGCCATTCTTAGGCACCCTGGGGAGCCAAATTAGAGTTTGTGATTTTAGGACCACATAGCTCAGGAAGAGCCTTACCAGCAGAGTTTTGCTCTTTGAGGAAATTTGTTCTGTTGTTGCTGTAGGTGTTGAATGCACCAAACAAACTACCTGCACCAAACAACAGCAGGAGTGCTGAAACAGTGCTGGATGGACAAGAGAATATTAGGCTGGCATTTTGTGGAAAATCTGGCTTCTAACCTGCAGGATGCAATGAGGATCTGGGACAGATGAGTTAAAATCTAATCCTGCCCCTGTTACAAGCAAAGGATTTCTGCCTCATGACTTAATAGTGATTTGGAGAATGCATGGGATTAAAAGTGGGAGCTCTTGGGTTCTCGTTGACTGTGGTATCTTGATAACTGCAAATCAGATGTTCTTTGACCTTTTTTTTTAACAATTTTGAAAAGAAGTGTAGCTTAAGTGGCCACAAAATATCATTCTCATAGCGGTTTTAGCCTTTGCAGAGCTTGCATCCACATGCTTCAGGAGAAGGGAGAAAAAGTCTGTAAAATGTGGTCTTAAGAGACCTTCCAATACTGAAAAATGTGTTTTGTGCAACAGAGAAAAATGGACAACATCAAACCCCCTTCAGTGACAGCAATTTCATCCTCTTTGCTTTCTTCAAAGCATTTGCAGAAGAGGCAAAAGGGAGGAAAGAGGGGAAAACAGGAATTTTTGTGTAAATTCCACAGTAAATTGTGGAATTTTTTTCCTGGAAATCTCTGATCAGCCTGGTGCTGCTGTTGGCCAATGCTGGAGCTGTAGCTGAGCAGCCACCCCACCGTGACCTACAACCATTAACACAAGACAGAGCTGGAAGAATTATTGTCCTGTTACTGGTTCTGGAGTAAAACTGCTCTCAGGTTACTCCTCTGGAGGCCCAGCTGTGGCTTTATAATGTGCAATTAATGCTGTGCTCAGCCAGGCTGGTGCTTCCAGGAAACAGGACTACTGATGGAGTGCCCTGGGACTTTTTATCCCACTGTTGAATAATGGAAGTGTCTGTTTTACCTTGGATCCATCCAGTTGAGGAGCTCCACCATCACTCTCCCAGTCCTTACCACCATTACAGACTTATATTTTCCTGCTCTAGCCCCATCAGCAGAACAGTTTGCCACAAGGAGCTTTTCTTATCAGGTCAGAAGTGGAGGCTGGACCATCTTTTTGGCAGATTTGCCTTTTTTTTTGGTGTTGCTCAGAGCTTCCATGCAGCTTCTGTTGTTCCTGCTGTGAACTTGTGCTTGATGGAGCAGCCTTGCAGTCCTGGCCTGGCAGAGGTGGTGTGATCAATTGTCCTTCATGCAGGTAAAGTTTAGCTCACAGATTTGGAGTTCATTCTGTGCTCCTCCGTATCCTTTTGGAACATTTAAACTACTTCTGGACAAGGAATAACAGAGAGTAACAACAATTATAAACTCTTTTCAAATAACTGTTATTAGGTACTTTAAACTCTTTTAGCTTATAATATTTAAGCAACCAACTAAGCAAAAGCCAATTAAGTGGGCCTCATAAATGACATTTAACACATTATTCTGCCTTCTGCAGAGGACACAAACCACAACCAGTTCAGCATGACAAACCAATTGGAGCACTCAGAAAGGCTGCATAATTTCACTTAGCCTACTATTAATATCAATTTTTTTTTTTGGGACACTTACCCAGTTAAAAAGGGCAACCAATTCTGATAGATTTCATTACATCACCCTATTCTGTACAGAAAAAAACCAGGCAGCTGAATGAAACCCTGTTGGCCCATATTATAGAGATTATTTTTATGTCAAATCTTCTTTTCCTTGACCATCGTTTAATGCTGCACTGTAATAGCAGTAATAACTACTTGCTCCAGCAGTTTTCTGTGAATTTTTACAAAGTCATTGATGTGAAATTTGACTGGTATTAAACTGCTTTTATCCCACATGTAATTGCTGCAGGCAGGCACCCTTCCCTTCTGCCTCCTAAATTTTAATGTGTTACACCTCATGTAATTAAATGCATGCAGAAGGCATGTATTTTATAATTTTGAGCCTTGATTACTTAATTTTAAAATGTTTTATGGTGGAATAAAGAGTTTACAATACTCCAGCCTACAAAAATGTAATCTTGTTGTAAAATATTGCTCTAATTGAATTTTCAGCTCCCAATGACTTCTGAGATACTCTCAGAATGGTGCTGGGGACAATGCACAGCCAGGGTGAAAGTGGCTGAAGATATTAACCCTCCTGGCACTTCCTGCAGGTGGCCACTCCTCTAACACATATTTCTGACATGTTTTACTACTCCCATGTCCCATTTAACTCTGTTTGTCCTGGATATTGCCAGTAAAACACCTTAGGTATTTTGTTTTCTTCCTCTAACTCCTCCTGAGGCACCCTTGGGAGCGTGAATTTGCTTCCAAGACTGACGAGAAGTAAAAATAACATAAAAATAAAGCCTCTCATCTACTCATCCTGTTACTCATCTTTGATTTAAAGAGTGCTCAAAGCAAGTAGGAGCTTTCTTGATGCTTGGCAAACTGTGAGCACTCAGAGAAAACAGACAGGAGACATGATTTAATTAAAATGATCATTTGCCTCAGAGTGTTGGGACAAACAGAATCATGAGGAATTTTGTCCGTGGTGAAAGAGAAAAGGCAATGGGGCAGCTCTAATTGTGAGAATTTTAATGCTTGCTGGTTGTTTTTCCATTGGCCTGGAGTGAATTCCCTTCCTGGCCTCTGCTGCTCTGTGTTAAGTAAAGAAGGATAAGGAAAAAGGGATTTTCTTTTTGCGTTTTGAATTTCAAAACTTCATCATGGGTCAGTCTAGAGCACAGCTGTAAACAGCTTTGTTACACTGGCTGCTGGACACAACCTAGATGCTGCTTTAGATTGACCTTTGCACACACCCATGCTACAGCCATCCTCACATGGATAGTTTTTACACTACCAGCAAAGCTTTGGCATCTTTCTTTTCCCCTAGTTTGCTCTCTAAGGGAAGGAGAACTCTTTGGAGATTTTTAAAAGTATCCCTGTATTTTTTCTGTGTTTCCAGGTGCTTTTAGGGACTCATCTTGTTGGTGAGTGAAGCAGCTGCTGAAGAAAGCTTTGACACTTTTGTTAGCAGGTTTATGCCACTATGGAGGAGTGGCTTGGAAGAACTGTTTTAATTGCTGAAGTCCAAAGTTCTAATTAGGCAATCCAATAAGTGTCTTGAGGTAAACAGTGATGCCTTAAGTTTGAACTTTTCTCTGTTCCCAGCCCTGCAGTGCCCAGTGTAACTCTGCAGTTCCCTGGAGCTCGTTCAGTGCTGTTCTCTCATGCTCACACTGACATAACAAAGCCTCTCCAGCTCGCTCTCCAAGGACACCCAGACCCTCCTGGGCCCAACAACTGCAAACCTTCATCTTGGGGACAGGGGGGCAAGCTTGGGCAAATTCCATCCTTGCCTGGCTTCTGCTTGGGCAATTGATGCTGATATCAAAGTGGGAAGAACTCGGGAGCTGTCATTGTCCATTTTGGGATGCACTGAGGCAGGAGCCTCTGGAGCCCAGAGTGTGACCTCTGAAGGCCTTTCAAATCAATCCCTCCTTTATTCCTTTATTCCTGTCTAGTCTCTGTTCCTAGGGAGCCATTTAAGGCATCAACAGCAGAAGCTCTTTCAGACTCCCCTGACTCCAGTGAGGAGCGTGGATGGTTGGGACTTTGGAGATATCAGACCATTTTTCCATTGGTAAGAGGTGCTATTAGAGAGGAGACAAAAGAACCTTCTCTGTAATCGTGGGAGGCAGAACAAAAGTAAATGGTGGCAAGGGAGATTCAGGCATGCAGAAGAAAGAACAAAATGCTTTCCAGCAGTAAGAATAATGAAAAAAACCAGAATGGGTTGCCCAGGGAAAATGTTGAGTCTCCACCCTGTGAGATATTTAAGTGCAAAACAGCTCAGGTGCCTCAAGGGTGATTTAAATTTTGTTAATCTTGCCATACAAAAGGGAAGCTCTGGGGAGAATTTCACAAACTCTTAGAACATTATGGATTTGATTTATACATTAGACTCAGCTCTGTGCTTATGGATTCTTAAACAAAATATAAGCTGAAGCTTTTTACACAAATTACTAAGTTTTGTAAACTTATCCTAGTGTTAGTCTGACCAACTTAGACTACTGAGTTTGTAGTAGTAGTAAGATGTTGTTTGTCTTCATACTATATCCTTTTTTTTTGGTTGGTTAGTTTGGTTCTTTAGAGGGAAACAGGGAAAAAAACTTCTTTAAAGCCACTCCAAAGTAGATCCCTGCAATGCCATGTCCATATGTATATAATGCACCTACAGTGTGCAGTGTGAGTCCTGCGGTGAAAAAATCTCAGCTACAACAAGTACAAAAAAACCTCTCCATTTAAAACTTACAACTTTCTCCATCATTTGTTTGGGATAAATGCAAAAAAAAATCCCCTGTGAGATCCTGTAATGAGGGAATTTTATTTTTTCACGTGCTAAATGGCAAATTTCTGGGTCAAACGCCTGCCAATTTAATAGGAATTAAACCAGAGGCGTGATGGCTTTCTATATTATTTGCAATTCAGGGAAGCATGAAATTTAGTCCTACCCTGTGCTGGATCACCAGCATATTGCTGTGCTGACATTTGAACATGACTGCATTCCTTTCCTCTCTGCCTTGCAAATGAGCAGTTTGGAAATAAAAACAGAATTACATTGAGGCAGGCCTGGCAACAGAGCAGTTTCTCCACTCTTATTGTTGCTTTATTCCAGGGCAAGGTATTATAGGCACTTGTATAATATTATAATATTGTAAATACTATGTATTTCAAAGAGTACTATAATTCGATAATGAAAGTTTTAATTTAAATTACTCAAAGTAATTATTTAATTTAAATTAAAACAGCTTTTTTTACACACAATATTGGTATCCTCCATAGTGAAGCCATGGCAATACACAGTGAGTGATATCTCTTGTTACTGGTGCTGTGCAATTCTACCATTTCTATAATCTTTATTAATCTACAGCCTGTGACAAAAGCATTAGCAAGATAAAAATCAGACTTTTTTTTTTTTTTTTCCTGGCTCCTGGCCTAATGTAAGGCAAATTTTTAGATTAAAATGAAATGGCAGTGTTGAAAACTAAAGTAAAAGTTTCTGCTTATAGAGCCATCCTTCTGTGAGCACATTTTCATCCTTGATATACTGGGAAATAAGTGATCCTCTTTATTAAAACAATCCCAAGCCAATATAAAAAATAAAGTACCCTCTCCTGTGTCTCTTTTTTCCCATATCAACTTTTCATGGCTCGTAGGATACAATCATCTTGTTTGAAATGGATTCTGGAGAACTTATATAGAGAGCTATTATTGGTAATACAAAAAAAAAAAAAAAAGAAAAGAAAAGCGGAATTATTTGTCAGAGTGAGTGGAAATCATCAGCTTTAAAAACTGATCATCGCATCACACATATCCTTGAGGAGCATCCTGAAGTGTCACAGTCTGAATTTTAGGAATAAAATGTTAATAAATCACGTTCCTAATGCAGGAACAAGTTTTCTTCTAATAGGACTTGTTGAAGCATCTTTATGTGCCTTCCTAAGCATTCACCACTTACTTTTCTCCTGAAACACATTCTTATTGTCGATTTTTTTTTTAAAGACTTATTTGTATTTCATGCTAAATGGAATGCTTTTAGAGATAAGTAGTCTAATTTGCTCTCTAAAGCACCAGAAGAGTTTCTGCCAAGAGACTTTCTGTGGCAAACAAATATCCTGCCAGCATTTGAGATGGAATTAGAGGCTGCAATCAACTCAGAGCTTCATCACAGCCTTCAGTGGTAACCAGGTGAGTGAATTTGGGAGTAATGTAATGAAAGTTTTTGTTCCTTGCAGTTCAGTTATCACTTCATGTGCAGGATCATTTACAATGGGAATGTCTGATCCTGTTACAAAAGGTTCTGAGCAGGACTGGGAGTGATTTTTCCTGTGTTTGATGCTGGCCCTTCCCCTGGGTGCAAGTGTGACCCTGGAAGAACAGGAATTCAAATCACAATTTAAATGTGATTTGAATTTAAAATGTGATTTAAAACCTGTCACATCTTGCCTGCTGTTATGTGGTACAAACCTTGCTAATACCAGGAATGCAAATATTTAAGGTGGTTTTCAGTTTATGAACGAGGTATTTCTGATATGGGCACTGGATGACCAGCCATGACAATAACCTGATTTAAAAAAAAAACCCAAAAGTCTTTTTTCTATCAGCACTATTTCACTCCCCAGGCATCATAACCCTTCATAACCCATGAAAACTCTTCAACTATTTCTAAGTTTTTCTCCCATAAGCTTGGGGGTTTTTTGGCATAAAATACTCAGAATAAACATTTCTGGAATAAAATTTGTCCCAATTAAATCAACCTTCTATAGGTAAGGAACATAAAAATGATACATATATTAATTATTGAAGACTGTCTTGAAATTAATAGTACTATTATTTTAATTAATAATGAAAATTCATATGTTTTTACATGTGATCTGTATCTGATGTGTTTGCATGCATTTACATGTACACCCATGCATGATATTTACACTGAGTTTGCAAATGCTTTCAGTGCCAATCCAGCAAATATTTTATACCCACAGCTGAATATGCATCTAAGCAAATGTTGAGCTCATGGATGCATCATTAAGCACATCTGAGGGCCTAACCTTGTCAAACAAACTTTTTGGGTTAAAATATTTACCATGAGCTAATAGGAACATGAAGTGCTGACAATGACACTGGAAGTTATTTGTATTTACAGAAGTATTAATGGAGTGGTTCAAGGACCCTGGAAAGGGAACTCCATAAATTGGATGCTGTCATCTTTGCAACCTTGCCCACAATTTTCCACTAGGGAAAAAAATACGATGGTCCAAATCACATTTATTACCAAAGCAGGGTAAAAGTGTTGAAGTGACTTTAATATGTATGAGCACTGGATCTTTGTAGCATCACATGTGACACTTTCTGTAAGGAAGAAAACCATAACTGGCGTGAGGACACTCTAATAAAGTCCCAAACACAAGGGGAGAAAGAAAAACTTTAATCCAGAGTCAGCATGTAGCATTGGGTTGTTCAAATTACTCTTTTTGGGGGGTGTTCCCAGGCAAAATATATCATTATGGGAAAGCAGCAATGCTCAGTCAGCCTGGCAGTGTCAGATCTGATTCATTTCCCCTGTTAAAAAGAAAAAAAAAAAAACAAACCCAAAAAGTTCAAAATAACTCCTTGCCACTCTATTTTCAGTGCTCCAGCTATCGATTCCCACATATTGCAATATCTCCCTTTAGCCCTTGTGTGTCCTGTACTTACTCCATGTGAGTCTACTGAAAACCAGTGAGGCAGAGAAATTCTTGCTCCTCTGCCATGAGAGCTCCACGCCCACTGCCCCACGATGTCAGCCCACCTTCTCTGACATCCTTTATGGCCCACCAGGAAAACCCGAGCCTGGTCTGTCGTTTCATTTTGAATAAGCAAAAAAAACCAAAGTAAAGAGCAGTAGAGGACCAGCTGCCTGTGCTGCAAGCTGGCCAGAAGCCTGTGCTCACAGCAGTGCAAATTGTCAGCTGAATTGCTGCCTGAAATATTTTAGTACCAATCAGGCAGCTTCTTTGGAGGAAAGCTTTAAATAGAAAAAAAAGAAAAAAAAAAAAAAGATTCCAAGAGGCAGCAGGAGGACTTCTGCCTATGCAACAAGTCACAAAATAAAAAAATTGGCATCTTCACTGTGTGTGGTGCAGTGGAAAACAAAACTCAGCAGCACCTCCAGCTCTGCTTTCATGTGATATAGGAGAGGAGAATTATGAAGCATTTTTTTAGCTGGGTTTATAGGGAGGAAAGGTTTTGCAAACTTGACACCCAAGGGAGTTTTCCAATTAAGAATGAAAAACAGATCCAGTGAGCCTGAGCTGGCAGTGGTACCACAGAGCAGAGGTTCAGGCCAGAAGTTTTTAAAGCATTCCTACTGAGTTCCAGGAATGGTGACATTTCCACATAAACATTGGTGAGGATGTTGCAGGTCCTGCTCTAGTGATGCCAGGATGATTTTTTGCTTTTATACCCTTCTTATACACCCTTTTATACAGTTTGATGTATTCTCAGTGCTTTTAGTCCACACACTGTGACTTCCCAAGGCTGATAACTCAGCTCAGCCCCACGGCACCGTTAAACCAGGAGAGCAAACATCCTGGGAGCCCCAGACACCAAGGGCCTCTCCAGAACACATTTTGGAACCTCAGACAGGCCCAGCCAGGGGGAAGGTTCCTCACAACGAGGGCTTCACTCCAGCCTCTCACTGGGGGATCTTTGATAGATGTGTTAATTTTGCAAGGCTTATAATTGTGTGTATTTCAGTGTGACAGGTACATGCATTTTCGGGGCATTCCACCTGGACCAAGTGCTGCGCTCAAGGATCCTGAAATAAATATGGAGGTAAAAACCCCTTTTCCCCATCAAGTTTGTTTTGGTTTTAATTTTAAGACCAGAAAAAGGCAATGCTAGCAGGATGTCACAGCTTTGCTTGGTCTCTGTAGCCCAAACCCCCACCTGGCATTATCTCCACACAGCCACGTCCAGCTCAGAATTTTACCCTCTTCTCCTCTCATCCAGGGTTTGGGTTTCTGTTTTTTAATTTCTGTGTTTTTGTTTGGCTGTTTTTTTCCCTCATTGCAGAGTCTCTGCTGACTCTGTGAGCTGGCTGTCCCAAACCCAGAGTGCAGCTGGGAGGAGGACTGGTAAAGTAATTCCCTGATTTTATTTTAATTTTTAATCTTCCCCACAGTAAAACCTCTCAGATGGAACAGGAAAGAAACTGGAAGCTGCGACTGGCATGATGTGGTGCAGATTGTGTTGTCTGTTCAGTGTGAAAATCCTGCTTCTCCATGGGGTCATGATCAGGAAGGAGGTAATGATCACACACATGTTTTATTAACACCTCTGTGGCTTTAAGTGTTACAGTCAGAGTGGGTTCATAGTCACAGAGGTGACTTCCATGTTAACCTTGTGAAAAAAACCAGGTTTTTAGATACATAAACAAGTCTGGAAACACCACTGCACACCTTGCATCATTGCGAAGATTAATCAATATTTCTCTCTGTCATTATGCCACAGGCTTCTAGCAGTACACTCCATAGAATTATTGGTAGGTGGAACTAAAGCCCATTTTTGTACCAAATGCAGCTAGTCTGGACTAGGCTCCTACTCACAGTGCTTTGAAAACAACTGTCTGGAATTACTCTTGGAAGAAAAACCCTGAAAACAATGCTTTTCATCTCACTGGGAGATGCTTAAAATGCTTCTTTTGGTTCTGGTCTAAAAGAATTAGGGAGTTGCTTCTGAGGGGGAAAACTAACCTACAGAGACAATGAAATGCCTTAATGCCTCAATTTAGACAATTGCCAGGGTTCAGTCTTAAAAATCAAGTTTTTAATTTTGATCTTCAATTAGGATAGAAAAGCCACTTGCCTTGCTTATGAATTGCTAAATTTTGATTTGATTTCAAAGTCACCTCTAAATTCACTCCAAATTTCCCTCTGGTTTTCATAACTATCCCTGGACTACTGCTGGCAGGCTTCCAACACTTTTTTTCACACAGATTCAAGACATCTGACCCAAACTTGTCCCAATGTGGGAATGTCATAGGGCCTGACCTTGAGAATTTTCAAAAGTGTCCTTTTTTTATTGTTCTTTCTTTCTTGTGTGAATGAGAGACCATTTCAGCCACCCCTTCTGAGGTTCAGGAGCAGCCTCTTGTCCACCAGGTCCTTCTCCACAGAGCTTCCTCCCAGCATTTTGATCCCCAGCTTGTGCTGGTGCCTGGGGTTGTTCCTCCCCAGCTGCAGGGCTCTGCATTTACCATTGTTGAATTTCAGGTGATTTCTCTCTGCCCATCTCTCCCACCTGCCCAGGTCCCTCTGAAGGGCTGCAGGACTCTCTGGGTACCAACCACTCCTCCCAGCTTTGTGTCCTCCTCCAAGAACTTGCTGAGGAGGAGGACAAAAACCTCCTCAAACCCTCCATGACACTCTGCTTTCCTCCCTTCCCATCAGCTTCATCTGGGTTCTGAACAACATCATTTTTATAAAGAGCTTAATGACAGGACAAACTTTGTCAGACAGATGGCTTCCAGTTGCAGTTATTAGAAATCCAGCCTAATAAGCTGCACTTTGACAATTAATCACTGATGAGCCCTTGTTTTTAAGCTTCTCTCACAAATGCCTTTTCTCTGATGCAACTTGGTAGATGACAGACAAATTCAGAGATTCTTAGACAATGATTTCCCTGTTACTGAGGCACAGGGTTATCTGTCCATCCAATGTCTTGGAACTGCAGAAATCTTTTTCATACTGCATTCACAAAGTGCCTGAAATAGCTGAATTAGAGTAATTCAGGCAGTTCCCAACGAAATGCAGATACTACACACAATAAACATACTTTCTATAAGATATTTCATAAAACTTCTAGATTTTTTCTTGAAAAGAAACAGAAGTTTTTTCCTCAACCAGTGTAAAATTCACTGAGAATGAGCCTCAAATTTCTTAAGGTGTCCAAATTTTGTGGCAAATAAGCATCTCTTTGAATTCAGACTCTGTTTAAATAATTCTGTATCCACACTTTGAGATGGAACCTAAAAAAGCCTACATAGTTTCAGCAAGTACTATAACATTTTAGTACAAAAAATTGTACATTTCCCTTGTCCTTTACCTGCCCCACACCCACCACCTTGATGTGCACTTTCCAGGGGCACTCTCCCTTTCAGGAGAACAGATGCAATCCATCTTTGGGAAATGATCACCAAGAAAGCTGGAAATTCCCAGGGATGCCTGGGAATGTGAGCTTGGCTGAGGCTCCTCTGCACTTCTCAATGCCAGGACAGAGAAGGAATAAGCACAGGCACTCTCTCTTGGCTACAGGAATTTGAAAGGAGGAGTTTCATGCTGTGCCTCGGAAGTTAGGAGCTTCCAAACCGACCCAGAATCTAACACAGATTAGGCAGAGGGGCAAAATTGTTTTGTCACCCTTTATTTCTCATAGATTTTACAAATCTGCAGGCCAAACAGCATTCTTAGGGGCACATTTTGTTTGCTCTTTTATCCCTGGTTACTTTTAAAATGCATTTTCCTAGTTTTTCAAAATGCATAATTAGTTCCTAAAAAAGGAAAGAGAACACTGTTTGTTTATGGAAGAGGCCAGAACAAGCGCCCAGAGTCATTCTTGAATAAATAAATACAGGAGCCAAGTGCAATTAGGAAGGGAAAATGACTGAAAATTTACCTTCTTACCTGAGAGACTGATAATTTTCAAAATTTTATGCTTTAAAGAATGCAGAGGCATGATTTAATACTGCCACTTGAGTGACTTTGTCTCAGAAACTGCTGTGAAGCTGAAAGGAGGACAAATACCCCTCCATTATATACCTCTTTTCCTCCTCAATTGGAAACCCTGTGATAAAAATTCACCTTTTCCCCTCACAAACTAGAGGTAGGCTCTGAACTGGTTCACAGGGGTCTACCTCAGAGCAAGAGATAAAAGAAACTGAGCGAGAGTTCAGCCTTGTGGTTCTTTCCTTTAATACAGTCCCAAGTTTCCCCATAAATCACTGTCAGAAGGCGACCAAGCTTCTGCCCAGCACCAGGACCTTGCCCTGGGGTTGATGTCAGAGCTGGCTCAGGTCAGCACAGCCAGCAGAGAAAACATGACCAGAAATCAGAGCCTTGACCAGACCCTGCCTGCAGAGCTGTGCCCAGCCCCACCAGCCCCCAAAGCT
Source organism: Vireo altiloquus (assembly GCA_013396875.1). Taxonomy (NCBI): domain Eukaryota; kingdom Metazoa; phylum Chordata; class Aves; order Passeriformes; family Vireonidae; genus Vireo; species Vireo altiloquus. Next base: position 64,744 of record VZRF01009865.1, read on the forward strand.
GTGGCTGTGCTCAGCTCTCAGGGTTTTGAGGTAAGAACACAGAAATCCATCGAGGCTGCAGCAGAGCTCTCTGTCAGTTTAGGGAAGATTTCCCATTTCCGTTTCTCTGGATATGAGTTAATGAGGTTAATGAGGTGCTGTGGTGAAAAGTGACAATGGTGGTTAGTACAGACCAAGTGCTTTTTACCTAAAATAGTTGTGTTAAGGTCAAGAGGTAGCAAAAGTCTGCAATTTGCAGGAGGTAGGAAAAGTCAAGCCTTGAATCTGCTGGCAAAGAGCAAAGCAGGTGTTCTTTCTAGCACAGTGGCTTCTTCCTTCTCTCTGAATTCCTGCCCATAGTCCAGCAAAAAGCTTTAACTTGAAATACTTTCAAATGCCTGCATTGATTTATGCAAGGAATGGACTGTGTGATCGGTTGAGTAACCCTGAAGTGATTAATTAGAAGGTGTTTAGTTCATTGACTTGTTATTATGTGATATACCAATGAAGGAAACTGGCCCAGCTTCTCTTTTTGCCAGAGGGGAAAAGAATAGGAAGGAGATTCCAGCTTCAAATGGGTTGCTTTTTAATCAAGATGTGCAGAAAAACTCCATGTTTTTTGCAGTACTGCCAAACATAAGCATTCTTATATCAGTTTAAAATTTCCTGATATTTGAACATAATAATTATATTGAGTAAGTTTTTAATGTCCAAGCCCTTAGGACACCCCTTGGTTTTAAATTTAAATTTTGACAATGAAGATAAAAAGAAAAGTCAATTTTCTACTTAAAGTCAAGGTTGTTATATTAGCAGGTCATTCTGGGTATTAGGGTGATTCTTATATCTCTGAGGATGATATCTTACTGTGGGAAGAGGAATAGGGTTTTTTGGGAGCCTACACCTGCTGGATGTTGTGGTTTGACAAGGCTCAAACCTTTAATTCAGCTGGCAGAAAATGACTCCAGCACAAAAATAAGTCAGATAAAGTTGGCTAGTGGGAGAAGTTGAGCCTTCACACAGACAGAAGCTGGAGAAGTAACACAAAGGTGTAGAATTGTAAGGATGCTGAAACAAAACCTGATGCCTCCTGAAGAAACAGAAAGAGTTGTGCCCTGCAGAGCACCCAACTTGCCACTGGCACAGGATCCTGTGTGAGAGAAAAAACAAAAAAAAAACAAAAAGAAATCCAAACCAAAACAAATAAACACGTTTTGCCTGGACTTCAGATTCTAAGTCCAGTAAATATGAGTTCAGTATCGAACAAGCATTACTTCAAAGCAGCATAACCAGACAACTAACTGCCCCTGAATCCCTTTCCTGTGCTGTGGGATACTCCAAAAGGAACAGGCAAAAAGAGCTCTGGTTGATGGGACACTGCTCTGAGCAGATGGAAATGCAGCTCACACGGAAATTCAGGCTGGCATCCTCTCAATCTGCAGCATCTGTGCTTGCCCAGTCAAACCAGAAGAGTGAAGCAAAGTTCACAGGATTTTCTGTCACACTTCAGTCTCCCTAGATTAGTCAGCAGCATCAGACATGCCCGAGGAAAGCACTGAGATTTTGGCTGCAAGGAATTGAAGGAATAAATAGGAAGTCCACCCTGAACAGGGGTAGGATTAAGTTTACATGCTAAATATCTGCCTTATTCTTTTCACAATGTCAGTATAAAAATGGGTGCCTTTTTGCTCTGTAAATGCTTATTACTTCTGTAACTTCAAAAATGTCTGCAGTGCTTATGGTTGCTAAAACTGGGGAATGCACTGCAGTGCTTTTAAAATACTACTGTCAGTTGTCCTGGCACTTTTTGAACAAGGCTGGTTGGTTTCCAGTCTTTTGAAGTGCACCTGTGCTCTCCTATTCTAAAAACTACTTACAACAAGGTAAGGAAAGCTGCCTAAAATGCTCTCATTAATTATTTTATTCTGTTATTTATCTTTGAGCGCAAACATTAAGGGAAAAAAAAAAAAAATCTTTGCACAATTATCTAAAGTCGTAACCCTACAACCTTTTTTACCTGCCACTGCAGGGGCCCACAAACTTATTCATTTTCTTAATTCCATCAATGGCATTAAGTGAAGGTATTACTACTTCTCCAAACTGCAAATTTTAGGTTTTATAGAGTCAGGCCATATCCTGAGGTGTCTGACATCTCTCCAACAAAACAATCCTCAATTCAACATCTGTGCTTTGACAGAGGGAAATGAGACAGCTGTGACAGCACATCACTGAAGTGATTGTGATCCATGAATATTTCCAGCAATCTTTTCTGACCTCCCTCAGAACTAATGTTTTTCCTTGCTTTTCTCATCACTGTTGGTGTCACCAGATGTGTTTTTCTACCCACAGGTCTTTTTCCAGAGTGGCAGCAGGGAGAATGATGGAGCTCGGGGCAGGAGACTGCGTGAGCTGCTGTTGTAAACTGATAGAACCAACAGGAAGGAATGAGTAGTTTGAGGTTTATTCAAACTAGGGTCCATTTCCATGCAAAGAACACAACAAATTTGTAATCCAGCACCTCAATTAATGCAATACAACATGGGTAGTTTTAATTTGTAGGTACTGTTAATTATTCCCATCCCATTAATAATCATGGGAACTTTTTTTTTTTTTGGTAGGAAATTAGAAATCAATTTGAAAAGTAATTACTTCATTAAATTTAGTAATTATGTGCTATAACCATCTCAATCTCCTTTAAAATGAATGACGAGACACTTTTCTCATTCATTATTCTATACGAATTTAAAAAGTGCTACTTTTCTTTTTAACCTTAAGACAATGAAGAAGAGCTATAGAAGTTATTCCTGAACCAGATGGGAAGAAGAACTCAGAAACTGGAAATTTATGTCAGTACTGCAGCCAGAGAAAGCAAAACTGAGATATTTAATTGCTGACTTCATTCCCTTAAAGGCATTCTCCAGGTAAGAAGACAAAGCACCTTCCTGGGGCTTCCACTTCCCACGTGTACAGGTGAGAATAGGAAAAAGGAAAGTTCCTTGCAAGTATTCTTCTTACTTGAGTCTTAAAGAGGCAACATTTTCTCTTAATCCAAAGCGTGGTTTGTCAAGATGTCTGCAAAGAGATTTTTAGGCAAAAGGAACAAGAAAGCATCAAGGAAAGAACTCATATCTGCTGAAACTCACTGCAAAACTTTAGCCAACAGTTCAAAGGACAGGCAATTGTATGCCCAGAATGCAGGACTGAGCACAGGCCTTAAAAATAGGGAGGAGTTGTCACAAAATAAGGTTAATTAGCTAAAGGCCTCACTAAATACCTCCCTTTCAGTTAATCAGCTCCAGACCCCACACATCTCTCATTCAGTTCAGGGAGTTGTTTTCACTCTGGGTTGTCAAGAGTCAAAGCAAGGAGTCAAACACAGTTAGTTGCATGTTTTTCCCCTCTTTCATTCTGCACCTCTGTGAGCTCACAACTCTGACTGACTCTTTTCCCCACACTTCCTCTCGTGTGTCACACACCTGGAGCGATGAAAGGGTGGGAGATGGAGGGAAGCTGTCAGGACATCACTAAACTGGGATCTGTAACAGTGAGGTGGTTGAATATTCAGCGAAAGCAGCTGCTGTGGCACCAGGAAAGCCTGGGAAAGAGCATGGGAAATGAGTTGTTTCATCATTCCTTGAGATTGCTGCGAGGACTGTGAAAAACACCATAAATCTCTGCTTTAGGCAGAATGAGGAGCAGTTCTGTTAACACTTCTCCTGTTAACACACGGGGCTCTGCATGCTTCTGTTTCCCTGTTGTGGCTGAGCCTCTGCTGGGCTCTCACAGAGCCCTGAGCACAATTCCTGCTTGCATTTTTGGGCCGAAATTTTGCCTGTTGCTGCAGCAGGAGGGAACATGTCCCAGCAGCATGGAGAGAGCACAGGGAGAGAGATGGGAATGGGAGAGGTGGGAGAACAGGGCAAGGATGGGCACACTTTTATATGGGCACACTTTTATCCTCTCCCCCTCCTCTGCCACCAGATATTGAAATAATCAGGGATTTGGCACAGCTGAGCTCCCTACTTTCAGCACCAAGAAGCCCTGGGGAAGGAGGGAAGGAGCTCCTGGAGCTTTGGAGCTGCTTCCTTTTGCTGTGCTGTGGGCAAAGCCATGGTCAAGCCTTCATCTTTCTTCATTCTTTCTTTGCAGCAAGGTAAATCCATGTTTCTTCTCGTATCCACAACATCTTTAAAAACTTTTCATTCACTTAAGAAGTACTATCATCTCTTTTCTCCTACTTCCCTTTCCCTGGCCTTTTAAAATTTGACCTGTATTTAGCCTCCATTAGCTCTTCTGTGTAGTTCTTGGTTTTCAAGGACTTTAATGTTTCCCACTCACCTGTAGACATTTTTAAATCAGACCATGCCTTCCCTGAAGCACAATGTCAAAAAACTGGATATGAAGCCTTCTAATTGGTGTCTTGCCAGGGAACAGCAAAGGAGTTCTTTGACATTTCTTATTTATATTCCATCCAAGTATCACTGGTTGAAATAATGTCATCCAACTTTATGCTGTAGCTGTCAACACCTGACCTGGAGAGTCTATAAATTCCTTTAAAGTGAATGTCCTGACTTTGGGCTGTGACACAGCTGAGGTTTTTACCTCAAAGCTTTGAGTTTGTGAGTGGAACTGAACCTCAGAAGTGCCTGTTCATGTTGGTTCGTGGGACCACAGAGTGGTTGGCTAAATTAAATGCACTCACCTTCAGCGTGCTGACTGCTTTTGTCCAGACAAATAGCATTCCTCATCTACCAGCTGGTTTGTTCTTCTGGATGCTGGGGAATATAGGATTGGAAAATATTCCTGGGATCGTTGAGTCCTGTCTCCTTAAACATGGTCAGCCAGGATATATATATATATAGAGAGAGATGTATATATGTATATATGTGTATATATATACTGTATATATGTATATATGTGTGTGTATATATGTATATGTACATATTTATGTAATTATAAATTCAGGGGCAACTTCCCACACAGTGCCCTCCTGCAAGTCACAGAACACTTCCAAACACTCACTCCACGTGCAGTAAAAGATCAAAGTTTCAAATGCCACGTGCCTCAGGAAAAGAGGGATTGTGATGATGCCTCTGTGCTCCTGGGAGAGCACATTAATGAAACCACCCCTGAGTGTTCCTAAAAAGCAGAAGAGGACAATACCTACGACCCAGGAGAGGCAGGGTTTGAGCCAAGCTGACAAGGAGTTGGAATTCTCTGCCATCCTTAAATCTGGAAGTTGTTTTTGTCCTGTGTGAGTGAACAGAGCACACATGGGTCAGGCTAGAGTGAACCCTTCACCCTGAGACAACAAACTCTAATTTAGAGGAAAAAAATAATTACTTTCTAGTTTGTATCATTTAGTTTGTACATCTAGTTTGTATCATCTAGTTTGTACATTTTTCCCCTCTTGAAACCCTGCACCACACACGTGACAACTGCAGCCCTACAGTCTGATTGTACTTATCTGCTATTCCTATAGCAAGGAAGGGAGTGCAAGGCCTGAAAAATGCAGATTATTTTGAGTAGTTCCAGTAGTTCAGTCAATAAGGAGGTTCAGTCCTGTGTTTCCTCAGATATAGACAGGATTTAATTTTCTGCACACATTACAGGGTGCACTCTACTGTTTTTGAATAAAACAAATAAACACTTTGGGGGTTTTTTTGTGTGCAATGCATTGAAGTTAATTCTACATACAAAATGCTGAAAGAGTAGCAAAATATTAGCATTTTTGCATGAAAATATGACATTTTACATACCCTTAAGGAAAAATATTGTTTGCTCCCTGGAGCTACCCTGACCAATTTAATTTACCACATCAGTACACATATGAAGTCAAAACTTCCCACTGCCTTTCCATCTACACATAAAACTCAGAGTATCAGATTTTAGTTTTTTCTTCTTGTATGTCTTTTCATTATATTTCCTTAGACCTGCTATTTAAGGGATGTTCACATAGCTGCTGTTACCTGCCTCATTTAGTTTGATCTCTGTGTTTCACCAGGACAGAACCATGCACTCAATTCTTCAGCAGTGGAAGAAGCTCAAAGCCAAAAATTGGAGGCTGCCCAAAAGCATTGAGGAGTTTCAACGTTTAGGTAAATCAGCTACACGAAAAGTTGAATGGATTCCCCTTCTTTACGACCCTAGGGCCAACCAAACCCTACAGCAGGTAAACTCTGAGTTAAAAATTAAAGATTGCAAACCAGAGGATGTCTAAGCCAAACCTAAAGGTGTGAAAAGCAAACACTGACTACAGAAATTCTTTTTCCTGCCTCCAGGTGCAAATCAGATGCACTCAGTTTAGGATGAGAGGTCCAAAGGTTTGGCTGTGTGCATTTCACCCCTAGGAATGCTGAAAGGCTCAGCTGAGCCTGAAAAAGTTTGGGTTTCTGTGTCTGGGGACATCACGAGGCCTCAACACTGTTCCTAAAACAGTCTAAGTCAGAAATGCTGAATGCATCAGCCTCATCATAAAGCACCTCTCAAATTGCTACCCAATTGAAGTTAATTTCACATTGTTACTACAGTAAATACCTGAGAAAAGCTGGAAATTATGTGCTCAGATTTTTTTCTGTCATGTGCCAAGTTTTCAACCTAACTTGATTTTAACCCAGGCAGATTTTTCACCAAGACTTTGCTCTTTGAAAGAGAAAATTTAGCTTGGCTTTCCATATTAACACATTCTTGTATTCCTAAGTCGTATCTTGCTAAATAATTTTTAGCATTACAGGCCATTAAAACCTCCAGTTCGGAGCCATTTAAAACAGTGACATATTTCCACTTCAAATATAGAAAGACAAGCAGGAAAAAAAATTGGTGTGTGTTGCTGAGGGAGAGCATCAGAGCAAAAATCTTTGAAATATGAGGCTTATGAAGCTGGCTGGCTGCCTGGCTGCCTGATGTTCTCTGTTAGGTTCTTGCTGAGACTTACTTGAATTTCAAATTGTTTTCTAAGCTGGTGAATAGCAGGTGCTTGCTAACCAGCCCATAATGACTACAGAGGTCCAGCTCCATGGAGGCTTTTCTCCCTGCTTTTGTTTGTCTCTTTTACTTGTGGAGAAAAAGCACTGGACCTGGAAATTGGAAATTTTAATTGAAAGCACATATACATGAGAAAATTTTGTAGCCCTCTGAACACAGAGGGCTAAAAAAACCCCAGGATGTTAATTTCTTATACTATGCATACTGTGATATGTTTGGGGATGTGTATGTTAGATCTGAATCCAGGATGTTTGCAAAAAATGTTGAAATCAAACATTCAGCAGTGCTTTTTCTTAGCTAGGAAGGTTCTTTTTCCACACTGTTCATTCTAGAGGCAAAAAGCTGATAGACAACAGTCCAGGCTTGTTCTTCTGCCTAACATCTCTCTAAGGTTTAATCACAGAGCATAAATTATTATTATTCACTAAATTATTCCATTTTTCTCACCCTTCACCCATTAATCCTAGATTATTGGTTTTAACATGTCTTGGGACTTTGTGGAATTATATCTTTGCACCCCTGGAATGTGTGTAACACACAAAATGTGCAGTCTGCTGTAAAACTGCCACAGAATTCCCAAAAGTGAGGCCATTAATGATGCAGCAGTTAGGTGACACTGAGGACAGAGCTGGCAGAGGGGAAAAAAGGTTCCAGCACAGCATAAAGGTCACACATAACCTGTAGAACCAGAAAGTTTTCTCAGCTCCATAGATAGAATCAGTCTGAATGTGTAGCAAATTTTCTACTCTTCTCCTCCACCACAATTTCCATGGAAAGGAAATCTAGCAGGAATGTTGGAAGCAGGTCACTGGTGACAGTCTGGGATATCACCTGATCAGCTTAGCAGAGCCATGATTGTGTTATCCATTGCTAGCCAAATAGGAGAGAGAAACTGAATAACTCCAGCCAGGTAAGCAAAAAAAATTTCTTAGTTTATGTTCTGCAAGTGGAGATGTAATATTTTGCCATTTTTGATAAATATATGTAAAGTTTTCTTTAGAAAAAAATATTTTAATAACTTTAGAATGATTGTCATGATAGCAAAGGAACCTTTATTTACCAAAAGCTGCACACTGAATATCACCTAGCTCAATTCAGTGTCATTCCATTGATTCATGTAGGCTTTGTTAATTTATTGCAGTCAAGGATCTCGTCCAACATTAACAAATTCCACTTTAAGTGAATTGTTGTAGGGATTGCAATTCCTCAGTTTTGGTTTTTTTATTAAGCAGTGAACTGATTGCATAACCTATTGAGCAAGGAATTTATGTATTCTCATTTCTGAGGAGTTATCTGCAATGATTTATTGACAGATTTGTGTTGGGTAATCCGTAATTATCAGTGGCTAAAAACTACCACAAAAAAAGTCAATGAAAATATTGAGGGAGAAAAAAGTACTTCTGTATTTTGCCCAACCCAAAATGTGATATATAAAATTCATTCCCTTTAGGCAGGTGAGGAGATAATCTATTTTGATAGCTCTTATCATGAATGTAAAGCCATGGAAAAATTGGATATCGCATTGGAGGCACGAAGAGAACAGAATGAGAAGTGGTCTGTCTTTGCCAGGTGCAGAAATGTCTTTAGCACAGGAAACAATCACTTCCCATTGATTGTCTGGTAAAATATGTTTTGTTACCTGTGGAGGAGATTTTATTTGGAAATTTTGGCCCTTTGCCTCCTGTTTGTGCCCCTTTGAGTGAGGTAAAGAGGCAATCCCTGCTTGGGGAGCTGGCTGGTGAAATTTAGGAGATTTGACAGTGATTTGAATTTCTGCAGTTGAGTCTGCCTTTGTTTTCTTTGGAGAGAAAAGCAAAGCAGTTCCCTGAACCTCAAAACATTTCTTCACAACCACAGAGGAAGATGTATTTACTCAGGCTTTTGAGCAAAGGGATCATCATGAAACTCATGTGTTGGAAAAAGAACTGTGATTTTATTTTGCTTTGCTTAGTACTATACCTGTCAGTCCTTCAAAGTATAGGTTTCCTGTGTTGTGAAGGCCAGCACTGATGGAAATACACCCATTTTCCTCGCTCCATGTGCATCACCTGTGCAGCTCCCTCAGCCTCTTTATTGTGCCGTGGGAGCACATGTTTGAAGGGGGAATTGCATGAACAGGGGAAGAGTGACCTTGTGAGTGATTTTTAGAAGATAAATCCCTGCCTGCAGGGTTTTGGGAAGTAATTTGAAAGGACAGTTGTGTGTCAGCTAGGATGGCTGTACCTTTTCTTCAGCTTCTGGAAACATCAGTTCCAGGAGGGTGTCAGCTCTCTGCATTATCTCCCTGCCCATCACCAGAGCTAACTTTCCTCCTTCTGGTTTCATTATCCTTTAAGCCACCCTTCATCAGTCAACCATTTTTTCATATTAAAACCCAGTGAGGGAAACATTTCTTGCACTCCCCCCGTCTGTTTGCACGCAGTGGGTTTGAACTGTTTTTCGTGGAGGGGAAATGATTGAGAAGATGTGTTTTGCATCTTGGTGGTGTGGGTTTTTGCTTTCACCTTCTGGGCATGAAACAATGCAGATTCAGTAAATGGATCTAAGTGTGCGTAATGAGAATGATTTCAGTGCTTTAGGTTCATTAGTCTCACAGTGTGAACTTTAATAAAAATGAATTTGACTAGATTAGATGTAATTACAGCAATTTGAGTTAAAATTTGTGTACCCTTACGTGCTTATAAAAAGGTTGATTATTTTAAAGGTATATTTGGGTAAATGACAGAGAATAACCTGCATGGCTGTCATACAAATCAGTGACTGTAATTCTTAGTTTACAGAGAAGGAACTTTTAATCACTGGGCCCAGTGGTCACTTCACTCTCTAATAAGACAAAATTATTGGTAGTCCACCTATAACCTAATAATTTAATAACCATGATCCTTACACAAAGTCTACACTTTATGGAGCTAGGACAATCACCTCACAGCAGAGCATTCAAACATTTTCAGTGTTTGCACATGGTACAGAAGTCACTGAATTGGTGCCAAAACTTGTGCATAATTGAGAAAATCTGTGTTCCCTACACATTATGGCTAATGGTGATGGTCTCACCACCCCTGGAGGTGCTGAAGGGCAAGAAGGATCTACACACCACAGGGAAAGCAGATAAACTTACCCTGGCAGGTCTGAATCACCCACAGATCTTTGTCCTCACACCTACTCCCCTTGCTGCAAACATCCCTTTCACCTCCTTTTTTTTTCTTTTCCCCCCTCGTGTTTTCCCACACGATTTTCTCCCTGGAAGGGATGTGTCAGACCTGGAGCACCCTGCAGAGTGTGAGGTACCACAGCCAGGCCCAGAGTCCACTATTTTCCAGCTTTAATTTGTGTGGTGCTGCAGCACTGTGTAATGCCCACAAAAAACCCCACATGTGACATGCTGAGATCAACTCTGGTTATCCATCCCTTTCACCAGTAAAACACTGCAGATCTGCAGACCAGCCTTGCTCAGGGAACTTGCAAGTACAACAGAAAATTTCCCAATACTCTGCAGCCAAATTACTCATCCAGCCTACATGTGAAAGTCACTTTGGAGGGCAAGATGGCATTTTGCTGTTTTGCAGTCTTTCTGTCTCCATCTCTGCTGTTTAAAACCCCTAAAAAAGGATAAAAAACTTCGTTCAACACAGAAAAAAAACCTGTTTGGTGCCTTCTGTGAGGACCTGATAGTGCTGTTGTTTGAGGCACTAACTGCAATCAGAAGTAGAACAGTTCTCTTCTGGTCGTTCTTAAAAGGTAAGGAGAAGTAAACAACCACAAATAGTGAAAAGATAATAAACTCAGAGGAACCAACCACTTCGAAATGTAAAAACATTGGAGAAAGCCTTTGTCTGAAAAAGTGTGATTTCTTTCAGTTCAAAGTGTGACCAAACAGAGCTGATTGAGTGACCTGCTCTGGAAAGGAAAGGTGTGCAGGGTTTTATATCTCTAACAGGCAGGAAAATTCTGCATATTTGATATGAGTAATGCACAAACTGTGCTCCACTCACATGCAACTTGATGAAGGTCATGTCTGGGAACTTGAAATTTTGAGAATTAGAGAGTTTAGAGAGTCTGATTGCAAGCCCATACCGTCATGACATTTGGGTTTGAAGATGGCATGAGTGTCTAAAAACGAAAGTATTGCTTTGCTTTTTAAGAAGCTCACTTCCTGTGATAAATCTGTTTCTTTCACTAGGCAGAACAGATTAGACCAATCAAAGCACCACGTTCTTGAAGTTACAGGTTTGAGACCTGAAAAGACAAAGCAGTATTAGATTTAGACGTTTTGTGAATGACCTGGAGTAGGAGCTAAAAGAAATTTAGGTGATAAGCAGCGCAGTTATTCAGCACTTGATATCACCAGCAATCATTTTAAAAATCACTCTGTGTCTCTGCACAGTTTGCCAAGCAGCAGTATTTGCTTCTCCCTGTAATTCAAATTCCCCTGGGAGATGCTGATTTTACAGGAGGCAGGGATTAGCAGCACTGCTAAAGCAGGCCTGAAGTTCTGGAGGAGGGAGCAACTAAGAAAAATGAGATTGCCTTGAATGGGGATCATGAACACAGACAGCCAGGGGCTAAAACAAGTGTGGCTAAATATACAATATGTCTTTATTTTGTGTTCTGCAACCTGCCAATATGTAAACTGAAAAAAACCCAGAAAATCAACACGTAAACATCCATCACTCCCCTCAGAAAATATTTAGCACCCTCTGAATTTCAAAAGGTTAGCCTCTTAACCCTGTGCTTATGGTTTGAAATGGATGGAAGCCACCATCTGCTTAAAAGACAATGAAATTTTATCCAATTCAGTTTACAGATTGAAGATAAACTGGAATGATTTGCTGAGCCCATTGCTGATCAACACAAACTCCATATATGAGACTCCAGAGGTCTTGATTTTGCCATGCTATTTGAAAGTGTACACTTTATTTCTTCTCTTTAACCTACAGATCACTGCCATCTTAATTAAAATTTGGTTTGTGTTTGTTTGTTTGTTTTCCACTCCCTTTCAGCTCCTGGCAGTTTTGGTAGCTCAGTGCTTTTGCCATTTATCTTCTAATAAGAAAGCATGGATTAATAACTACAAGCCCAAAATTAATTAGATATAGAAATAATATGACAGCTATTGATATGCTTTTCATTGAGAGAAATCTTCAAGAAGAGAGGTTCAGACAGAAAGACAATACGCGGAAGACCCCCACTCCTCCCCTGGAAGGACTTAAAGGAAATCAGTTTTACAGAATAAACCTGTGAGGCTCCCCTGAAAGAATAAAGGAAAAAGCAGCCCCAGTCAAACATGACCAAAGCAATAACTTCCCAGTGTCCTCTGGCAACTGCAAGCCCTTTCAGAGATCACTTTAAAAAAGGTATTACCTGCTCAGTGCACAGAAAATGATGATGGGAATATGATCTGCTGTGCTCATTGCTGGTTCCTGCTATGGTGACTCCACTTTGAGGCAGCTTTAAAAAAGTTTACCCAGCCAACCATGTCCTTTACCCTCTGTTTGCAACCTCCAGGCACTTCCTTTCTCCAGGGTCTTTGCTCCCCTTGTTTCTGTCTTTCTCAGCTCAGGCACTTAAAAAGCTGGAGCTGATTCATGCATCTAATTTGAAGTCACTCAGATCCTGGATGGATTTGGGTCAGCTGTAGCCACCTGGGGAATGTTCCTCTTTTTCTGCTATGGGAGAACAGTAATATGTATGGTTAAATTTGATATTGACGATGCATTAATTAATAATTAATGTTTGCTAAATGACCTCTTTTAGGAAGAAAGAAGTGCCCTGTGAGTGTCTGGAGGTAACACAATAAAGTCCTAATACGTCAGAGGCTAAAACACAAAGAACTGAGAGGATCTGCTGGATTTTCTGGAATGGCAAGCTATGGAACATCTTGGCCTTATGTATGGCCTGGCTGCAGAAGTCATTTACTGTGTAGGACAGGATGCCGTAAAATCCCTGTGTCTGCTATACTCTGTGTAGAGTGAGCACAAGATAAAAGCTTTTAGTGAAAGCACCCTTGCTGCCCATCCTTCGGGGTGCCAATGATTCCTTTTCTATTTGGTGATGAAAGTTATTCCTTGCAATTTTATGTTTACCATCTACTCCCAATTCCTTAGTTACAGGAGATCTAATTTTGGGACCCTTCTACCTTTTCTAAGGGGTGGTGGGACACTGTAATTCCAGGTGTGTCTCCATATGTCAGTGGAAAAACTGTAAGCACTTATTGCATACAGAAGGCCCAGCTGTACAGAAGAAGAAAAACAATTGAAATCTATAGATTTGCCATCTTTTTCGGGCCAATTCCTACATTTATTTTTTTTGGGATGTCTCGTCTCCTAGGGACTGAATGTAGATCTTCTGCTTTGGGTGGTTGATAGAATGTGTGGTTAGATGAGTCTTTTTAGAGTCAGACGTAACCCCAGCATAAGGGATCTCAGAAAAAAACTCTATTTTGTAGCACGAGCCTCCCTTTCCTCTGAGTGCCATCCTATTACAGTCACTGCTGACAGACCAAAAAACTATCGAAAAAACAGGGTTCAGAACAAAACTCAGGAAGCTCTTATGAAACACGAAAGCTCTGCACTTCAAAATTCTGGGCTGAGGAGAGCACAATATGTGCACAGTGAAAAGTTTGGAGGGAAAAAATAAAACCAAAAAAACGAAAGGAATCAACCCCCTGTGTTAAAACAAAGCTGTAAGAAATATTTACTATGCATCAGATTAACTGCAGTCTAACGACCACAGTGGCATATATAAACCCAAATGTTAATCAGGATAGGGATGGGATGAGGGAAATGGCAGTGCCCGAGGACAGCTCTGGGTTATGTCACCACTCCCACTGGTGAAGGTGGCAGACAGGGAACAGAAAATCCTTGGAAGCCAGGAGGAGAGGGAGGCACATTTAATACCTGCTACCCCAGAATCCCTGCTGGGGAAGCTTATGGAAATCTCAGAGACAAGAAATGCAGGGAAAAGCAGTGGGTAGGAAGATCTTACCCAAAGGGAGAAATTCCTTCCATGCCAACATTTTGCTTGACAGCAAAGGGAAGAGGAGAAACATTTGGATGGGCCCATCTCAGCCAGAGCCTTGTCACATGTAAGGAATCTTTCCTGGGATGAATATTTAATTAGTTTTAAGGGATTGTGAGCCTTGATCTTGTGATTTTTACTTACCTATGCACCCCTTGCTGCAAGTATAAATGAGCACCTCAGTGTGGAAATTCTTTGATTCCTCATCTATTTCACAGAGCCAAAAACATTTTGTGCAGAGGGCTGAGATCATCCAGATTGCTGAAGCACCCTTTTACACCACATCTAATCTGTGAATTTATCTGGCACCCAACAGCAGGGCCTTGTTGCCCAAATTCCTTGTCAGCCTCTAGAGCACCATGGGTCACTGTATCACACCTGCAGCTTGTGTATATACTATTATATTGTGTACATTTAGGAACTCCTTAATGATTTCTCATTGCCTTGGTCCTTCACGTCTGTGTAATTTTAATTGGAAAAATTAAAATCCTGTGTTATTTTAATTGGAAAATGGTAATTCTACTTATTCCTCAAAGACTGTTGAATTACTGATGAGATCTGCATAATATATCCTTACATTTTCTAATGTTTACTAACGCAAATTTATGTTTTGTTAAATATTTAAGTGATGTCCATGAGAACTTACTCAAGGCTTTTTTCTTCTCTTTTTGAATAATTGATTTCATTGTTGTAATTTCTCCTATTTAATTTGCAATTGCTATAAAAATAAAGGAGATTTATTTCTATATAAAACTTAATTAATGCTATCAGGAAACAGAGAAGGAAACAGGCAAGGGACTGATCATCCTCAAATCCCATTTTTGTATTTGGGTTATTAATGAATGAACTTTTTTCCCAGAGTAGCATCTCATTCAAGTAGCTTGAAAGCTTTTATAGCTTGAGAATTGTCTTGTGTTCTGTCAAACAAAAATAAATACCATGAAATAATTCATATAGCACAAAGTGTTTATAACCTAGTAACAGTAAGAGATTGTATTTCTGAAGTGTAATAGTACCATTGATAAAGGTGAGAAAAGACAGGAGAACAGAGTTGCAGGCTTTTACAGGAATGTATTTTGCAATAAGCACTGCTTCAGGCAATGCTCTTTTTTCTGATATAAATCAATTTGTTTCGGCAATCAGCAGATACCATCACTGTGCCTACTCAAAATAGAGACAATAGTAATTTAAGTGTATGAATACAAACCCACAGTGTCAAATTCAGCTCTTCTTCAGATGTTCACTGTGGAAGTAAATTAATCCTAATGTCCGAAATATCCCATTGGTCTGTCATGAAGTAGTTTATGGCTTTTAAAAATGGGAACCAGGACTTAAGTCTTGAGTTCCATTTTGTATTATTTCATTTTATGCAGTTTCTCAGACTTCCACAAAGCCAAGAATACTGGAGGATTTAATCCATAGGTCCTTGGCCTGGGCATTTATTGAACAGAATGCACTCAACAGTACAAAAATAGATATCAGCAAAGGAATTTCTGTCTCCTTTTTCAACTGTGCTGTCAAGATAGATCCTACTCTGCTCCTGCTGCACGTAAATCCGAAATCAGCCTCATCCCTGACTGCAGCACAGCTCCAGGAGATGCATGTGCACACACAGGGTCTGTCCTGTATCCTGCCCCAGGATCTCCTAATCTCGTGCTGAGCTGAGACTCTGCTGACACAGGCAAGTTCTCTGGAACAGCAAGCTGTAAGACTGCTTGTGGGCTGGGAAAATCCTCAGGCATGTGATAGCTCCAGAGGAGTGTGTTAATCATGGAAATCAGTGCACATATTCTATTTTTTTCATAGGTTTTCATATGATCATTACCTTAATTTTATCAAAATAAGATGCAGCTTTTCTATAAACTTGTGTCAGAGGAGGAGATCTTATTTGGCAACCAGAACCTGTTGGGTCAGTCAGGATATCAGAGGGATATGAAATAATATATTTAAAATCATCCTCAGTGAATCCATTTTTAAGTTAATGCCACTCAGCAGTTGCCCTTCCTAAACTACTTCCAAATGACTGCATTGCTTAAGTTCAATTTCAATAACCACTAAATAGCACTTTTTTTCAGTGACATGCATGAACTAAACCCCACATTATTACCACTTGGAATGACTTTCTATGGATTCACTCGTTGCGTGATCTTGAAAGGTTTCCATGAAAAGAGACTGCTTGATTTCTGTATGGAAATCTGACATTTAGAGCAGGAGGCAAATGAGCTGTAAAGAGGATGGGTCAAATAACATCAGTGGGTTTTAAGCACACTCCTGTTTATTGGAAGTGTGTCATTGATTAGAAGCATGAAGCAGTGGAGCTAATTTATAATTTCTGCTCATCAACTCACCCAAGGCTGGTTTGGGAGGGGCAGTCCTCAAAGATTTACAAACAATCAGAGAAAGCAGCCAGCTGGTGCCTTTACCTTTCTGTCACGTTGTCATTAAAAGCACTGACAACTTCCTACCAATTTCTCCCCCTCGCTTCTGCAGAACAAGGCACGTTTGGAAGGGTTTGAAAGGAAGTTTTGGGCAGCCCACCTCGTACCCAGCTTGGTCCTTGTCACACTTTGTAGCTTGTGCCAGTGGATACCACTCCGAGTTTGTGAAATTCTCCCCAGAGCTTCCCTTCGTATGCTCCTTTGTACATCCTTTGTATCTTTTGTATGGCAAGATCAACAAAATTTAAGTCACCCTTGAGGCACCTGATGCTGTTTTGCTCTTAAATATCTCACAGGGTGGAGACTCAACATTTTCCCTGGGCAACCCATTCTGGTTTTTTTCATTATTCTTGCTGCTGGAAAGCATTTTGTTCTTTCTTCTGAATGCCTGAATCTCCCTTGTCACCATTTACTTTTGTGCTGCCTCCCACGATTACAGAGAAGGTTCTTTTGTCTCCTCTCTAATAGCACCTCTTACCAATGGAAAAATGGTCTGATATCTCCAAAGTCCCAACCATCCACGCTCCTCACTGGAGTCAGGGGAGTCTGAAAGNCAAGATGAAGGTTTGCAGTTGTTGGGCCCAGGAGGGTCTGGGTGTCCTTGGAGAGCGAGCTGGAGAGGCTTTGTTATGTCAGTGTGAGCATGAGAGAACAGCACTGAACGAGCTCCAGGGAGCTGCAGAGTTACACTGGGCACTGCAGGGTTGGAAATATAAAATTTAAATCCTAAGGCATCACCAGGAGATCAGGGCACCCAGGCTTGCACAGCTCCAGCCAGTGTCACACGTTATGGACACCTCTGCTCACAGCACCCACAGCATTTCCAGCCTCCTCTCCTGAAAGGTAAATGCTGCAGAGGAATTCCTTCCAGCTCCGTCGCAGGAAGGAAATGTTGCCTGCATACAATGATATTTTTTTCTCTTGGCATCCTTTCTTATGCTTCATGCAAATACACAAAGTTCCCTTGGAGGTAAAATGACTTCCTGAGGAAACAAAACAGAAGGCTCTGTTAATTTTTGGCTCAAAGTCTGGGTGTTTGACTTATAATCAAACACGTCATGCTTTCTGGAATAAAAATATATATTTCATATGTAACTGTCCACTATATGGACAATTATGCTTTCTTTATGATAAATAAGAAATGAAATTCCATGTAAATTAAACTTGAAGACAAAATGTGGCCAATATTTCGTGTGCTACTTATCAGCTGATGGAGTTTATGAGGAAATACATGAGAGCCTTTTCTGAGGAGGAAAAGTAAAAGTATAAGAGATTAGCCACTTATGATATATGGTAATACTCAAACTAATGTCGTGTGCTGCTAACAATTCTATGACATATGAGCAATAATTGCCTTAACTGTTTTGAATCATTTACCAGCTCTCTATAATTTATAACTCCAGCTTTATGGAACTTCTAAAGTTAGAAAAAACCAGGCTGAGACTGTGAGCACAGGAGACTTCTCCAGTGGTTCCTTTGTTACACCATATAATAATGAGCACATTCATGTGAGCAGTTTGTTTGCCAAAATAAAACGAAGTTCTTCATTTCCTCTGCAGTCTTGAATTTTATTTTTTCATATAACTCTGAAAAGAAGAAATTTCATTTTTAACCTGACTAATGGTTAATGAGAGCACATCCTTTATTCCCTTTTTTTCTTTATAATAGTGTCACTGAAATGTCTCTGAAAAACAACTGGAGCTTACAAAGTCCTGGATAATAAACATGCCCTGTTTGGGGGAGGCAGAAGGATGATCTATCTTTTAAATTGCAGTGTAGAATAAAGATGTACAAGACTGGGTAAACTGAAAGCATTTTGGACATGATAGCACACAGGTTTAGACACGATAATTTTGTTCATACCAAAGTATTGCTCAAAATGATGTTGTGAAAGGAGATTAATTCAACTACTTAGCATGGAGCAGAAAAGGTCAGGAAAAATTTACACTGAAATTTGTGCCTACACACTTAATTTTCATTTCAGTTTGCTTTTGCAAGTAGTTATAAAGATAAATAGAAAAGGCACCTTTTGGAAAATATTTCCTGTCATAAAAATCAGTGCCTGCTATTAAATATTTATATATAATACACACTGAAAGAAAAATTAAGTATCTATAGTACTTTAAAAACATTTCCTCATACTTTCAGGAATGAAGTAATATTGAGGAACTAGCCGAACACAAAGCTGTTCTATTAAAACAAAATAAAGACAAATAGGTTTCCAGATTAATTCTATAAATTGTACTGGCATCCTGTCATGGTGAAAAACATGGTGAGAACTCTAAAGAACAGAAGATGTGATAAGTGGAGCAAAGCTGGAAATATTGCAAGTGGATGTAAACTGGCTTTTTTCAGCTGCAAGAGTAAAATAAAGTTAGTAGTTCAAAGTAATTACTGTTTGTTTCTCAAAAGTGTTCCAGAGAAATCATCATTTACAGGACCCTAAGGAAATTTGGAGTGAAAAAAATAATAATGCTACAAATTATGAGGTGAAATGTCCACTTTCCTGGTCCAACTCTGTCCCTGACACAGGGAATAGTTTTTGCCAAGTCATTTATGTTTCCTTGGGCTAGACACTTGTTTTTGATGTCAATGGAAATGACATTTGTTTACTCCATAGAGGTGGCCTAGTAAAGGGATCTGTGAATTCAGGAAAATTTAAAAATGCTGCAACAAGGAATGGTGAAGCTCTTGAGCTGTGACTTTGGGAATTTTATTTTTAAACCTATAGGTCTCTTTAGGCCACTTTGGTTATTTCACCTCTTTGGTCTTTATATTCTCCTACAATTTAGCTCTAAAACAGGGGGGGTTTGCTATCTTCAAAAGTTTTCCAGCCATTACTACAACCAGCAGAGAGTGGAAGAGTCCAGGAAAAACCTAGTTTTGACTTCTGTGTGCAAGCAGTACTTTAATATTTGTCATTCAGAATAATCTTCATATAAAATGGGGCTCTAGGAGTGCCATTTTATATGAAGATTAGTACGTGGGGATCACTACAGCCTCCTGTTCTGGAAAAAGGGGAAATTTCCTGCCTCCCTTTCTTCCCCTTCCCCTCCAGGCCGATAAATGAAAATTAGCCAATATTAGCAAGGCTTTTCCAGTCAAGCCTTTAAACTGATGCAGGTCACACGAAGAGAGCACTCACACAATCTGCTGGATCAGCTGTGGTGGTGACCAGAGGGAAAGAAATGGGGCAAAGCTCCTCGTTAAGAGAGGGATGATGCTGCTTTGTCAGCAGGCACTGGGGGGAAAATGCATGACCGTGAGCTCAGCTAAGTGAAATTGGGACAAAAAACCTGCACTGATCCTTAAAAAGCTTCAGCAGTTCAACCTGGGGCACCTTCATTTTCCAGGGCAGCCTGATAGAAGCAGATTTAAGAGTGGAAAGCTGTGGGTTCATTTGATATTTCTCTATTGTCTCCTATTAAAAGCATCTGGCCTGAGCTTGACACAGTGATGGAATTAAATAGATGTATCCAGAGCAGGATGTGCCACTTCCCTAATCAAGGTTAGGAAAGGATTACCTCAAAAAGAACATCTCCCAGTGGCTGAGTTGTCAAACTCAGCACCTGAAGTAAATAGAGAGACAATTCACTTTTTTTTTTTTTCTGTTGATCTAGGTCTCAATTTATCTCTTTCTCTTGCAGTTTTATTGCTGTTTTTTTCTTCATGCTAAGGCATTTTATGTCACTGAGATGAAATTTGCCACCTTTCTCCAAACAGCTGCTCAAATTGGATGCCATTCTCATCCTACAAGCATTGTAAAAGTTATTAGATGGTTTGTAGTATCCAAATAACTTACATTCACAACAGATCTGTATCCTTTAACAGCTGGAATTCTTGTGTCAGAAGAAATGTGACAGGAATGCAAGGGTGAAAATTCAGGTTTTTAACAACTTAAAAAAAATTGAAAGCACATTCAGTCATTACTCTAATTTACGAATGGGCAAACAAAGTGAATGTTTCATAAGAAAAAGAGTAGTAAAGTTGGTAATCTTGTTTTGTTGGTAAGCTTTCTTGTTTTTCATGTTCTCACTGAAATGAAAATGCAATAAATGTTTCCTAGGAGAAAGAGCAGCAAAATAGGTAATCTGAGGAAAGATTTCTTTCTTGCTTTTCATGTTGTTTGCTGGATTATTTATCTCAATCACTTTTTTAAATACAGGCATCAATAAGCAAGTTACATGGCACAGTAAGAATTTATGACCTGCAATTCAATTGAGCTATGCTCAGACAATAGCATTACGTCTAAATGATGTGGCTAAGCCTGATAGTGATCCCTATAACAGAATAATCTGATTTTTTTAAAAAATGCAATGATTCTAGGTGTTTATCAATCAAAAATCCCAGAAACCTACCACCCCACAGCAGCAGCTAAACATACTTGAGCAGGGGACCCAGCACAGTCTGACCAAGAGTTCCATGGAAAAATAGCCTAGAAACCAATCAGCTCTCAGCCAAAGCAGAGATAAAACTGATTTCTTTAGCTTTTCCTTTCTTTGGGAATAGCAAAATGCAGCTGTTCTGTCAGTGCTCACAAAGAACAGAACTATTGTATATGCAATGGGAAAAGGTAGTCTAGAATATTGAAGAAATCTCCAAATCTGTGCGACTAAACATTGCATTTCTTCAGGAAAAGACCAGTACCTTTTTTCTCAGTAAAGTTCTCCACTGGAAATTAAAATAGGGGCTGAACAGAGCCATTGCACATTAGATTACTGTACTACAATTGCCATCATAATAAACTTGCTCAACCACTATACCTTACTTTATGTGTATATATATATAAATTAGAAACATTATATAGCAGTTTATTCTGTATTAAAATCACAGATTTACACACAAATTACACACAGGTAAGTGTATTTACACACTTACCTAATTTTCCTTCCTGGATTTGGGTGGTCAGCAATTAGTTTCCTATTTACCACATCCATTTCTTCACTGTAATTTCTCTCCAATGAGTTATGCCAGGACTTAGTGACATTGGGCAGCAGAACTGCAAGGTTTTGAGTTCTCCAGCATTAACCTGCTGGACAGCAGATGTTCTGCTACTTTCATAAATTTAGCAGCTTTCCCTTTGTTTAATTTTATTTTTCAAGTGACAATTTTATATTGCCGGTGAATTCCTCCTCCATGCTGTGTGCTGTGCAGTACAGACACAAGACTTAATTTTATTTTGCACAAAAAAACTGCCAGGTGATAACAACTCAGCTGAAACTAATGGAACTGATTCACAGGTCTGTGAAGTTGTGAAGATTTATCAGTCCATCCTCTTTATCTTCCTGCTGGAGCCAGGCTTTTCCATGCAATGCCTCTGCTTTTGTCCACTGTGCTTCAAATGGTGCAAAAATTGGGTGGTTTTGTATTTAAGAGGTAATTATTCCACTTACTACAGACATATTTTAGTGGGAGCTGCGTGCATCACCAAATTCCATCAGGAGTTTGCATGGCTGCCTCTTTCCTGAGTACCTCCAACCTCTCAGAGCATTGAATTTGATGCTTTTTGGGATTTACAAACCAGTATCTCGCTGCTAAAAAACCTAAAAATTAAAGAATCGCAACTCTGTACCTCCAGTCAAAAATCAAGGATGGGAAAAGAAATTATCTTTGGAAAGCAAAAACCTTTGAATAGGAATTTCTAGCAGTAGGAAAGTCCCCGAGAGGAGGAAGGGATGGCTCGGTTCTTCAGAAGAGACTTGCAGAGAGGAAGGAGCAGAAGCCTTCAAGCCATCAAATTTCTCTAGAAATGAAGTTATGGATTGCTCAGTTCCAGCTCTGCTGAGTTCTGCCCAGCAGAATGAAAATTTTCTTTAATTTTGAATTCATAACAAAACCTGACCAGATGTGATTGACCCTGATTCCCCAAGTTTTTTTGTGTATTTCTGATCCTACTGCAGAATGAGGGCAGCTGTGAGGGGTGATATGAAGTTCCCCTAACTAGAAAAGGGAATGCACTTCAGGCTTCAGCAACACCAAAAGGAAGATTGCAGATTTAAGTTGTTCCCAGACCCTGGGTGTACTAGTTTTACAATTTTGTGTCATTTTAAATCTCACAGATTCTTTAAAAAAAAAAAACCAAAGCAACAACAACAACAACAAAACAACGAAAAAAACCAAAAAAACAAACCAAACCAAATTAAACCACACAAAAAACCAACAAAACAAAACCCCAAAGTGCTCAATTTCTGATATACTTGAAATCATTAGTAACCAAGTATACCAAGTAAGAGCCTGACAAAAATGTGTGCAATATTCATTATAGGAGAAGTAACGTTTTTTACAGAAAATAAGATCGATCTTTTCCTGGTTCATCCTAACCCTTTTTTCTGCTTGGTGGGATTTCTCTGCAAGGATATAATACTCTAATTTAAAGCCTTCTTGCTGCTGGGGCTAGGGGAAACCTAAGGGATGAGGAGGAGACAGAAATTTGTGCTGAACACTTTACTGTGCAACTTAACCTTGTCATAAATCCTTTAATAACCACCAGCTGCTCCATTGTTATCATGCCCTTCTGAGCTTAGCTGGTTAAATCTCCCTCCTGCTTTTAAAATTTTTTGGTAAAAGTGTATTTTTTTCTTGCAAAGTCCAAGCTAAGGCTGAACAGCAAACAGCCAAGGGTCTGTGCCCCAAAATCCTGCTCATCTCCAGGCATGGCTGCTCCTCCTGATTCTCATGGGTGGAGAAAGGCACAAGGAATTCAGCACAGGAATCATTTAACCTGATGTTTACAGCTTCAAAGGGAAAATGAAAAGCCAGGAAAATCCTTTGGTGTTTCAGGATATTGTGGAGGATGCACAGAAATCGTTCCAGAAGTGATGAGGCCAAGTCTGGTAGTTAAGACGGTTCTGTGTCTCCTGAAATTCTCACACACTTGTGAGGATCTCTCCTGGCATTTTTTCAATTAAAAAAAAAAAAAAAATGTTTCCAGATCGATGAACTAAGAACATTTTTGAAACTTGTTTCTCTGAAAGCAAATAGAGGGATTCACATATTTATCTGAGGAAAATAAATATCATAACACTTAAAAAAAGATTAACTTAACTTGCTCTATGCAGAGAGCATAGGGGGAGGGAAACAAGTCATGATCTTTGACTGTTTAAGTTTGAGGGTACTGAATTATCCCATTTATCTGAGCTTACTCATGGTCCTGTGTCCTGCAGGCCTCAGGGATGACAAGGCTAAAAATGCCAAAGGGATGTCACGGCATAAAAGCTGCAGAATTAATGCAAGAGAGTTTCCTCAGCATATTTGACCTCTTTTGACTTCACCTTAGCTACAAAGAAGCTGCTAAATTAAGCTTTCAGAAGAGCTCAGAAAGGTCCTAGAGCTGGAGTCGAGTGATCAGCGGTGCCAAAGAAATTTGGTTCTTTTTCCATAAACTTTGCTTCTCTGACTGTCATTTTCACCTTGAATTTTTTTTTCACCTTGGAGGAAGTCCTCCAGGATTTTCCCTTCTTCCTTGTCTCACCACAGTGACCCAGCTGGGAAAAGAATGCAGCCTGCAGTTTAGCCAGAGTTCTTTAACCAAGAGGCTTTTCTGGAAAGAAAATAAGATTTAAAGCGAAATTCCTTAGTTTAGCACAGATTAGGCTCTTCTGGTACTTCATGTGTGCAGAGGTGAATTATCAACCTTCGGGGAAAGGCAGTGGTGTGTTCGCATTTAATTCTCAGAGTGTTTGAGGGTTTTTTCCAAGTGCACACTGGGGACCCATTGGAATGATAATAATGAAGAGTTTGCTAATTCCTATGACTCCTTTTTTTATTGCCAAAATCTCTGCAGAGTGAGCACAGCACAAACCGTTCCCAGTAACTATTATTATTATTATTATTATTATATATTATTATCAGTACTGTGTTGATGTTCATCTGAATTTAGAATAAAATCTTCAGCATCTCTCAGATGGTGTTTGTGTACCTTGATCTCCACATAGGCTAAATTTAAGCAGAGTTATAGGCTGTTGTTTGGGGTGTTTTGTTTGTTTATATGTTTGTTTTGTTTTAAATAAACTAATTTCTTCTCATGGGAAAGATCAATCATTCTTCAGAATCAAAATTCTCCCAAAGTGGAAGCCTCTGGGCTGAAAATAATGAAGTTTCTGGGAGGCACTGCACATGCAAAGGTATAATATTGATGTGGAAACCTTGGCTAAGGAAACATTTAACTTTAATATAATAGTGTTTGTTTAATATTTCAATTGAATTTAATTTAAACAAAATTATTTCTTTGACATCAGAGAAATGTATCAGCATAATTTAAAAAATAATAAATCCTTTGCTTCCTTACCTGTTACTCATTATGTTTTCTAAAATTTAAATAAAATAATTGCAGTAGTATTCGCTGACCTGTATAGATTTTTGAAACAGTAAAGGAGAGGTTTCTAATGTGAGTAGGTTAAACTGTTTGAAGAGTTAAAATCAGCTTTTTTCAGCCATATCCTCTTGGCAGACAGACTTGCTTTGAAGGTAGATTTTTCTTTTCCCCCCATCAGTTCATTAAAGTAAACCAGTTCAGAGAGTAATTTAAAATAGAGAATTTTCTGAGGTATTGAGAAATTGGCAGAACTGTTTCCCTCAGAAGGTATGGCTCTAAATGAAGAGTGAGAATTAGCAGTCCCATAATTCAGGATAATTTGGACCCTGGAAAGACAACTCATTAATTAAAAGTAAAACTTCCCTTTTTTAGAATAAGCTGCTTTTATTTTAACCTTTTATTTTTTTTTTTTTCCCAGCAATATCATGCCTGAAAAAAATATCAGACCCTTGTTAAACTGCAAGTTTGAATTGCAAATTTAGGATTCTATTTTTAGGCCTTCCTGATTAAAGTCAAAATATCAGATAAAGTTTGACACAAATTACAAGTGGAAAGGAATGATTTAGTAAATAAATGGAAGTTAGCACTTAGTAATATATGGTTACTCTGCATAAATTGCATATTACTAATATATAAGTAGTTTGAATAAATGGCATATTTTATCACATATAAGGAAATCACCTATAAAAAAAAGAGGCTGTTTCTTTTTGTGCTCTTGCTGATGTTCTTTTGTACAGTCCCATCTTGTTTCAGGTCAATTTAAGGTTAAAATTTGCATCCAAGCCATTCCCACTTTTGACAGCGATGCAAGCAAAACCAAATTTGAGCTTGCTAGTCACTCAGGGGAAAAAAAAAAAAATATAGATATAGATAATATAGATATATAACAGGCGAGCCTGGTCCCCACTCCCAGCTTGGAAAAGGTGCAGGGAGAAAGATCATCAGAGCATGAGGCCTTTATGGAGTTGGGTGTTTAAAGCATGTCCCCAAAACCTCCTCACCTCGGGTCCTTAGAGGGGAAAACAGGGAGGAGAAAAGAGACATATCACAGCGTCTTGCCTGGCAGGTAGTGGTACACAGAGGGAAAATCTTTCACAGGGTGTGTTCAGGAGGATAGAGGCAGAGATTTTGCTGGGTTCTAAACACAGAGCTGTCAATCCCTCCATTAATCAGTGTCAGGATGGGGAAATTTCAGCCAGTGATTGTGTTGCCTTTCCCTGGTCTTAAAATTAAAACCAAAACACGGTTTATGGGGAAAAGGGGTTTTTACCTCGGGATTTATTTCAGGATCCGTGGGCGCAGCACTTGGTCCAGGTGGAATGCCCTGAAAATGCATTTACACCATCACACTGAAATACACACAATTATAGGACTTGCAAAATTAACATANTGTCCCCAAAACCTCCTCACCTCGGGTCCTTAGAGGGGAAAAAGGGAGGAGATAAGAGGGATGTCACAGCATCCTGCCTGGCAGGTAATGGTGCACAGAGGGAAAATCTTTCACAGGGTGTGTTCAGGAGGATAGAGGCAGAGATTTTGCTGGGTTCTAAACACAGAGCTGTCAATCNTAGCTAAGTTATTATACTTAGAAAGTTACAAGTATGTGGGCTAAAAGCACTAAGTATACATAAAACTATAAAATAGTGTGTAAGAAGGGAATAAAAGAAAAAGAAAAAAAAATCATTCTGGCATCAATTGAATCCAGAAATCCTTGAACAGTTTAAGCCACTGAGTGCAGCAGGATCATGCCCCACCTGCCCCAGGGGCTCTCCAGTCACAGAGATTTTCCTGTGTGTGGATGGACACTCCTCCACTGAAACATCACAGCCTTGGCAGCCCTGCAGGGTCTGCAGGGTGTTTTTCTCTTCAGGACCGTGGCATGTGTCACTNTAGTGTGTAAGAAGGGAATAAAAGAAAAAGAAAAAAAAATCATTCTGGCATCAATTGAATCCAGAAATCCTTGAACAGTTTAAGCCACTGAGTGCAGCAGGATCATGCCCCACCTGCCCCAGGGGCTCTCCAGGCACAGAGATTTTCCTCTCCTCCACTGAAACATCACAGCCTTGGCAGCCCTGCAGGGTCTGCAGGGTGTTTTTCTCTTCAGGACCATGGCATGTGTCACTACAAATGTTTAGCTGGGACACAAACCCTCCTGTTCCACATCAGGAGCCTTGTTTGCCCCTTTGGAGAGCAAGGTGCACCCAGTGTCTGCTTTTTGAAACAGAACCATTCCAGAATGACTTACACAGGTCTAAATTTAGCAGTTAACCAGGAAGGAGAGAAGTCCCAGTTAGTGGATTTCCTTTCAAAGACTCGGAGAAAATTGCCTTTTTTTCTTTTCTTCTTTTGGCATTGTGTCTAAAATAAACATTCATTAAAACTTTGTCCGCAGACCAATGACAGTGGTTTAGCAAAATGCTTCAGGAATAGTGCAGCAAGAAAACGCAAGGAAGTGGTATCAAATCACCATGGCAGAATAAAACTTTAAAATTATTAAGCCTCTTCAAAGCCCTCAGGTTATCAGTTGCAAAAAAAGAAAATGAAAACTGATGCCAGATGTAATTTCAGCAGAAACCAGGGTGCTGGATAAAGCATGGTCCAATTCCTGGCACTGTCGTGCATAGTCAGAGCTCTAGTTTAAGTGCTTCATACAAAACTATTTCCAGGGTCAGAACTGCTTTTTTCTCTTCTATAAAAATAATGATTTAAGTTTCCTGACCCATGCTAAAGAAATATCTGTTAATTATATAGACTATATTTACATGAGAACTCCTATGTAACATTAAAACACCCAGTGAATAAGAGAATTTAATCCACACCAGGAGGAAACTTGCAAGTTTAAACCTGATTAGAAATTCCTTCTCTGTTGTTATATATAAAAACCACACTTAACACAACAGTAAAAGGATCTGAGGCTTTCCCTTTCTAGAATAGAAGGCAGCAAGGAGCCCCAGAGCTTCCATAAACACTGGTGAAGGATTCATGACTTAGTCACAGCCTGGCCATAGTTATGGGCCATGACAAGATTTAACCTTTCCAGTCCTCCACTCTTCTAACTTTGAATCCTACTTTGAATCCTTGAAAGTTGGGGGCACTGTTTAAAATATGAGTATCAGTGTTTAATGAGAGCAATCCATCATCTGCTCGTCAGCTTCAGCTGGAGTGCAGTTGAGATCTCCCCCGTTAATAATGGATTTTTGAGACAATCAATGGCTTGGATATAATCATTTCAGGATGCAAGAGCAAGGTACCTGAGAAAGGGCAGCTAAACAATATTCAAGAGGAAAATACATCTATGTGGAAACATATAGAACAATAAAGAAAAACCAGGAGAGATGTTAATTCAGCAACAGCAGAGGACCAGCCTGCTGTGACAAGCAGAGGGGACTGACAGGTCCCCATTTGATTGACAACTGCCTGGCTGGCAAAGCCCCATCAGGCTTTTCATCAGGAGGTGAGGAGCATGTTAATGTTTAGCCTGGCAAATCATCATTCACAGTTAGCTTCTGGGTGCATGAGTGAGTTTAAAAGAGCTTTGCACTCCTCTTTTGTGCACACAGTGCCTACAGACACAGTTTTACTGAATAAGCTGCTCAAATCATGTGGCACAGCCAGGGGAGTTGGTTCCCTGCACACACAGACACACAGGATGCCACCTGCCTGGCAGCAGATATGAAACCAGCTAATAATTTCACATCCATCCCTAAACTGAGGTTGAATGAACACCAACAGGGAACTTGCTCAGCTCTACTGAAGGTTCAGTTTTGCTGGGTTTGTGACCTTAGAAAAGGGTGAAAGAAAATCTGCTGAGTTGTGCGAATAGCATAGTTTGAAATATGTCCTGATTGTTTAATAAATAAGAAGCCTACAGGATGGGTCTTGGGGCAAAGACATTTATGGGTAGCTTAACTCCAAGCCCCTCTACAATTCCTTCATTGATAAATTATACATCCTTCTTTACCACAGCAATATTCCATTTTTAACCTTGGCTACTTACCTTGGGTCCATGCTATGTAAGGAACTTTTTTCCTATTTGCTAATCTGCAAAAATCTAGGTGAATCTGAGTGGATGTTAAGTTAAAGACTCTGAAGATAAACCCTTGCTGAGGAGACACAGTGTCTACATGAAAAATGAAGTAAGACTACATTTAAGGCATGTGACCTCTGCAGTTCCAGTGACACAGGATGTGATCAAGCCCAAATATCCCAAAATATACGAGTACAAAGGCCAGAGAACACAAGTGGCAGACTGATATCAACAACATCCTGTGGTGATAACGTCAGACAAATGATGAACTTCAGTCCTGGATGTCTCACAGTCCAGTCAGTCCTGCTCCTGTCAGCCACAAATTTCAGGCCAGTGCTCATTTATCAGCTAAATAATTTGAATGGTCCTTCACTGTGTCATTCCCCAGCTGCTGGCTGGGTGCATCCATCAATAAGGTGAGCAGATTTTGCTGCAGGTGGAGCAAAAGCTCTTTTTCAGTTTGAAAAGAAAGTCAGTGGCAAGGTTACCTAACGTTGTAACAATCTCCCTATTTAACCTTTTATGCCAAAAAAGCCTTGATGTAAAGGATAGTCACCCCTTTAGGACACAGAAACAGCACTTGGACTGCTTGTCATTACAGGCAGTGTGAATATCAAAGTGTTGAGCAGTCCTGAACTGCTGAACTACTGAATTTACCACCAGATGGTACAAACCAAGATCTATTTGTAGTTAAACTACTCAGAAAAACTCAGGTTTTGACCTCCTTGTTCTGCAAGTATTTATTTAAATCAACAGCAACGAACATATTTATTCAAGTGAATTGCAATTTGCTGCAGTCAGTTTGTAAACAGAGGTAAAAAACCACCAACTTCAGCCTTGTGTTTGCAATCCTGGGAAATGTAGGGGTTAGAAAATATAACCTTAGGCTTGAACTTCCTAAACAGACACACAAATGCCATCACACAACTGAATTCCCTCCTGGTTTCTGTGCATCAGTTTTGCTCCTCTCATTTTTTAAAGGCTCCTTTAAATAACCAGCCAACACTGGAATTGCAAAGAAAGGAAACTGCAGCTCTCTCCATCTTCATGTGGATTAGCAGTTAGAAAACAAAACAAATCCATTTTCCATACAGGAGCTGTAAATCCTAGGACCTGATGGAATTGGACTAATTAACAAAGAACTAAAGGTAGATAATTTTTGGCATTCCTACTTCATTGATGATTTTATGGCAAGCAAATTAAGAAAGCACCAGATGAGAGAGAGAGATGAAAGTAATTTACATCATCCAGCTTGGCTAGAGCTGTAACACCGAGGCCAAATGGCATTTAATAACATATATTTTCATTCTGAAATAAGATTGGGTTTACTTTTCTGGTTTGAGCTGGGTAAGGAAAAAAAAAAACCCTTTGTAAAACCTTAAATTTACAGTACATTTAAGAAGAAAAGAAAAAATCTTAATCCCTGATCAGCTGTTTGCAAACCCAATGAAACTTTTCCAGGAAATTATGCTTTGAAATATTTCATTTGGCTACAAATTCATAAAAATATTTGGTGTGTTCTGTACTTTCAAAAAGACTACATTTCTCCTAAGTCTTGGTAAGTCAAGAGCACAATCTTCAGTCCTGTGAATGTATCTGGTATCCTTTACCAGCCCAAATGTTCCTTTTCCAGTCTCACCCTGATGAGAAACTGTAAAGTTATGGAAGTAAAAGTTGGAGTTGTGTTTAAATAAGCCCTTGGGCAGCTGATTGTGCTCTTGAAGTTATCTCGTTCTCCAAGAAAATTAATCAGCTTTGGACAGTATTATCATTTAACATCTTCTCTTCTGCAGCATTCATGCACCCAAAAGCCACAGTTTTACCACCCCCACTCCAATATTTGCACACCCACTGACAATTTGCTGACAATCTGCTTTCCTCATCCGAGTCTTGTTAAATTGGAACTTTTTTGGTCAGTGAAAGACAGTGTTAATTTCCCAAGTCCGGGAAAAAAACAAATAATCTGCCAAAAAGCTGCTCTTAAAAACCACAAGAGTCACTCAGAAGGTTGAACAGACTGCTCCACATAAGGGGTGGCTTCTCTTTTCTGCATCACATTCTGTTTACTAAGCATCAAATCCCTTTATATCGATGCTCCACTTCTTATTAGTCGCTGTTCTACCAAACTAAAACTGTCCTTGGCAATTTTCCTGTTTGATTTAACACATCCTGCTCTAAAATCTGTCTCCTGAGCTCCACATCTCTCTGGTGGAGCCTGCAGCTCACACCATCCCCATGCAGCCTTGTTGAGATCCTCACAGGTGAACCAGGTTTCTGAGGGTTAAATAAATCCTGTCCACACTTCAGCTGGGAATCTCCGAGCAGGAATGCTGCCCTTCTGCTCTCCACACTTACAGGGTTGGTTCTGGCAGGTGCCAACCTCTCACACAGCCCAAAGGAGAGCACCAAGCCTTGCCCAGCGTGGAAAACAATACCTGACACCTCTACAGTGTGTTTGTGCTCTATAGAGGGAGACAAAATTACTACAAACTCATTAAAAAACCCACCCACAACATAGAATCATAGAATCATAGAATCAGACAGGTTGGAAAGGACCTCTGAGATCATCAAGTCCAACCCTTGATCCACTACCACCACAGTTGCTAGACCATGGCACTAAGTGCCATGTCCAGCCTTGTCTTAAAAAAAAAGGGCAAAACATGGGCAAAAGGAATTTTTTTTTTTCTTCTTCCTGAGGGATTCTGCCAGAAATATGGTGAATCTGAAGATTGATGAACTTTCTTACTATGCTTCTACTCAAATCTTTTTAATGACCTCGTTTCCTCCAAGTTTTTAGAAAAGTGGACCATGGGAAAAAAAAAAAACAACCCCTAATTCAAAACAACTTTGTCATGGGTTAGATCTCTGCATTGAGCTGGGGTTAAATGGCAAACTGATTTTCAGCTAACTGCTTCTCATGTAGTTCCTTTGGAATGCATGGCTGCAAATCTGCTGGCTCATGCTGCTGTTTCTTAGGCTGGGCTGACTATTAAATTTTGTAATTAGTGGGATTTAATTATTTCCCGTAATGGGCTGTAAATTCACATTATGCAATAAATCATTCCTATGTACACTTAAGGATTCATTACTCTTCTTAGCAACTGAATAGCATATTTACTAAGCACAGAAATATTAGCTGGAATGCCTTGTAGGTTATTGGGAAAGCATTAGTTTTCCCAAATGAACCCTCTTTGATGAGGGAAAGTGGTCAGCAGAAGGAAAATTGTGATTCTGTCGCTGAAATTAGAAATAAGGCTTGCAAACCTGATTCAGCAGGGCACTAAAACAAAATATTTGCATATCATATCCACTGGGATCATTTTTTGTCCTCATTAAGGCTGTTAAGTGCTTTCTTAAATCATCTTCTGAAATAATAGCCAAGGAGAGAGAACTGCTGTTATGACTAAAGATTTGTCAGCCAGGATAGGAGTGAGAGAGCAAAAAAATCCATGGAACTGCTAAACCCAAGCCCGAAAAACTCTAAGCCTTGCATGTGCCTTACCAATTTTTTACTTTGGGAGGGTAAAAAACACCTGAAAAGGCTCCTCAGTAAAGACAAGGAGTAAAGTTTATTATTAACTGAGCTGAGGACTGCAGTAATGTGGCCTTTAAATGGGGTCTTTCTTGGTCTATTTGTCACCTCTCAGTCAATTAAAGGAAGCAGAAGCTCAGAATACTTTTGAACACTGCCATCAAGAAATGAGTGCAGGAAAAGGGAATTTGTTCAACAGAAAAAAAATAAAGATTGGGCATAAAGTTTGTAATTTGTGTTGTCAGACTGCAGAATTCGGATTATTTCATATAGTAACCTAATATTCCTATAGCATGCATGGACAGGTGTGCCTCCACCATCCTAATATGGTTCATGAGGGGTAAGCCAGCCCAGAGAGCCCTGACTCCTCAGAAAAATTAAGTTTAATGTATAAACAGGCAAGCATCGCCCTTCACAAGATGGAGGATTTCAGTAAAAAGTCCTTCCTGCATTTTTCCTGTCCTACTTTTTTTGCAACCTTTCTTCTCTCCAAATTAGATCTCATCCCACCTAACTCCTCTTCTTATTCGCCATCAGTAACAAAAGAAAAACTTGAAGAAGGGTCAGAATCTCTTTTCCTTGTTGCTGTCACCATTAAAACCTCCTTTACTGAGGTCCTGATGCTGCAGGACTGGTACAGACAGGAAGCCTCCCTATAATATTTACAAGACATGCATAAGATACATGACCCTAATTAAAAAAGGATAAAGCTAAAACAGGAAAAAAGAAATCCCCACCTGCACCTGACATTTAGTGTTGTCCAGATGTCTAAAACGTGCAGGCTGCAAGAATATCCTAATGCCCTTCAAACCCAACGTGGAGCATTAACAATTTATTTAATTGGAACCAAAAAAAAATTTAATGGCTAATTCAACAGATAGCAACAATGAACTACATGCCAGTAAAGGGAATATGAGAATGAGGTTTTCTGCAGAAGCTACTGCAGTAGAAAGCTTGAAGGCATCAGGTTGTGGCCAGCAGAGATCAGCTCTGGGCTCAGCCTGATCCTTTGCGTGCGATTAGCAGAGGTGAAGGGAAGCAGCTCCAGGGACCTGTCACGGTGATGGATGGATGGTTTCAGACACTCTCTGCTGATGCTGTGACTAAACTCCAAATCCTCCTGCTGTCCATGCACTTAGCCTGTCCCCACCGGGCGCTGTCAGATCCCATCAGCCTTGTTCCCACGCCTGGCGGAAATCTCTGTCCAAACACACAAACTCCTTTTGCTCCCCTGGGGCTCTGCTGGTGCAGCTCAATAACCCAGCACAGTCACTGCAGCTAAAGAAAGGGTAAGCTTGGCTGGGCTAGACCTGGGCAAAACCCAAAATTAAGCAGTCTCAGTGATCTCCTAACTAGGGGTACGCAGCACCGAAAGCTCACATGGAATTGTGAAGGCTGCCATGAAATTCTGAGCTCTTTAATAGGAATTATTCAGTGAAAGGACACTTTGTGGGGTTTTTTTAACATGTTCTTCAGCAGTGGTGGGACAACAGTGTGTGGTGGCTGTGATGCCTTAGGGTTTAACTTTTCTCTGTTCCCAGCCCTGCAGTGCCCAGTGTAACTCTGCAGTTCCCTGGAGCTCGTTCAGTGCTGTTCTCTCATGCTCACACTGACATAACAAAGCCTCTCCAGCTCGCTCTCCAAGCACACCCAGACCCTCCTGGGCCCAAGAACTGCAAACCTTCATCTTGGGGAGAGGGGGGCAAGCTTGGGCAAATTCCATCCTTGCCTGGCTTCTGCTTGGGCAATTGATGCTGATATCAAAGTGGGAAGAACTCGTGAGCTGTCATTGTCCATGTTGGGATGCACTGAGGCAGGAGCCTCTGGAGCCCAGAGTGTGACCTCTGAAGGCATTTCAGATAAATCCTTCCTTTATTCCTTTATTCCTGTCTGGTCTCTGTTTCTAGGGAGCCATTTAAGGCATCAGCTGAATACAGGACTAGGGAGATCCATGCAGTTCAGGAGCAGAGCTTGGCACCAATCTGAAGATGGGGAGTGCACATTAAAGACATGCACAGTGCTGTCCTCACAAGGCTGCTCACGAATGATGTCTCCTAAAATGTTTTTTAGGACAAGCTGTTGTGAGAAATTTCCTGTGACTGCTTTGAGTCTGGTTTTACCCCTGCTGCCTCTTCAGCCCCATTAGGACACAAGGAGAAGTCACCAAGAAGCCTTTCACAACCCTCACAATATCTTTTTGACCAGCAGCAGGAGCCTCTGCTTGTTGTTTTCACACACTGGAGGAAGAATCTGGAACAGAGCCAGGGAGTTGCAAATAAATACCTTTAAATTTTTTTTTTCCTCAATATTTGTGTGCTTTCAAAAGGGGCAAAAGAGAATTTAAATATAGCACAAAGAAAACTGCTTTTCAGAAGCTGAATGTGTCATTTTTTTTCAACTAAATATGAAAAGTGGTTTTATGTATCACTTCCTCTGTCTACTTTATAACTCTGTAAAATACCATTAAAATATAAGGTATGTCTGAGATCCTTGTGTTCAATAAAAGGGTCAATAAGAACCTGTTATGGTAACAAACTCTTTTTCCTTAATTGCTTATCTGCTTACAATGCAAACCTTTCTCAAGGACGTCTATAAAATGTTTTACAGCAGAGTACAAAGTTATAAAATATTGATAATTGTATCTAATTTTCAGATGAATTAAACTATTTTTTTCCCCCTGTTCAGAGTGCATTTGAAAAGATTCATTTCTAGGGTTATGGAATTGCCCATTTACCAGATACTAACATGAAAATTAACACTATCCCACATAAAACCAGGAGAGTACCCTAATAAAAAAAGCCCTTTCAATTTCAATATCCTTCTGTTACATGCACTTTTTTTATCCCACAAAAGCTTTCAAAGATATAATGACTAATTTTTGTTCTTTTAATATTTTTTTCTCTCGTGTTCTGTCCTGGAAAATTTCTCACTCTCTACTTCCCTTCATATCCTTCTCTCCTTGCTTTTACTTTTCACTACTCATCTACTTCTTGGCAATCCTGCACCCTCCAGGGTATATCTGATGATTATTTAGGTCCACAAGCCAAACTGTAAAGCAGCTGCTGAAAGCAATATCTGAGAATACATCTTTTGTGGGACAAGGTAAGGGCATATCAATGAGCCCTTTTAAAAAATGATTATTACTTCTTTGATGATAAAATCTACATTGCTCCAAAACAATTTCTGCAAAAACTTGCTAAATTAAATGTATTGAAGGCAATATGAATTTCTGGGCTGCTCTGTCTTGCAGTTCAGATCACATGTGTGGCTTAACTTCTTATCTTACTATTAGCCAAGTAAGAAGCCTCACAGAAAACCCTTCCAAATAAGTAATTAAAAAGCAAATCATGCCATAAATTTCCTCAGGATTGCTGAAGACAGAGGTTGACTCAATGGAACACACCCTTGAAAGAAATTCAGTTTAGAAAGGGAGCTACCCCTACAGCCCAACACAAGGATATAGACAACATTTTACATCACAGCCTAGAGACTCAGACTCTTTTTAATGAAAATAATTACTAATCACCTCCTTTTGACTATATTCTATTCCCATAGAATAAGGAGGGCTATGCCAAACAGGTGGTTTTGTATTCACTATTTTTTAGCATTTGATTGTCACAATTATCAGAGATTATCATAGAATATTCCAAGCTGGAAGGGACTCAAAAAGTTCATCAAGTCCCACTCTTAAGTGCATGGCAGGAAAAGGCCTTAGGGTGGCCAAATTTTTAGCTCTTCAAAGAGCTCAAGTAAATTTTAAATACTAAAAATATTACAAGAAAAAAGTCAGTTGTCAGTCTTAGTCCAAGCTGTACACAATTTCACAATGAATGAAAAGGGAAGCGTGGAAGAGAAAACTTTATGTAGCAAAAGATGACAAATTAGTGAAGCTCTGTCTCAAATTCACAGTTAGTACAAGATAAAACGAGTAGGTTCAGAGGAAAGTCATAAATCAAGCTTATGAAAGGAGAGCGAGGAATTCACACACAGATGAAACCTCTTGGCAGCACAGCCGATGTGGATCACTCCACAAGAGCAAAATAAATAAGAATAAACCAGAAACAAACAAATATTACTGTTAGGAAAAAATACCTGAGAAAAGAGTGAGTGGGAATACAGCCTCTAGCTTGGTACAGAAGCAATCCTCTCTGAAAAGAAAAAAAAAAAGGAGAATATTTAAGAAAAGTGTGAAAGCACAATGGAACATATTGAGAAATCTCACAAAGCTCCTAATGCAGGCCAATGATTTTAAACCTTTATATTTTTCAGATTGTGTCTAATGCTCTGACATGCTTTGAGGTGTCCCTAATTAGCCAAATACAGATTAAGGTAGTTACTCTTCTCTAGAACAGGTCTTTAAAACATTTTAAGGAAAACAGATCAGAAGGAACATGCTCCTGACTTTCTCTTGGAATGGGGAAAAAAAGTTGCAAAATTCGAGTATAATACTGGTTTAAGCCATTAGGAATTGAAAGAATTTTGATAAAGGATGTTGTGTACTTTGCCTTATTCAAAAGTGTTCACACAGTGCTCCAGTCTGTCCTTCTTGGGCTTTCAGGTAAAGAGTGGGAATTTGCTGGGAATGCACACACTGTGTTCATTGGGGTGTTCTGCAAATCTGTCTTGAATTTGATCCCAGCAAAGTCCAGGGAGAGGCTCTCACTGTTCTCATTCACAGAACAGGGAGCACCTTTAAATAAACCAAAAGCATATCTCGCCCAAAGTTTTATTCCAGAGCTGTTCATTGAAGTGTTGAAAGAAAGGCAAAGTTCATTTCCTGCTAGAGAAAGCTGCAAAGGTTTTATTAATTAAGTATAAACATTGGGGGAAATATTTCTGGTTCCCACAGTAAGTAGGAATGTGGCTTCAGTCCCACTATTTCTACCTGATTTAAGTATTTCCAATTCCAGTGAAGTGAAAAATGTTGAATGAATAAGTGAAATCTTAGAATATTTCCATGTACAGGAAGGATTTCCACACTTATTTCACTCTGGTCCCTCTTATCAGCACATTGTGATTCTTTTGATGAAGAGTATGGATTTTCAGTATTTAATTATTGTAGATTAGAATAAAATTACAGGCTTCCTCCTTGGATATGTTTTCTTTAGGATATCAGGACAACTTTGCAGTTGCTATCAAAAGGTAGCAAGGATGAGGTAATGAAACCAAGATTGGCTGGGAGAAACACAGCAACTCAGAGGGAAAATATTACTGAGTTTAATAGCTAAAACATCTCAAAAAACCACAGTGACATGCTGATCTAGGCACAGTGGTTAAAATGCCTTTATTCGGATTCACATGAACTATTTTTGAACAACTACTCTAATTTTGGGAAGTTCTGAGTTAAATTAGAGAAAAAATGACTGTCAGACAAAAAAATCTTACAGCTGAGGTGTCCTCCCAGAGAAATGGAATTCTATAGCTGGTAATGTAAATGTGTCTAGACAAGACTATTATCTCTAAAATTACAAATCTGGCATCACACTACTTTTAATGAGTAAATAAAAAAAAACCCTCCAGAACACAATATTAATGAATGTTCAAATGACTTTCAGTATTAGTTTATCAGTACCATGTAAAAAAATTTGATGGAAAACATTTCTGATGGGACAGATATATGCCTGTCCTTGATCTTCACTATAAATTGGAGATGGCTGTCAAAACAAAAAGAAACGTGCAAATACCCTGTGCTATTTTCTAATAACCAACCTCATTTTAATAATAATTGAGCCTGTGCCTGCAGATCAAATCAGGATTTGATGGGTGCTGGGGTTTGTTTCACTTGTTTCCCTTTATGGAGTGCAGGCATCCTGAAGAAAGAGAAAGTCTGGACTAAATTTATGACACAAAATGCCTTTTTGATCTGTTATGCTGCAGAAGCTTTTAAAGAACAGGAAGAAAAAGAGATATAGATGTCAAAGGTTAGGAATGAGCAATCTCAAGTAGTTATTAACTTTCAGATCCAGGCCAGCATCATCTCGATACTCCCACCGCCCTGTGTTGGTTTGGTTATGAGCCCTTCACAGTTTTATTCATTGCTTCCCCCAAATTCTTTGATTTTATTCTGGTGTTTGATGCATGCTCCAGTTAAAAAAGGGCTCCATATAAAACCTGTCTTAAGACTGGAGCACACTCCTACTCCGATGTGAAGGAGCACTTAGAGTAGAAAACTTTTTCCAGTATGGCTCTTCCATGAAGAAAAGAGGCAAAATTATTAAGTAATAAACCCAGATAAATGATATAGGCTTCCTGCAGTGATTTTGAACGAGAGGAAATCGGAGATTTTTACAGAGATGAAGTAATGTGTCACCAGAGAGCAACTGGTGTCGAGTCATTGATTTCAACAGAGCAAAAATGATCATCTGAGGATGGAGCTGAAACCCTCCCAAAGTCCTGAAAATGAGCTGAGACAGTGAACCTCAGCAGAACCTGTCCATCCCAGTCACCTCAAGGATGTTTTATTGCTGCATTTTCCCATCTCTGATCCCCTCAGGATGCAAACACAGCACCTCACAAACAGCTGCTCGTGTAAAAGCTGTTCTCTGCACTCTGCATTATTTTACACTAATGTGCAAGAGGCAAGTTCCTCTCACACATGTCAGACACAGTTGCTGCAGTGTTGCACAAACAGTAAAATGCTGTCATCAGGCACATCTCAGGTATTTAGGGGTGTGTATGGCACAACAAAATGCTGGTGGTTGGAGCACACTGATGCTTTCAGAGGTGTCCTTGGTCTCCATGCTGGCATTCCTCTCACACTCATTTTTCTCTGGGTTGTGTTCACACTTTGCTTTTTTTGTACTTTCGAGAACACACTGAATGTTTTTCAGGCAGGTAAGTGGCTATCAGCTCTAACAGTGCCTGATTTGTAAAACATTAAACCAGAGCTGCCTTTTTACCCTCAGCTGGCTCAGATGGAGGAGGGAGATCCCATCCCTGGTGTTTTTCAGTGCCCATAATGGGCCTCATCTGCCTTTCCTCTCACAAACCAGCTCTGAAAGGTGAGAGGCACCTGGAGACAACACTCAGAACAGCAATACCCTCACGGGGAAAGCTGAGATTGATTTTTTTTTTTTTTTCATCTGGACCAGGGGTTTAGCATTTACACTGTTTTGCTTGTATTGCAATCCTATACACGGCCAGGATGTTCACGGTTATTATAATGGACATTTCTCATCTCTGTTTGCAGAACATGCTGATGGCTGTTTATTTTTCCTGAGACTCAGCTGTTATTTCCCCCTCCTATGGAATGACAATGGTGCTATTTTGAGTAAAAGCTGATCCTAGTGGTCTAAAGACTCATTTCACTGGGGCCCACAATACATTTCTGCTCTCAGCACGCTGACTTGCTAACTTGAGACTGTCACAAAGACAGAACATTTCTTGCAAAGGACTCAGGGCAAGGCTGATGAGAAAATTCTGCCAGCAAGATAAAAACCTTGTCCTATCATCCACTCCCCCCTTGAACAACACCTCTCCCCAAAGCTGAAAGCTTGATAAACTCTGGATTTTAGGGTAGCATTGCTCTCAACCATTTTACCTCTAACTCTCCAGCACAGTCCCAATATTCTCCAAATATTTGTATTTACTCTTCCAGAGGCTACATTTAAAGACATGAATATGTTTTACAGCTGCATAAATAAAATGCTGCTACTGAAGTCTGGGGCAGCTGGATTGACTCTTACTCTTTCTAGGGAAGGGAATCATATTTCATTTTTTAAGCTGAACACTCCAGCAGGGGTAAGGACATCAA
The DNA here is from genome assembly GCA_013396875.1 of Vireo altiloquus. NCBI lineage: Eukaryota > Metazoa > Chordata > Aves > Passeriformes > Vireonidae > Vireo > Vireo altiloquus. The sequence goes on from VZRF01009865.1 coordinate 104,785, forward strand.
TTTCAGTCCTCCTTATTGAACCTCTGAGGAAAACTTGTGCTCTGTCTATCAAGCAGGGGGCCAGGTTGTGTGTAAGCACTGAAGGGGCTGATCTGAGCCTGGATCCTCTTTTCAATCCGTTTCTGGCTGTAAATAGGATTCTGCTGCAGGTACAGCAGAACTGTGGAGCTCAGGAGATCTGCCCTGCTGTGCTTTTGTGCAACTCCATTTTCAAAGAGAAAATCAATTGGTTGTACGAGGCAGTGGAGTGTAACTCTCAGTCTCTCCCACTGAACTGCCTCACACTCAGAGGTACTACAAGAAACCTCCCCACTTTTTTTTTTCCATGTGAATGAAGGAATGCAAACATGTTTTGTGTGTACATGTGCACCTGACCACAGACACAAATCTCAGTGCAGGAGAACCTATTTGGGCAGAAGAACAGAAGTTCTTTTAGAACTTCTATAAAAGAAGATGCTGTCTGAACTCAGAAGCTGCTGGTAGTGACATATCCACAGAAGAGAGTGAATCTAAAATGTGTTTAACAAGTTGTGTGTTTTCCCACAACTCCTGAGCACAGCCCACGATTCCACCAGAGCAATCACACTGCTGAACATCCTTCTGCCTCCCAAGCCACGCTTAAATCCATGGCTTTTTGTGAAAATGTAGCAGAATGATGTATGGCTGAGGATAATAATATCTGGGGAAAAGATATAAACCAGTAAACTGTTTCATCTTCTGTCACCACAAGAGTGGCCTTGATTGAAAGCTTTTTTTTTCTTCTTCTTCTTATAATAATTTGAACAACACTGCTTCAGCTATGGCCTTTTAAACTGCAGTGTGACATCAGGTGCTCACCAAATCTGCCCTATCACTCTCACCCTCAGCTGGGCAGGTGAGAGAAAATATAACAAAAATATAACAAAAAAATAACAAAAAAAATAACAAAAAAATAACAAAAGGCTCCTTTGTGCAGATAAGGGCAGGGAGACATCACTCACCAGTTACTCTCACTGGCAAAACTCAGCTTGGGGAGATAAATTTAATTCATTACCCATCGCATCAGAATAGGTTAATGGGAAATAAAACTCATTAACTCATTAATAAAACTTTTTCCTGGGCTGTGATACTTAACCCATAAATATACAAGCTTTACTATTTTTTGGAGCAAGTTGTTCTATTTCCTCTTCCCTTTACAGGGTGTAAAAAAAAGGCCATATTCACACAAGAGCAGTGAGAGATTCTCTTGTGTTTAACAATGATATCAAATTCAGAACTCACCATTATTTTCTCCCTCCTTCCTTGCCAGCCTTTTTTGATGACTTTTTTTATCAAAGTTTGAGATCTCTAACCNAGAGTGGCCTTGATTGAAAGCTTTTTTTTTCTTCTTCTTCTTATAATAATTTGAACAACACTGCTTCAGCTATGGCCTTTTAAACTGCAGTGTGACATCAGGTGCTCACCAAATCTGCCCTATCACTCTCACCCTCAGCTGGGCAGGTGAGAGAAAATATAACAAAAATATAACAAAAAAATAACAAAAAAAAATAACAAAAAAATAACAAAAGGCTCCTTTGTGCAGATAAGGGCAGGGAGACATCACTCACCAGTTACTCTCACTGGCAAAACTCAGCTTGGGGAGATAAATTTAATTCATTACCCATCGCATCAGAATAGGTTAATGGGAAATAAAACTCATTAACTCATTAATAAAACTTTTTCCTGGGCTGTGCAAAGGCACAGCTGTTCTTCTGAGGTTTGGTGGGGATGGTGAGCCTTGACCTACTGCTGAATTTTGAACCATCAGGTTTTTAGGAAATTTTCTCCTTCTCCCATGGAATGTTAAGCTTCCTCTTTTTAACACTAGAGCAAAGCCCCAAATTTCTTTGGTGATATCCTGTCAGCAGTTTCAGACTGTTTCATTTACATCTCTGCTCGTGGAGCTATGGAGTGAGTTGTGTTGTGCAGTTCAGACTCTTCCATCCTCAGTGAAAAATTAAACTCTCATTGGTGTTCAATCCCTCAGCCCAGGCATTTAGGGAACTCAAGTCATGGGAAAATGCCTGCTTTGGGCCAAGTTAAAGCAGGAATTTAAACATGAAATTTCTATTCCTTTTCACCTCTGAGAGAGTTAGAGGTGGACTGAGAAACTTTCAGCTTCTAAGAGCTGCTGAAGTTGTTCCACTTCTTTGTAGAAATTATATCAAATATTACTGCACCAAAACAACAAGGACATTCCTAAAAATTTGGTGATACTTACCCCATAAATATCCAAGCTTTACTATTTTTTGGAGCAGGTTGTTTTATTTCCTCTTCCCTTTACAGGGTGTAAAAAAAAGGCAATATTCACACGAGAGCAGTGAGAGATTCTCTTGTGTTTAACAATGATATCAAATTCAGAACTCACCATCATTTTCTCCCTCCTTCCTTGATAGCCTTATTTGATGACTTTTTTTATCAAAGTTTGAGATCTCTAACCCTTGGTCAAACTTGGCTTAAAATCACTTAAAAATGTCAAAAGCTTACTGGAGCAGGAGACAAACAATGTGATCACATAAATCTTTCCTTCAAAGAACAGAAGGAAAATCATGAGATTTAAAAATAAATCAGTTATTATGTGAACTGTTGTTGTGGGAATAAAAAGCTCAACTCTGCCTTGATTTATTATTTCTGTATTGTTTTTNTTTATTAATTCTTGTTTTTTCCTTTTTTGTGATGGTTCTGCTAATCTTTGATTTTCCAAGGATTTTAAAAATATTGGAATCATTACAAGAAAAGTAGAAATTAGAAAATTCACTTAATTAGTATCTAGTCCATTCTATAGTGAAATCCTGTTTTGAAAAAAAATTTTTTCCTTGTTTGAGTAACAGGAAAATTCAGTTTTTGAATGATTTTTCTAGACAATAATCAAAGCAACACTAAGTCAAATTTACCACTAGGTTGCTCTTATTTCTTTTAAATATCTGAAAATCTGTGTTACTCAGACCAAGCCTTTGCTTCGTGTCCTCAGCAGCAAGAGGAACACATGATGGATATTTTTGGAGAGGGAATGGAAGGAGGGAGGGCAGGAAGGGAGGGCAGGGAAGGAGAGAGTGTGTCGTTTGCTGGGTTTTTTCTCCTTTTTTTTTCCCCAATTGAACTATTTTCAGCTATCCTTCACTTTCTAACTGACTGGGATTGATCCAGCAACACCCATTCAGTGCCAATATTCTATATCAACTCTTCCTATCTGACATTATTTTTTAAAATTTCATTCCACAGATGACTTCCTCATTTATTTATTTATTTACAGCTGACCTATACCAGCATTCATGTGAACACGTTGATCAACGCAAACCTCCCTCTGTAATTAGACTTTTTCTTTAATTAAAACAAATTAAGATGAGTTATTTACATGAAATCAGCTTTGCCACTTTAAAGAAACCTTTATTGGTATTTACATGATTGCCTGCTGCACATTTGCTTTGGTAATTATACACATGTTAGCTCTTAATGGAATGAAAAGGGCACAGGGACCTAATGTTTTTAATCTACTGTCATTTATATCCCAAATTTGCCAGATTGGGACTCAGATAAAGACAGTTTCTCAGTGAAATAGTGAGCACTGCTTTTGTTCATCTTGTCTTGAAGCCACGCTTGTACTCCTATCTATTTTCAAGACAGGAATGGAAAAAAATGGAAGAAGAGAAAAAGAGAAAGCCTGAAAAAAAATCTAAAGGGAGATAGAGTTATAGAAACTCAGTAGAAACTGAACCTCCTTAGCAAAGAGAATGTATCTGTATCATGACAAACAAAAAGGGAAAAGAACACCTGCAGCTCAGCACAAATCTTTTTGAAGTGAGCGAAATTCCCTGACAGAACAATAGATTCTGCCACAGAATAAAGGTGTTTTTTGAGGAATCAGTTGTACTCATAGGCCAGCATGAACCTTCTTATTTTTCTTTTTTTTTCTCTCAGTAAAATCACTTTTAAATGGGCCTGCACTGCGAAACCAGAATCTCTGAAAAGGAGCGATTGCTGGGTTTACGTGTGGAAGAAATGTTGGAAAGTAATTAGGGAGAAAAGGATGTCAGCTTGTTGTACTTCAGCTGGGAGGAGAGTGTGGTGTTGGTATCCAACTACTGCATTATATCCACTCTGCCATCCTAAAGACCTCTCCTTCCTTACCCTGGGGGAAGTGAATTCTGCATTTCCTCCCTCTCTGTTGAAATACATTAATCCAGGCATGAAGAGTCACTTGAGCAGCAGGACACTTCATTTACATGACAGCCACAAAACCACAGTGCCTGGAGGCACCTCACCAACTTTAAAAAATAGACTGGCTCCACATTTAACGCATTCAACACTAAATAGTTCCACATGGGATTAGTTAAAAAATAAATAAAAATAAAACCACCCAAAAGACAAAAACACACACCCCACACTCAAACATCATGGAGGTTTGAAACAGGATTACATCACCATCATCCTTGCATTTCAGTGGTGCAGGATTTCAGATATTTTCAAAGCAACCAGGAGCCTTGGTGGACTTGCATGGAGCTGGTTGTCAATTCTCACCATATATTTACAAATATGCCTCTCTTTGGAAATTTAAAAAAAAAGAATCATATAAATATATAATGCTTGGTTAGGAGGGACCTTGAAGATCTCCTAGTGCCACCTCTGCCATGGGCAGGGACATCTTCCACTGTCCCAGGTTGCTCCAAACCCCATCCAGCCTGGCCTTGGGCACTGCCAGGGATCCAGGGGCAGCCACAGCCCTGTGCCAGGGCCTCACAGAAAAAAACATCCTCCTAATAGCTCATCTAAACCTTCTCTCAATGTGAAGCCATTTCCCCTCATCCTGTCACTCCAGACCCTGGTAAATTTTCCCTCTCCATAATTTTTCAGGCTCCCTTCAGGAAGGGCTCAATTAGGAAAGAAGGAGAAAGAGGTGTGGGGGGAAGAGGGAAGGGAGGGAGATGAGGAAAGAGAGAGAGACGAGGGAGCTGTGTGCATTTGTTTTGCTCAACAGCAGATAAAAATACACTATTTACTCCCTCTTCCATCTGTATGTGCCAAAACTGATCATAATATAAAAAGCAGTTAGTAATATTTTTTTTTTCACCATACTTTTTCAAAGATAAAATAAATGGAATTTTCAAGTATTTTCAACCAGCTCTCATTCTAAGCAGCAATGAAGTTGTTTATATGGTCAGCCTCAATTATCAGATTTTTCTGATACACAGCCTGTGAATTATCTGTATGAAAAGTGAAGTTCCATCATGTGCTTTAAAAATAGTGCAGGTCCTTGTAAAAGTTAGCTAGCATCTGAGCCTTTTTGGAATTCTGGTTTTTTTAGCATTTTTTAGGGTATGGACAAAGGTTTTAGAATTGTTGTGAACTTTCCTGCACAGGTCACCTCTATGGCAGCCAGCCAAAATTTGGTAGCTGTCTAAAGAAAACCACAGAGAACAAGAATCATGTGATAAAATGTGGTAAAGGGGTCTCAAAACTTGCTCTGCTTGATTCCCCTCCTAGGAGGCTGCCTTTGAAAGCTGAGTCTGCTACGTTTGTGGAGACTTAGGGGTTATGGAGGAGCAGATACAATTTATTTTCAAAATTCGCTTTGGAGACATAAAGCATCTGGCAAAGGTACCAAGTACCACAAAGCATTCCTGCCAAGTCTCGAACTTTCCCACCCTCCCTGCTCAAGTGGTGAAGGCCATCAATCAATAACATCATAAAACTCACGATTACATCTCACAGATACATAAAATATGAGTTGTTTACAGCAACCTGCCCATCAAGAAATTAAAAGTCAGCAGAGGTTCATAAAAGTTGAGGCAGAAGGAGCAGTACAGATCTGAAACATTCCATAAACACCCATCTGCCTCTCTTGGAATGATCCTTGGCCGGGAATAGGTGCAGAGGAATAAATGGCTCAGATTATTTGGGGTTCAGAGCTGTCCCTGCAGCAGCGCCGTGGATCAGAGCAGGCAGAGCTGCACATGCACCAATCTTAAAGATTTTCCTGCTGAACATCATGGAAAGAATCCCTCTCAGGCCTCTTCCAGAAGGAGAAGGAGAAGGAGAAGGAGAAGGAGAAGGAGAAGGAGAAGGAGAAGGAGAAGGAGAAGGAGAAGGAGAAGGAGAAGGAGAAGGAGAAGGAGAAGGAGAAGGAAAAGGAAAAGGAGAAGAAGAATGGGAAGGGGAAGGAGAAGGAGAAGGAGAAGGAGAAGGAGAAGGAGAAGGAGAAGGAGAAGGAGAAGGAGAAGGAGAAGGAGAAGGAGAAGGAGAAGGAGAAGGAGAAGGAGAAGGAGAAGGAGAAGGGGTTCTCACAGGAAATAGCAGTAAATGGTAGCCGTGGCACGGGAAAGCAGAAGAAATATTAAATCTGTGGGAAGGGTTTAATGAGAGACAATAAATGAAGAGTTTACTGTGGACCCACTGGGTCTCTGTGAGAGCCAGGTGCTGTTTCACAGGCTGTGGAAAGAGCTCTCTGTTTTATGCTGGCCTGGGAATTAACTCACCATATTAATGAAAAAGCTTGTTTGCTAATTAATCAACTGGATAAAGAGGTTTGGATACCAGGATTTTCCCACCTCTGCCCTCCTCCTCCCTCCAAAATCTGGAATCAAGGAACCCTTTTCAGGGATTTCAGTTGCTTGCTGTACTCTTGTCCCCCTGGATTCAGCCTTCTGATTTTTGTTTGCACTTTTGCTATGGAGTCTCTCACACATTTCATATAAACAAAGCAATGTTTTTAGAACCATCTCTCTTGTTTTTCATTCCTTCTCTGGTAGAGGAGAGTTTGATGGATTTCTGGTTTGACCAGTGGAATTGGACAGGAAGAAATCTTAGTATCCAATCCACTGGGGTCCCAAAAAATGTATAAAAGGCAGTGAGAAAAAAGTTAACTTCCCTCTTATTCTGTGTTCTCATTTACTCTGTGTGTGTGTGTTCATTTCGTGTTCTCTTGCAACATACCCTTGAGTGCATTGCTATTATTTTATGCAGTGTAAGATTTTGTGACACTTCTGTATGAGCCTGACATGTCAGAGAATAAATATAAAACAATAACGGAGGAAAACTCAGAAAGGCAGATTTTAAATAAAGCTCAGGATCCAACATCTTATTCTTTCTTTTTTAATAACTGTGAATTAAAATAAGGTAGCCTGGAGACTTCATGCTAACCATAAAAGAGGTAAAATCATTATACAGTATTAAACTCTGGGAATTAACTCTGGGGATTAATAATGTTACAAAATGTACTGGTTTAAGTGCTGACTGTACAGGAAAACAGGGTAAATCACTATGCTAGTGCCACATCATGTTTTGCATATTGCAATTTTAAAAGAGAAAGCAGTGCAGGAAAGAGAAGAAAACCCAGCTGAATGAACAGAGCTTGATTTGGGCAATAGTATAAAAGCCACTCACTTATTCCAGATGTTCAGTGAAGGGTTTGTGAGTCCTAAATCACCCCCACATCTTGTGATTCAGCAGGTCACAGAACAAAACACTTCTGATTGCACCGTGCTGCTGTTTAGAACACTCCAGAGAATTTTGGGGATGAGCTTTCTCTGTGCACATTAAGGAAAAATGTGTTTAAAAGTCTGGTTCAACAGGAGGACTCCTCCGTGGGTGGGGGGAAAGCTCATATCTCTCAGAGATTATTCTTTATTTTTTTTGAATAGTTACAAATGAACCATGATCAAGAAAACCTCAGTGCTAAATTTGCACTTCTGTACTTGCTCCTTGGTAATGTGCTGGTGTTGCTTTTAGGGTGTCAGAGAAGCTTTAAAATTCACAGATTTGGGTGCTGTGAAGTTTCCGAGACCTCCTCCCCCCCCTAAAAGTGTCATCTCATCAACTTTGGCTTAAATGAAATCCTACACTGCAGCACTTCACTGCCTCAAGTTTAGTCAGCCCCTGAAAGAACAGAAGCTCCTGAGCAAGGACACCTGAGAATTTTTGTAAAATATGAGGATAAACAATTTAATTAATAAATAATTAACAGGTAACGAAAGCTTTATTAAACCAGACTTGCATCAGATATCTTTTTATCAGGCTTTTCTGAGACCTTACAAGTCTGACTCGTTCATTTTTTGCATTTTATGTGTGTATCTTTGCCATGGAAAAGTTAAAAATTAACTGCTCCCAGAGAGTAGTGTCTTTTGAACTCTTGTACAAAATAAATGCACACATAAATGGTAATCAGAACCCAAACCCATTCTTTTTCAAACTATTGTGAAATGTTACTATAATTAAGTAAATTTATTCCTATTTACAAAATCTCCCTTCCTACAGAACAAATTGTTTGTTTCAGAGCTCAGCCATGTATAAATTAGCTATACCAGTATTGCAGGGAACTAACTAAATCTGCTGCAAAGGATTAGGTTCCACAAGAACTAAACTGCTGTTTCTGCATATGTGCAAGTAATTAAAAATGATTTATGGAGGCTGTGAAAATAGGAGAACCTCCCATAAATATTGTGGACATCAGAAATGGGAGAGGCAGGTTTGATGAAGTGCAGGAGATCTGATGCTGCTCTTTCACTATGAAATTCTGTCCAGGAGGTCCTGGCAAGTCACAGCATCTCTGCCTCCATGGAAAAGAGAGAAAACCTTTCTGCTCCTCACTGTAATTCCTCTCCTGGTTCATTGTCATCACGCTGATTATCTAATGAAGTCAGTTTGTGGCTACATTTATTCCTGAGACTCCATTATTTAATGAGTGCACCCCAGAACCTGACAAGGGCTCACAGTGGGTCAACTCACATATTTCAAGTGCAGAGAAAAGTTTTTACGAATTTGTCTTAATTGGTTTACAAAGCACAGTTTGGTGAATTAATGTCACTGGAAAAATATTACACTTTGAAGAGGTGAAAGAGCTGTGGCTAAACTCATAAATTAACTTTCCTCCAGACTGCAAAAGTTGTAAAAAGATCATCTCGAGATCTCAGTTTAACCTAGGAGAGAATCCAAAATATCCTGTGTCATACACATGAAATTTTATCAGATAAGGAAAATGTAATGTGGGTCTTAGCAGGCACTGCTGCTAATTTCTGAATTTAAAAGCACAGTATAAGGAACTAAGAAAGTGAACTTTTCAACATCTACATCCTTTTTATAATTTATTGATCATTTATTTATTTATGATCTTGACTAGTCTTGCTTCAGGCCACGATGTAAAAAAACATTTAAAATGGGGGGGGGGTGAAAGAATAACAGCACAGGATAAGAATAAATTCCTTGTTCAAGAAAGGGAAAAAAAAGAGGTCAGCTTTCTTGTATTTTCAAGTTTTAATTGTGTGAAAAGCTGTAATGTTTTTCCAGCTTAAGATCTGTTTGTTAAAAGCAGACAGCCCCTGGCAGCACTTTTTCAGAGAGCCATTAACGCCATCCCATACAAAGAAAAACACCTTATTTTGGACTTTTAAAATTTCAAAACATGCAGTTGTTGTAGTGCACCTGATTGGTTAAATACCTCCTCTAAGGTCACCTTTCCTCCTGCTTTCCTCCCTGCTTCTTTCCTCAAAAAAAACCCCTGAATTTTAAATTAATATATGCAATGATAGGAATGTTTGGCACGCAACTAATTTTTTATAAAACCACTGAAATTCAAACATTTTAGGAAAAAGTGAATGGGAATAGCAGCAGGCTTTTTGAAGAAATCAATCTCCCTTGGGTAATAAACCTGATACATTAATAACTGCTCAAGAAAAAGGAAAGGAAAGCTGTGGGTGATAGAATCCCTCAAGTGCAGCTTTGTCATTATTTTATCACTGTGCTGAAGTCAGAGGAGGGAAATTAAATCAGCTACTTGTTGGAGAGAGCTGGAGAAGATCTGAGATCCCTTTGATCATAAGTGACTACCAGGTTTCCTTTTCAATGTGTGAGAAAAATCACAAAGTGTTTTTTGAAGGCTATGAATGCCTTGGTTTGGATTTTGAAGTTAGGGGGTTTTGCACTATTTTGTGTGCTGATTTGCTTCTTTTTTTCTGTGGATTTTTCTGAGGTAACAAGTAAACTTCTTCGGGTTGATATTAAAACCCCATATTGTCATCATTTTTCTTATGTGGCTTAGAAGCAGGATCTGTTTTGTCTTGGAACCTGTAAGAGAATTGATATCAAAAACTGAAACTCAATTTATTTGTCCAGGGTGACAAACCTCACTGCTTTGATTGAGTTTCCAGACACCACGCTCAACAACTCAGTCTGAACCCAATTCTTATAATTAATCCCTAACAACTCATTTCCTTTGATTATCTTTGTTCCTTTTGCCCAACACACCTAGAAGAAAGAGCCAGGAGTGCTTTGTTCAATTAGTAACGAGCACAGGCTAATCTCCATTTANATATTATATAGAGACAACATGGAGATTTTAGGGTGTTGGCTTCATCTTCTTCATCTTCTTCTCTCTTCTCCTTCTCTTCCTTTCTTCTCTGACATGAGTTCTGTGGTTTGTTAATTGGTAGATGGAATTTAGTGTAGAGGAGACATGTCAATGAGGTTGATATTCACTGGTTTTGGGAACAAAATAAGATACCAAAGTTTTCTAACTGGTTGATAATAGATATAAAAGCTACCTGCTTTGGGTAGCCATTGCCATTCTGCCCTCGTGTTCCTGGAGGTCACAGCACAGTCTGTGCTTCTGAAACTCTGATAAGAAAGAAAAATAAACAAGCTTTGAAACAGCAGAAAGAAGCCTCATTTCATCTTTTCGGGACACGGGACACTGAAATAAGGAGCACAGCTGGGCCAGGAGCCAGGGTCCAAAGAACACCCCTGACAATGAACCAACCCATAAAGTCAATTAACACCAAGTATAACTCAGTGATTTCTTCCCTGACTACTCACTGGACAGGATCTGAGGTGAGTTACCACCCCAGGGAATATCAGAGCTAGAAAATGTACTCTAGATATGGGTTAAAAAAAAAAACCAAACAGTATGTATGATTTTTTTAAGGTGTTAGAGTCTCAAAATCTTTTTCCCAAAATAATTTTTAATATAGATCACCTTTGTTCTATTATAGATACACCTAATTTCATACTCTTAACTATAATTCTGTCTCTGCCCCCAAGAAATACCTGGAATAAATCTACATCTTGCTAGGAACTGTGCAGAGTGACACCTCACATTTCAAATAAAGCTTTGGGAAGACAAGTCTAATTTTGTCTTATCTACTGTAGCTGTCCAGCATGATGATTTTTTTAATAGGGAGGCTTTTTGGGAAGATCTAAATGTGAGTTACCTAGCTATTAAAAGCATTTTTATATCCCCAAATCCTTCAGAGCCCTTAAACCCACACATCCCCGAGGCAAACTTGATTAAATTCACAGACTTCTGATGTCCAGCAGCATCTCTATGATAATAAAACATGCTCCAACACCTCACAACACCTCTTTAAAGTTCTTATAGCCCTAAGGCAGCTCTTTCCATCACAGTGTGGCCAGGAGGCATCAGGACAAGTAGGAGGAGGTGGAATATGGACACTGGAAGGCTTCAGTGCACCAGAACAGGAAGGTTTGGCACTGAAAATGAGAGCAGGCAGCAAAGAGTCCTGGAGCCTGGAGATGCTCCAAGCATCCCTGTCCTAACAAGGAGAGATTTAGCCTGTGACATGGACAGAAATCAGACTCTGATGCTTATCCTGGTGTTGTCTGTCCCTGATCTTAAAATTAAAACCAAAACATGGTTTATGGGGAAAAGGGGTTTTTACCTCAGGATTTATTTCAGGATCCTTGGGTGCAGCACTTGGTCCAGGTGGAATGCCCCGAAAATGCATGTACAGTGTTACACTGAAATACACACAATTATAGGCCTTGCAAATTAACATATTCCTTGCTGTGAGGAACCTTCCCCCTGGCTGGGCCTGTCTGAGGTTCCAAAATGTGTTCTGGAGAGGCCCTTGGTGTCTGGGGCTCCCAGGATGTTTGCTCTCCTGGTTTAACGGTGCCGTGGGGCTGAGCTGAGTTATCAGCCTTGGGAAGTCACAGTGTGGGGGCTAAAAGCACTGAGAGTACATCAAACTATAAAAGAGTGTGTGAGAGGGGTGTGAAAGAAAAAGCAAAAAATCATCCTGGCATCACTGGCATAAATTTGG
>VZRF01009866.1:0-238741 GCA_013396875.1 Vireo altiloquus
CTAGGCTGTTCAGGTCCCCATTTTCAGGCCCCTGTGACAATCCAGGCCCAGTAGTGGTTGCATGGGGGAAAAAACACAGCCACAATCTGTCCTTGAACCTCAACACAGGGAATCACAGTAAGAGCTGTTCCTATTTCCTGTTTCTGCAGCTGTGTAATGCAGTTAACTGCTGGCACACACCACTTATTCAGAAATGCATGGGGTTTGTACTCACCTCTAGGCTTGGCTGGTCGGTAAAACAAAGCCAGAGCCACCTTCCTTACTTTCTTGCAATATGCATTTCCAAGCTCTTTTGCCGGGAAGCCAGGTGTGAGCTGGCCCTGCTCACAAGCCAGCCAGACTTGCCCCTGTTCCTGCCTGGGCCATGGAAGCTCGCAGCATCTTGCCAAACCTCCTTGTCTGTAAAAACAAGGATGACAACACTTAACATACCTATCTCATAGGGCGTGTCAAGGCTTAATCTCACATAGATACCAGCGATTTGGGACCTTATAAATACCAGAGGGAGATAGGCAGATAATATCTGTGAAGTGCTTGGCCTGGAGGAGATGCAGAGATGTTTGGTATGATTATTCCAAAGTAGTTTCACACATTTTGAATGAAACCTCTGGAAGGGATGATAGGTTGATGCTGCTGAGTGGCATGAGAAGGGCATGACCTGACAAAGGCACTGTTTTCCTGGCCTGGATTCTCCTGGAAGGGCTAGGGACAATAGTTTGTGCCCACTTATTTCTGGGACAGATGTTTTCCAGAAACTAAGAGCATCAGCTCATGTCTTGGAAGGACCTGAAATCATGCCAAGCATGAGCCACTTTTGATGCATTGTCCCCAAATTACAAGTGCTGTAGAGCCTGATTTTGAGATTTCCTAATTTCCTAATTCCTTCACCTCTCCCACCAAGGCGGTGAAAGACACGATGAAGAGAGCCTGCAAGTGCCATGGGGTGTCGGGCAGCTGCAGCATCCAGACCTGCTGGCTGCAGCTTGCCGAGTTCCGCGAGATCGGCAACTACCTGAAGATAAAATACGACCAAGCCCACAAGCTGGAGATGGACAAGAGGCGGATGAGAGCCGGCAACAGCGCCGACAGCCGCGGGGCCACGGCAGAGACCTTCCACCACATCCACGCCTCAGAGCTCGTCTTCCTGGAGGACTCTCCCGACTACTGCACGAGGAACGCCAGCCTGGGCCACCACGGCACCGAGGGCCGCGAGTGCCTGCAGACCGGCAAGAACCTCTCGCAGTGGGAGAAGAGGAGCTGCCGGCGGCTCTGCACCGAGTGTGGCCTGCGGGTGGAGGAGCGGAGGACGGAGGTGGTGGCCAGCTGCAACTGCAAGTTCCACTGGTGCTGCACGGTGCGCTGCGAGCAGTGCCGGACGCTGGTGGCCAAGCACTTCTGCACCCGCCGCGACTCCGCCGCCCCCAACCACATCAGGCAGAGGAACAGGGGCCACAGGAGATAGGGGATGCTTTGGTGTCCTTACGCTGGGGAAGGAGCATCCTGGGGTCCAGAGGGTTGAGTGTGCACCGTGTGAGGTGATGGGGGCTCCTGGGGATGGATGCAGTGGGATTGGGAAGCACAAGGCGCGGGCGCTGAGGGACCACAGTCCTTCTTGCTTCCATGTTTTTTCCTCAATATTTACCAGTAGCTTCTTTCTTCTTGGGAGTCACTTTATCTGTGTATTGGACAGAGGGAGGAATTTCACGTTTTAGGTGGGCTCAACCCCTTGTGCCCCCTGCCAGTGGGTCTGCCAATTTCAGCAGTGAGGCTGCAGCCCTGCAGCCAGAGGGGTGGGAACAGGTGCTGTGGCCAAAAGTGGGTCTGGCCAGGTGATCCCATCCCTGCAGCCCCAGGTCCCGACCGTTCATGCACAGCAGCTGCTTGGCAGCATTTCTGGAGGAAAACTTATGCACTTTGTGATGTGAGAGGAGGATTGGCAGTGTTGTGGTATGTATTAACACAGCTGCAGCCTTTTGAGGGCTTTGAAAAGTTTACAGCCAGTGTTTACATATTTCCCTCCCCCCTTTTTTTTCTTCTCCTTTTTTAATTTTGTATTTTGGCACAAGAAGCCCTGCCCCAAATAGACAGTAGCTTCATGTATTTGTACTGGATAAAATTAAGCAGTGTACAGTTCCTATACTTTTTTGTTTTAAATTAGCAGATAAGAATTCAAAATTCTTTATGCCTAATGTTGTTTATTACTAAGTTGTATTATTGCTTAGCACAATCTGTTTTCACCATATATTTTGAAGGTATCCCTTAAGAATCAAATTTTGGACTGTATTTTGCAATAAACCACAATAAAAAAATTTTTTTTTTTCCTTCCTGGCTTCCTAGCAGTATGATTTTAGGTGCAAAATTGTCCCTTTCTGTGTAAAACCCATCACTTCCACGAATTTCCTCATCGTTAATCCAAAAGCCATCAAGGGCAGTGAGGTTGTTCTCCTGGATCTCAGTAAATTGGCTCCAGCCTCCAGTCCCCGGAGGGTTGGCTTTAGTACCTATCACCGTAATCTCTCCCTTTCCAAGTGCTGAGTATGCAGACGCAGCCTGGCTAAAGCCGATTTTGAAGCTCCCAAAGTCTCTTTAATTTGCCTTGACCCGACAGCCCCCAGACAATGCGAGGCTGCCCCGCTTTGATGTGGAAAGCGTCACCATCGGCACTCGCTGCAAATTTCTTGGAGGCACGAGAGGAACCCTTTGAACTGGAGCAGGAGAGAAAACTTGGGGACAGTTGTGAATGTGTCTGCTGGTTCCCTGCTGCTCCGGGTGCCAACAGCCCGGACCAGCTCGGGGAGGGCAGGAGGGGACAGCGCTGGCTGCTGCTGTCCCAGGGCACGTCCTGCTCCTTGGGAGTCAGAGCTGCTCCAGAGGGAGCCAGGGCTATGCCATCATCCATACCTACGATGCAGGGCAAGGATGCTCGACCAGGTTTGCTCTCCAGCCAGGGGAGGAGGAGGAGAGACAAGTGTAAAAACCACCCTGGAGCTCTGCCAGCACCCTGCACCCACACTGCAAATGCTTCAATGCTATTTTATCCAGGTCTCTCTATGGTTCCCTGTGTAAACACAGCCTTGACACACACAAGAGCCAGATCGGGGGCTCAGCTTGCAAAACACACTTTTGGGAGGCACAGCTGACTTCCATGCATTTATTTTATGCAAAGTGGGTTTTATTAAAAGCTGGAAGGGTGACACCATCAGTTAGGGGGGATTTGCTGCCTTCAGGGTAGCTATTTCTAGTAAGTTATCCTACAAAAAAAAAAAACCTGTTGCCACAACAGCAGTTGCAACTGCCAAAAACTTAGGCTGAACCAGGAATGAAAAAACCAGACAAACAAAGCCACTTTCCTGCATCTCGAGCACTGGCTGACTTGTCTGCATGAATATTAGCCCCAGGCTCGCTTTTTATAATACCTGCTGTATTTGTTTGGACTGTGCTCCAGAGCCCCAGCAGCTGCAGACACAGGGTACCACCAAAGTCCCTCAAAATGAGGTTACACAGAGCACAGGACAGTCTCCGTTGATGTGCTCTCAGAGGAAGGAAACTATTTCACGGGGATAAGAACACATAAAGACCTTCCTGCTGTATACCAGCAGCAAGTTAATAAACCACACAGGTAAATCCCAGATGAGAGCTCACAGTGAATGGATGGGACATGCTGTGTGTCATCTCACCCATTTCCCTGCAGCATCTTTTCAACCTAACATTAATGCAGAAAATAAGGAGTAACAGGTTTGCAGGTGGCAACAGCACCAAACCAGACCTCTGTCCCACACAGACTCCATCCCAGTGAAATAGGGCTGGACAGAGAAGTAGAGATACCACTGCCAAGACCAATCCTTTTCCCACTGAGCCCTCCCATTCCCATCGACTCAGCATTCATATCCACCCCATTGTATTTAAATGCTGGAGATGAACTGCTCTTCCTTAAATTTGTCATCAAAGCCATTTACATTTCCGGTACCGAGACTCTCTAAGGCAACGAGCAAATCGTACCCAAAAGCCAGAGACCAAACGTAAATGGAAGCAAACTCAAGAGAAAGTTACACATCATCCCACAACACAGATTTCCATTCTCTTTTTATACCTTGCAGAGACAATACTGAGAGTGAACAAATACAAAAATCAACTCTATGGCTTAGAGTGGCACCTTGACAGAGATACTACAGTCCTGGAGAAGCTGAAGCTTCCTCATCCTCCCCCTTGTTGCTTGGATACAACAGTCATCAATTCTCACTACATTCAGTACAAAACAATGGAAATTCAGGATTGTCTTAATCCATCACAGCATTGACAGGGACCCCTGAAAC
The DNA here is from genome assembly GCA_013396875.1 of Vireo altiloquus. Classification (NCBI taxonomy): domain Eukaryota; kingdom Metazoa; phylum Chordata; class Aves; order Passeriformes; family Vireonidae; genus Vireo; species Vireo altiloquus. The sequence continues at coordinate 4,314 of VZRF01009866.1, forward strand.
CCCTGCCTGCTGCTGTGGTTTCTGTAATAAACCTCACAGAAATGCCATGGGCACAGGGGAGTACAGGGTAACAAACTCTGAGGATGCCACAGGACTGAGCTCATCATTTCAGCTGTGATTTTACCTGGGCAGCTTTTTCACTCCTGCAGAGCAGCTTTCAAAGTAAACACAAACACACAGAGCAGAGCAGTCCTGGCACTGGCTGCTTTGTAAAGGCTCATTCTTCCACTGCAGCCAAAGAGCTTTTGCAGGGATTGGCAATGCCTTCAAACCCGCACGTGTTTGCGCATGATCACCCGAAGTCAGCTCCAAGCCGGGACACTGATCCCAACCACCTGTAACTCACTGCCCTCCTGGAGGAAGGGATGGGCTGGCTCTATAAAGCCTTGAGGAGGAACCTGACCAGTGTCCCACAGAAATAGTATTGTAATAGTGTTGAGCCTAATTACAATGAAAAGCTAAAAATCTTAACCTAGGCCTGGTGCTGCATGAACTCAACTCAAAGTCTTGCTGCCTGTCTACCAAGAGCTGTCAGCTTCTTCCCTGGAGCAGGGGCACTTCAGGCAGGGCTGTAGAGCCACTTGGATAGTTCTGGAGCAGCATCTTCATGTTTTACCAGCCACTGATACGGATAGAGCATCCTCTGTGATAAGAAATCTGTGAAACAGCTGTGGAATCAGCTCATTGCCTTTGTGGAGGTTTAACACCAGTGTCCCAGCAGTGAATTTGTGTCTTTATTGTGGGAGAGGGATGGTTTACAGTCCATTTTTAGTGAGAAAGGAAAACACACTCCAAATGATGGAATAATACAGGCCAGCTATAGTGTAACCACAGACCAGGGCAGGTTTATGTCAGCAGTGCCTGCTCAACTAACAGAGGGTCAGAAGATCAGTGTTGGGGTATTCATATCACGTTAACAGCCCAGGCTAAGCCCACAAGCTTTCCCAGCCCTTCCCATCTAACCCAGGACCATCCCTGTGACTATTTCACCGGCAGCGTCTCAGCCATGCTGTGCTGCTGTCCAGGTGCCCATCCCAGCACCCTCACCAGGAACAGTAACCACCAGTTTTCTTCTGGTTTCTCCTTCCCAGCAGGTGGAAATGCTCCCATAGCCTCATTCTCCTTCAGGCAGGAGCATGGGCACGACTCACACGGCCTTGGCTGGGGCCGCCTCCATCAGTGCATGGAGGAAGGTGAAGTTCAGGGGTGCAGGTGCCAGCCTGTATTGACAGGGGTGGACAGCACATCCACAGGGCTGCCCAGCACATGGAGCCAGGCTGGGGCTGTGTTTGTCTGGGGGCTGAGGATGTCACACAGCACAGGAACTGGACCTGTGCTGTTTCCTTTGCTCCCTCTCACAGAAGAGAGTGCAAGGATGGCTCCAATAGGGAATTCACACCATCACTGCCCCTGTGTGCCTCTGCAGCCTCTCCCGGCAGACTGGTGGGGACAGTCCTGCTCAGAGGCTGAGGTATCTGCCTCAGGGCCCCTCTCCTCAACAGGTCACACTGTTGCACAGTGACCATCAGCGAGCAAGGAATCGAATTTATTTAATACACAAAGTGCACGTTCTGCAGATGATTTTGCAAAGCAGTTTGGAGGTGGAGAGATTTTGGCCCAGCACTGCTACCTCCTGCCCCACTCCCACCCCAGCTGGGGCTGTTCCTTTCCCCAAAGCCCCCACTGCATCCTACCAGCATCCTTCCTTTCCCCCAGCCTGCCTCCCTTCAGCTGTTAAACTCCTTGCCTGCTGAATTACCTTTAATTTATGCCCCCAGTGCCCTTTCATGGATTATAATTCTGTATGAGATGTTTGTGCTGTATCCTCCCCCCGTATTAAAGTGTCAGGAGTATATCCCCAGGCCATCCATCTTCAACACTTCCGCAAGGGCTTGGCAATTCTCTGACATGAATATTATGGCTCTCCACGCAGAGCCTCCATCACTCAAGCTGACAAGTGTTAGAATCTCCTCTCTTGAACAGGGTAAGTGACCTTTTCATATGCAGCGTAGATTCCCAGTCACGCTGCATCTGGTGCAGTGAAACCAGTGAGTGCCAGCAATTCTCTAAAGTCTTAAAAAACAAGTCACGGGTCCTTTTCAACTTGCAAAACCCACCCTTAGCATGACAAAGTTAAAGGGTCTGAATCAGCCCCTGGTTAGCTGCTGTTAGTGCCAATCCCAGAGAAGAGGATGAAAAAGCATCCATTCCATGCCTCCTGCAGGATTTATAGACAGGCATTTTCATTTTTGGGGAAAGAAGCAAGGATTTGGGTGTCTGGCTTGCTGGAGTGTATAAGAAAGATTTTTGTGACCAGTTAGTGACTTTAATGACTTGGAAACCTCAACTCTAGTCTTATATTTTTAAGTCAAGTGCCTAAAGTTAGATGCCCAAACCCCACCAGCCTGATTTTCAAAGCTGCTGAACTTCTGGGCTTCCCACAGTTGTGTGCAGGAGCTTCCTGAGCCTAGAGAGAAGCTGAGGGAGAAAACAACCTTTAAAGCTCTTTTCCAGTTTAGGCTTCACAGCTGTGCTGCCCTGGGGACACTCCAGTCCATGTTGCTCGACAGCAAGAGAATTCTCTGGAGCTGAACTGTGTGGTGATTCAAGTTAAATCCCTCCTACAAAATTCACACGTTACCCCAAGTCTTTGGCTAAAGTGGTGCCTAATTTTTTTTCTTCTCTAGAGGGCAAAGGGACTTTCAGAGCAACTTTGCCACCTTCCCCCTACAGAGGGACTGGTGCTGGCTCACTGCCAGCACAGAGCAACAAAAACTTGTTAACACCTTTTCGGCTCCCTCTTAATAAAGTCCGGGCAATTAACAGATTCACTATTTACAAAACAAATCCTCTTTGCAACACCTGAGAAAAAGAGTTACAAGTGTTTCCCAAACATTTCTCAGCTGGGGAGGACGCCTACAATAACTGTCTGCTGGGATGTGCTGCATCTGCTTTCCCCGGCTGGAGAGTCCATGCTTCTCATGGAATGCTGCCTACTCAGTATGAATTTATACTGCACTTCCATCCAGGAGTCCTCATCGAGCACAGGTGTACTGGGAAATGTTCTTATCCAAAGGTTTCTGTAAGGAGAAAGAGGTGTACAGGGAGCCAGGATGTCAATTTATGGTCCACTTGCTGGTCCATATTTCTGGTATGGCCACATGGTACAAGGGGTGGGCATAGGGCAGGTTGGTCCCCTCCAAAAGTGTCCCCGGGGTGGCTGCAGGGAGTTCATATTTACAGCATACACCTGTACAGCATATTTACACCTCTGCAGAGAGATTCATAAGCTCCCCCACCCCTTTTTCTGGTTCCCTGCTCTCTCCTAGGATACAATCCATGCCTCCCCACTTTGCAAATCACTGCCCTGGCTTACAGTGCAGGAAATTTCCCCTTTTTAAAAAAGCCCCAAGGAGTTGAGCCATATAACAGAAGATTGACGGATTAGAGAAAATCAAATAAATGTAACTTGCAATGTACTTTCAAAATTAATTCCTTCCTTCTCTTTTGCTCTCCCATCCCACTCTCCCTTTTCCAAACACACAGAGTGGCTCACATTTTATGAACAAGAAAGATGAGGCGCTCCCTAATTAAACTGTTATTTATGTGTAGAGATGGCTTCTGGGACAGTTTCACATAAGAGCTCTCCTGGACAAAGAGGACTTGGCTAAACACTTCTGGAGATTAGAAAATACTTTTTTAAAGTGTGCAGCAGGTCTTGGACCCAAACTCATCCCTCCCAGAGGGTCCAAAACGCAGGAGGAAAGGAGAGGGAGTTGGTGGTAACTCCAAGTCCCGTATGGAGCAGAGATTGATGGCCATAGCTAAGAAATGTTCTCCAAATACAGTCAGGATGCAAAGATGAGTTGCAATCATGTGGGACAGAGTGAGTAAGAGCCAGAAAATGAGAGAGAGTAAGTCTAAATCTTTCATACAATGGGATTGTGGAGCTTTACAAGCCTTAGGACATGATGAGAAATAGAGAGGGAGATCTCAAGTAGTATTTTAGCTATTCTTTTTCTTTCTTTCTTCAGTGACCCACGCAACATTAATTGAAGCCCCTTGTGGGCACAGCCAGGAGAGAATAGCTCGTCAGGGGACATGTGAGCACAGAGCCTGGACAGTAAAAGGCCCTTCATTTCCTCCTCTGATGCTTTCAACAGCCATGGGATGCCATAAAAGATGATAATGACGAGGTCAGTGGAAAGACTGTAAAACAGTGGGGAGAGGCACAAGGGTTACCTCACTTGGGCTCAAACTCAGGCCATGCGTGGGCTGAGTTTGCTGGTTGTAAGCTCTGCTTGGGACCACGGCTGCACTCCCTGTCCCACCTGGCCTGGCTGCCAGCAGGCAAACTTGGCTGTGATGAGGTTCCTGGTCTGAAATGTTGGGTTGTGATGTCAGTGGGACTCAATATTGACTGAGATCAAGCCTGGACAAAGGCAAGGGTGAGAAGTACTTCTCACATTTCTTCTCAATTCCACAGGCTTTTCTAACTCACAGACCTGTGGCAGTGACACTTCTGGAGAATCATCCATCAAGACTAGAGTCAGCAGTTTTAAATGCAGTAATTTCTCTTCCTTTTGCCCAGTGCCTTGAAGCTAAACCTACTCTGGCCCAGCTCTTCATTCCCACTCCTGCCAGGCAGAGACTTCTGCTGGCCGGCTGCCATCAGCTGTGATAGGGACAAGGCACCTCCTCCCTATCTCTAAGTGGATTTTGAAGCCAATGAGCAAGAGAATAATTAAATTAACTCAGTCCTGAATAGCCTTGAGGTGCCAAGCGTTCCCAGCATTACAGCTGCACCACAGGTGTCTAGAGAGCAGGTAATTCCAGTCAGGGGCAGGCTGCAAATGTGGCTCCCGGGGACATCTCTGCTGGCACAGGAGCACCAGCACCAGCCAGTCCTGGACAGGAGCACTGGGAAGAGATTCTCAGGATGGCTTTGCTGGAGCCAGCTTGAGTCCAGGAGTAAGACAACTACATTTATGCTTTGATGTGCTTAAGTTAATAAGATTTATCCCAGGGCAAACACAGTTGTGCTTCCCAGCCTGGATTACTTTACTCTCCTGTTTCTTTCTTGTCCCATGGGCTTTCCCCTTCAGGGTGTCAGGGCTGTCATCTCAGGTCTCAGCCTCTGTTTTACCAAACAACCTGCTATATAAATTCCCTGAGAAACATCTATATGCTTTGGACTGTGGCACATTGATTTCCTTCTCTCATCTATTACAGGCCATGAGACTTGAATCTGTATGTGAGACAGCCCATGATTCAGGAATGATCAGGTCATAGCCTGCACTCAGCTACAGCTCCAAGGTGTGCATGGGGAGCCTGGCCTGGCTCTGGCCAGTGTGGAGGCAGGGCAGAGGACAACCCCACTGCAGATCTTTATCTCACCCATCACCAGAAAGCTCACAAATCACTGTCCAGTCCCTTTCAAGCAGTTGGAAGCACTAAATTGTACCTCTTGTATCCAGACACCATCCAATCTCCCAGCACCAGGCTAGGTACATTGATAAGGAGATAGTGTAAATGGTCAAACAGGATGGAGCCAAAATTCACAATTTCCTGTGCTTTAATTTAGCAAGTGCCATATCAACAGGGGAGTCTTTTTTGGATTATCTCCCATTCCAAAGGGGGTTGTTGTGGCCAAGGATCTGCCACTGTACTGCTTCAGTGTAGAGGATCTCTGGTTTCATGTGATACTCAGTACAGGGTGCTCTGTATATGCTCAGCACAAATTTAATTACAACTGTGATCCAACAAATATTTGGGAAGAGTAACAAACAGTGCTACAAAGAGAACAGAGTGGCAGTCAGCTCTTTCCAACTCCTCAGAGTTTTAAACCCCAGATGGTCTCAGGGACACTTCCACTTTCTCTGTTCTGGCAGAAGATATAATTAATTTCCACATCACCCTCATTTGTTCAGTATCATATAAACTATCCTTCCTCCTAACCAAGTTTTCCACTGACAAACCCCTTCAGTTCCTTCTCTTGGCTGTAAGCAGACACTGACCTCACCCCAAGGAGCTATTTTCCTGGAGATGACTTTGGGCACTAAAAATGCAGCTACAGCTTGGTAGGTTATTAAATCCACATGTGAAAATAAACTCATCTATCATCTCATGCATGTGGTTTAGCTTCCTTTTAAGAAGATCCCATTACGAGTATCTCATTAAAGCAATTTACATGTCTTGCTTTTATTTTCCCGGACAGGACATTTCTTCCTTGGAGATTACTGGCTTTTGGGAAAACATATTAACTAAGGAGTCAGGGAATAACAGAATTGACCTTCAGGTGCTACTCCTTGAACCACCCTGACCTGTGTTTTGAAGGATGGGTGACTTTTTGCACAGGTCCCTTCAACCTCAAGACACTTTTCAAAGCCACATGGTGACATCAAGACCCAGAGGCTGGAAAAATGAAACCAGAAAGCAGCAAAGCTCTGCTGAGACGAGCTCCACAAGCACTCAAGTGCCAGAGACAGGCAGAGAGCAATGGGATATTCCTTCTCTTGCTCACCCACAGCACCAGCGTGCAGCTCCTTCTGTGGAGGACCAAAGACAAAGCCTCATTTTCTGAGACACCAGGGCAGACACTTCTCTGCTGGCTGAAAGACATGAATTCTCAAGACAGCTAAATAAATGAAACCAGAAAAGATCATTAGAGAAAAAACAGCCAGAATCCTTTAAAAAAGGTTTGGATGTGCTAGTCATCCTTCTTAATTCCAGCTGTGTCCCTGTCACCATGGACATATTGGCTTTTACCCTGCTCCTCAAAGGTTTGACTGCTAATCCACCCACCAGTCCTTGAGGAATACACCCCCTGGAGACATCACCTGGGTTAGAATAGTCTTCACTTCTCAACAACAGCACTTTACGGCCCTGGCTGCCTCTGCTATGGCATGTTTTCCATTGCAAGTCTCACTGTGACAAATTACAAATTATTTTAAAACACTCCTTCCACATTAATCATGTAAGAGGAACAAAGCACTCTGTGCCAACATTCTGACACTTGCTCTGGAGAGCCCTTTTCTCCTGGAAAGTGGAGCCCATTGGTTTGCCAGAGCAAGATAATCAAAGCACGATCATCACATCAGGCTTGGACATCTCAAGGAGGAATGTATAAGAGAAGGTTGTAAAAAAAAGCAAATTTATGCTTCCTGCCATGATGAAGACAAATTTATTGATTGGGCCTGAAGGAATGTAAGAAAAAAGCTTTTTTTTCTGTAGAGCAAACCATTAGAACTAAGAACTTCCCATTTCTTCTCTCGACTCCCAGAGCCTGACTAACTTAGCTGAATAGGTTAATTGTGACTCATCTTATTTCTTCCAAAGAAAAGATCCAAAAAGTTACTGCATTCCCCTTAGATATCTGCACCTCCTGCTGTGGCCTGAACTTAAGACACCAGAGGAGCTGCAATATTAGCTGCACTGGAATGTTTTGGTTTTCCCTTGCAAAACAGCCTCATCTCTCCAAGTGTGAATGTGCTTCAGTTACCTAAACATACTTGAGAGGGACAAAAAGAAAGGAAATTTCCATTTTTTTATACTTAACTGAAGAATTCCCATTGTTGTTGAAAGCAAACAGAAAAGAGCATGCCTCAACATGTTCCCCTGGCACGATGGACCAAGGGAAGACAAAACTTTTAGAAGACATTTTTTTTCTATAAAAAAAGAAGCAAATTCCCATCAGTAATGTGTCACCTCCGGACCAGTGTGCAAATCCTACAGCCTCTGTAGGCAGAAACAGTTTAACATTACACATGTAGGCACATAAAAGACACACGGTATTTTTGGAAAACTCCCCTGGCACCAGACACAGCCATTTCACATCCACAGGTGGGCTGGCACACACAAATGGTGAAAATTATTCTGTATTTAAACTTTTGCAACCATAAGGAAGAAAATTTGTAGCAGAATTGTAAATTAATACTAGGTGACAATGAAACTATTAATTTTTGTTGGAACTGGACAGATACATAAATAAAGATCCAATTTCTTGTCAGTACAAGGGAGTGAAAAATCAAAAGCTGCTAGTTTATACTGTCAGGATGTTACAATCTCAGGTCATACCCAAATTGATATAATCTGTCAGAATTCACCTCAGTAGAATTATACCAGATTATAGTACCTAGGGACATGGCCAAACATCATCTTCTGCAGCAAATCTCTAAAAGCACAAATAAAATTGTTCAACTTAAAAGTATACCTTATACCTTTTCCTACATGTTAGCTGATGAAAGTCACATCAACTGTTTGTACCTAGAAAGAAACCCAACAGTTAGAGCAGAATAAAAAAAGCTACAAATTTTAATTGTCTGTCAGCCTTTGCTCTCTGTGCCCAGGCCAGTCCTTCTGCACACACCTGTGATCGTGGTTGAACTGAAAGGAGCTCAGTCAGAATATCTGAAAGGTGGATGTCCTGGTTTAGGGACAGGGAAACATTTCATTTCTGTGTTGTTGGGACAGAGGAAGACAGAGCAGACGATCACACGTCCTCATTTGGCCTTTTCTCTACCTGTTCTGTTTCACAGCTCTAAACACAGTATCAGTGAACACCGTGTGATTTCTCCTTGGATCATCACCTTTGGTGGCTGTAGACAGCAACACAGAACAGAAAACAAAACAGTTGGAGGTGCTGCTAGAGCAGAGAAGCATGGATCCTACCAGCTACAGATTCATCTGTACACTGGAGAGGAATTACTCCCGCCTAGGAGTAGTGCTCCAAACCTGCTGCTTCCATACACTACTTCAGAGCTGTGCCAGCTCTGCTTGTTTCCACTTCCAGAGGTGAAAGCAAACTGGCTACTAATTTTTGATCACTGCTTTAGGAAGTCCAGAAGTCATTAACAGACTTGCAATAAAGTGACAGCAGCTATCTGCACTGAAACCTCATACTACACAGAGAAACCCTCTGCACATATTAAGGTAGAAAAGCCTCCAAGGAAATGATTCAAAACATGAGATGTCAAGTGATCCAAGCACCAAACCACTGGCAGACCATGAGAACACAGGTGTGAAGCTCCCCATTCCTCCTGACAAGTGGGCACTTACACAGTGCACATGCAGTAACCTTGTTACTTGTGCATTTGTCCATATTTTCCATTATTCTGTGATTCTAGATCTTGCTGCTGCTCCAAGAGAGGACCCAAGGAGTCTTTTCATTTGTCCATTCCTTACCTTCACACCCATATCACCTCTGTACTATCAGTTCCTTTGTACATCATTGCCCATCCAACAAGGAGAGATACTATAAAGAAATCAGGTATCACTATCAAAACCATGTTTATGGATGACTTGAAATTTTTCATTCCAGGAATCCCACATAGCATTAAAAATGAACATTTTGCAGAGAGACAGAACAACTGGTAAAGATATATCATGGCTGCTTTGTGCTGTGGTGACAGCCTTTGCCATGGGTAATGACTAATTAATATCAATAATAACGCTGTTTGGAGAATGCCTCAGCACTGCGTCAGCACTCAGGTAAGGCAATGTTTTATTGCAGCTCATTAAAGGGAATAAAAAAAGCAATAAAAGGCTTAAGAACCATCACAGATCCTGACTACATGAAGCTAATAAACAGTACGATAAACTATCATTTACATGAATAAGGAAAGGAATGGACATTTCATTTCCTATGCCTTTGTTGCTCCCATTCAGTTGCACTGATGGGGCTATTTGGGGAAGCCCCACAGTGCCAGTTTACAAGAGAACTTTGCAAAACAAAGACAGTCACGGTCAAAACTTTGCTGGTCAATTCAGTATATTCACATGGAAGAGCTGAGAAGAAAACAAGTATTCTAAAATATGCTCATGGGATAATTCAGTTGGAAGCGGTAAGTAGCAGGGAAGGATCTCATGGCTATCTAGATGTGTGGTGGCCACAGAAAAAGCATCTGGTTTTCAAACAGAGGCTTGATCGGACTTGCTTCATCCAGGCAAAAATACCATTGCACAACTCCCTGAGCAAAATGGCAACTGCCAAAGTGTTCTGCATGCAGGGAACAGCAATGCCCAAGTCTGGCTCCTGAGAAATCAGGCACAAGCTCTTTGCTTTCCATAAATGTGGAAAGTGTGCCATGCAACACCTGACAATACATTTGAGATGCACATACACCATCTGAGCAGCTCCCAGAAACAATCTCATTTTCCCTCTTTCTTTTAACTAACAGAATGTAATTGCTCCAGATTTACAATGAAGCAACCTAAAAGCACAGTTGGAACCACTGTTTTTAAGAAGACCTTGTTATGCCATAACTTCTCACAATTCAGATGCTAAATTACACATTATAAAAATAAGTTAGTGCAATTGAGAGACTGTGTTAATCTCAGAAGTTTAAACATTGCTCTGTAATGACTGCTTTATAGTGGCCCATAGCAAAGTGCTTTATGGGGCGTGCAGGAGATTTGTCCGCACGCGTCCGTTAAACACTCCTGGGAATTTTCTCACACAGAGAGAGATGAGGCCTGACACAAAACTAAACACGGACAAAACACTGCCTCATTCACACGGCACCAGGAATGCCACCCAGTAAGAAAACACTTTACAACACCTAAGAGAGATAAGAACCAGCAGCCAGCAGAGCAATAAGATGTTGCTTTTGGAAATGGAGAATTTCCTAACCTGACAATTGGTGCAGATTCTGGAAGCACGACAAAAACACAACTGTCCCCTAGCAATGAAATGAAAGCTTAAGCATTGAGTATAAAGAGATGATCATGAAGCATGGGTGGTTTGTAGAGTAGTTTACGAAAGCCAAGAGTATGTAGAGCCAAATTAGGCTCTTGCACATAAAAATTCCCTGGAATTTAGGGTGAGTTCATACTTCAATCCTTGCTCACGCAGTCTGCACCCAGCTGCCCTTTCTCTCTGGCCAAAGGGGATCCTTCCAGGTTGACTCAGATCCCAGGTGAAAAAGACTTTTCAATAAATTAAATGTGATAGTAACAAAGTTGCAGACAACCAGAGTTGTGTTTTGGTTCTATTTTTTTAATAATCATGCTTCAGAATAGCACCACAGCTAAGCAAGATGAGCCAGTCAGGGGTTCTCGGGGACAAAACTTGATACCACACAAGACAAATGCAAGCACACCCAGCAAGGCACTACACAAAGATCTTTGTGCGAAAGCATCAGCTCCCTCAGCCCTAAAACACTCACAGGCAGTGAACTGAATTCTCAATCCTCCAGTGTTACCATTATTAGAGTATCATTCACACACTTGTCTGCAAACTGCCTTCTTCTTCCACCAACTGCTCTGCCTCACAACAATACCTCATTTCTGGCTCAGAAGACCAACAAAAAGCTCTCCCCTGAGCTTTGGCAGTGTCCCCATGATCACTTGGCAGGAGGCAGCATGACAATGATTTGACAGGCATCCTCCCAAAGAGACTCCACACATCAGTCACACTGCTGACACACTCCACACCCAGAGGAGCTCATCCACTCCAGGGGAGATTTCTAGGTGCAGGCAGCTGCTCTTGATTGACCATCCTAAAGCAGCAGGTTTTCCTGTTTCACCAGTAGCAGAACCAGGAAGTACCTATTTGCTGTGATGATCCTGGTGACACTGCCATGCTGGTTTGAGCCAAGTCTGCTTTGGTAAAGCAAAGCAGCAGGTAATGAGCAGAGAGGACTGAAGCCCTATTTCTAGTCCAAGGACAAATCTACTAAAAGGAAATAGTACTGCAAAAACAATTACAAGTTATCTTTTAATGATGATCTTTTTATGATGGGCAAAGAGTCTTTCCAACAAAATAGAAATAATTTCTCTTCTGAGTTTGTTTTTTTTAAAGGAAATTGAACAACCACAATATTTTCAGAGGATGAGCTGTTGTTCGTACCAACAAAAATGGCCAATATTTACTGTGCAGAACAACACAAATTATCTTGATCTGACTACTCTGACTGAATGAATTAACACTGATGAATTAACTCATCAACTGTTGTTTAAAGGATGGTCAAGATTAATAGCTTAAATGAAGGAAAAAACACAAATCTTCTTTTCCTACATGAGAAAAGCAAGAGTTTGCAAATCTCCATGAAGTACCCACAAGAGCCCTGAATGATAGTCCCAGGCTCTGACAAGTGACTCATTTCTGAAGCTCGGCAAGCTGGAATGCTCTGACAGATGCAGACAACGGGAAACTGCCTTTGACTGAGGCTTCTGACATCTTTAAAGTATGCCCAAGGTTCCTCGCAGTTTAACTGTTCCTGAAGATAATAAATCCCTTGTGAGACAGGAAGGCTGGACAATCACATACTTCAAGACTAGCTCAATCTGTATAGTTCCAAGAACAACTTCCAGTGCAGGTGATAGCAAGCATATGATAAGCAAAGCTCCAGGAGGAACTCTGTTGAAAAAACAGAATTATGGGAAACAGATTGAACTGCTCATTTTATGGACATAGCTCTATCCCAGAACTCAGGCAGTAAAACTTAAAATGAACTCCTTCAAAGTTAAAAATGCCCAATAAAACTCAATAGGCAAGGTAATTATTTTGACTTGACAGAGGGAGAGGACAGATTACTTGTTCTCACAGAGAATATCTCACCTTGCTGATATCAAATGGAAAGACATCTTTCAGTTAATCTGGGTTTTTTCCCAAAGCTACATTTTCTGTGCTAAGGATTCATAACCCTGGCCAAGACTGTACCACTCTGGGCTAAATAAAAACCAAAAGACCATAAGAAATATAGCAGCACATGGCCCAACAGCCTCTCCCATGGTGTCACAGCTCCCCCACGGGACCAGGCTGCTCAGCCGTTTCACACTCCCAGGACTGACCCTCTGCCCACATCCTACTTATTAATGCAGGTTCCTTAGGATCTCAGCTGTGAGATCTGTTGGATCAATACTTGTCCTGTATGTAGGGATACAGTAAGTCAGGATGGCACCCATAGGATAAAGGCAACTTCTCTCTTGCCACCTTTTCCTTGGGAAAATGGAAGCAAACACCAGACAGTAATTGAAGGTGTTAGCTCCAATATCAGAGGGTAATTCCATGATACATGAACACCTGAATGACTGAGATTCTGTATTATGTGGGTGATAAAGGTGACATTTGCAACATCAGCTGCCTTTGTCCTTTCTCCCACCCCCCAGATAGAGATCCACCTACTCTCATCCAACAGAACGCAGCTCTGGCACAAAAGCAAAACTGAAAACTCCAGTAGTAACATAAAGGATGTGTTTACTGTCAAACAGTAGCACATCAAAACAAGCAAGCAAATGTCATAGTAACAAAAAAATACAGGGGAATGCCATGTGAATTCACCGGATTTTAGTTGCTGGTTTCTTCAGAAAATGGATTATTTTTATTTGGCTGACAGGAAACCACAAAGCACAACTGTCCTGTAATTGGAGCAATCAGACACATATGGGGACAATAATTATAGGCAAAATAAACTGTTGTAAACAGATCTGTTTACTGTATTTCTAACCACCTCACACTTTTATTCTTCATTATTTGAGGGTTTGGGCTTTCTTTTTTTTCCTTATCTTAGAAGTCCCAAGACTGTTAGGTCTTGGTATTGTAGGGACCAGTTTCTGTATGTTTATTATCTAGGCTGGCAATAGTAGCTTGTTCCACTGAGAGGATAAACAATTCACTTAAACAAAGTTTGGTGTTACAGACAAATGATTTATGTTTCTCATAATTACTCAAATTGGGGAAGCTAGTTTTTTCATAACACAAATTATGAAATTGCTTGTTTGTTTAGTATTAGTCAAGCTTACTCGTATTTCAGAGTTATGAAAACTACACTGTTTTCTTCATTCTAGCCAGTCAAACCAAAAGATACAAAGCTTGAAGTTAACAGCATAAGTAGAGCTCTTTGAAGAAAATTAAAAAGCCCCACATCCCAAAAAACAGTTTAGTTACTTCATAAAAGGCAATAGTATAAGATTAACCCATTGCCTCTGGAAGAGCACTCTCTTGAAATTCTTCAACAGAACACACTGAAGTTTGAGGAAAACAACAGAAATTTGTGTACCTTTAGGAGTAGGAGAACACAGAAAACACTCTTAAGGTGAGCTGTTCCAATTAAGCCCCTTTCTTGCTGTCGTGGTTTGACAGTGGCCCAATGCCAGGTACCCACAAGAGCTGCTCACTCACCCTCCCCTGCCACAGCTGGGCAGAGGAGGGAAAAGGAAAAAAAATGAACGAATGCTTCATAAATGAGATAAGGACCAGGAGAAACACTTCAGGGTGAAACAGGCTCAGCTTAAGTTGCGAAGTGAATTTATTACTAATAGAATCAGAGGAGGATAATGAGAAGTAAAATAAGCCCTTAGAACGCCTCCTTTCCCCCCCAGCCTCTCCCTCCTTCCCACTGACAGCACAGGGAGATGGGACATGGGGGTTTGGTCAGTCTATCACCAAGATTCTCTTCTGCTATTCTGGGAGATTCTCTTCCCCTGTGAGACTGTGGGGTCCCTCCCACAGGAGACAGCTCTCCGTGAACTTCCCCGGCGTGGGTCCCCTCTCAGGAGCAGCAGCCACACCGCACCTGCTGCAGCGTGAGCCCCTCCCACAGGAACAGAGTCCTCCCAAAACTGCTGCTCTGTGGCTCTCTCTTTCCATCGGGTGCAGTCCTCCAAGGACAGGCTGCTTCAGCCTGGGAGCAGAGCCCTCTCTCTCCACTGCGTCTTCCACTGGATCACAGCCTCCTCCAGGCATCCACCTGCTCTGGCATGGGCACCTCTCCCACAGGCTGCAGGCAGATCTCTGCATCCCCCATGGATGCCCATGGGCTGCAGAGGGACAATCTGCTTCACCATGGTCATCACCATGGCCTGTAGAGGAATCTCGACTCCAATGCCTGAAGCACCTCCTGCCCCTCCTTCTTCACTGACCTTGATGTCTCCATGTTGTTTTCCCTCACATGTTTTCACCTCCTCCTCTTCTCTTACTAGAATCCCAAAATCTTGTGACTTTGTTTTGATTTTCTTCTTAAATCTGTCACCACAGAGGCATTAGCAACTTCTCTCATTGGCCCAGTTTTGGCCAGCAGCGTCTCCATCTTCAGAGCCATCAGCCATTGGCTCTGCCAGACATGGTGGGAAGCTTCGAGCAGCTTCCTCACAGGAGCCACCTTTGTGGCCCCCTGCTACCCAAAATCAGGCCGTGCCAAACCAATACACTTGCAAACAAATGTTGGAAGACAACCTTAGTCCTTGACTAAAATACATCTTTTTATTTTTAGTCACTGGGCCTTTTGACACCGAGATGGGAAAGGTGCATTCAATGTACCTTCAAATAAGTCCTTCAAATTACATTCTGACAAAATAGATCAGACTTAAATGAATCATCTTCAGGATCAACCTTAGCTGGGTGATGTAATCAGCAATTAAAACTCCAAAGTTGCTACTATGCCTCCATTATTTATTTTCTACATTATATCCAAGTACCTCCCTTCATAACTGAATTTATGCTAAAAAGACTTCACAAAGGACAGGCCAGGTGGATGTCATTTGGGAATCCACGCTGCTGTAAATGATTTTGTTCTCCCACACAGCCAAACCAAGAAAAATGGGGGAAAGAGCAGTAAGTCACACCCACTAAGAACATCGTCTTTTTCTAGTCACCCAATGCCATAAATTTATAGTGTAATTCTACATTCACTTTGTCAGTAGAGAAGGTACTAGAACCACTACATCCTGGTTAAATGTAAGGTTATTTATCCCATGAAGACACAGGTAGTTATGACGACTGCATTTACTTTAGACAGTATTGGTTATACAATCAAAGGACACACTGAAAATGACAATACACATCTGTAACTTAGAATGCTTGAGATGGTTTCCATCAAGCTCTCACCCTCGAAGCTCTTCCTGAGAGATTTGATATCGTAGTTTAGGTTTATTAGGATTGTGTTCAATCAGCCAGTCAGCAAGCCAAATCTGTGAACAAAAACCCCAAAACCCAAATGTTTTCAACTTTCTGTTATTTTCTATTAAGTGTATAGGAAAATATTAAAAGCATTATTCCAAATCTCTGCTACAGATACTCTCCTACTGTGCTGTAAAATTAAGACCTTTCAGAAAAAAAGAACATGCAGATGACTTGTTTTTTAAAAACGTTTTTTTTAAATCTTCACAGCTTATATTGCTTTTGAACAATTCACACTGACCTTTAGAAGACAACTTGTCCTGGAAATGTTTATCTTTGTGAAAGTATAAGACCATTTGAGCCATACTTCAAATAATTCAGCCAGCTCTATTTTGGAATGTGGCTGCACAATATGCATGAAACTGCCTAATGAAATATTACTGCTGACAACATTTAGAGATACTTCATCTAGTAATCATTCATTAAGAGTGCCAGCCTTCTGCACCGAAATCTTACCTTATAGCACCTAAAACTTAAAACCAAAACATGGTTACTTTTTGAAATTAATGTTATAAGTTTTCCAGCACGTTGTACTTAGATGAGAATGTAGGAGGCAGGAATGCCTTGAATCCTAATTCCATCTGCCAGTCTGGGCCTGGCCTTAGGCAAATAACCTTTTGCCTTGATTTCTCCACTTGTAAAGCAAAGTTTTTAACACATCCTTATTTACTTCACAAGGCTGTTGACGATTAGTTTCTGGAATGCTGCATACAACAAACTTCATACCACACTGTGAAGAACTGACAGAACAGCAGACAGGGAAGGTAAGCAACACTCTTCTTTTACTACCCTGTACAAAAAGGGTGGTTTGCAAAGGGAGAGCCAAGCTGAGCACTAGGACAGGTAAAGTCAGCAAGAGCAGGACAGTGGTAAGAACCCAAGACAGAAACGGAAAACAAACAAACAAAATATCCCAAAACACAAAACCCCTTAGAAAAACTACTTTGGAAAAAAGAAACCCTCAAATCATTTGAACCCAAATAAATTTATCCTGTATTACTTAAGGAACTGGCTGAGACAACCTCTGCGCTGACAGCAAGTATTTCTGAGTGTACAGACACTTTCTGATGCCATCTCCAAAAGGAAAGGAAAGAAGTAAAGTAAAAGATACCGGAAAAAACAAAACATTCCAACAGTCTCCCTGTAAGCCACCTAGCAGATAACAAACTGAAAAGCAATAGGCAATATCTATTTCTGAAGCAGTATCAAATCAACATTATTTTCCTTCTGTTACAAGGTCACAGACATTATGGGCAACAAAGAAGGTAGCAACAGACTGTTTTTAGCAAAGCAAATAGACTGTTTTTAACAAAGCTACTGACACTGCTTCATAGAGCTTTCTTAAAAGCAAGGAAGGAAAGCATTGTCTCAATGAAGTTACTATTAGATACCTCATAATTGGTTAGAAAATTTGCTAAGAATGCAGATTAACTGGAAGCCAAAACAATGAGTTAGAGAGATGGGACTTGTAAAAAAAAAAAATCAGTACTTAATACAGTAAAGAGATGACTGAAGGGAAAGAAAATGGGAACACTCTTCAAATATGCAATAGGTTGCTGCAAAAAAAAAGGAGATATTACATTGTCTCCAATGTCTTCTGGGGATAGTAAAAGGGGAAAGAAAAGGTAATGAGCTTAAAATTGGAGCCGGGAGATTTAGGCTATCTTTTATTGAAAGCTTTTAACAAGTATAATTAAGAACTGAAACAGATTGCCTGGGGAGAGTGTAGATTCTCCATCATTTGGAGTGTTAAACCACAGGCCAGACACACATTCACTGGGAATAGATACAATTGGTTTGGCCTTTGGGTAAAGGAATGGACTTCATCTCTGTTTTCTAGATTTCTATGGTAACAGTGCCAGACATACAGAAAAAGTAAACAGGTTATAAAGCTGGAACAATCAAAGTACCTTAAATGTGGTCTCATGTATATCACATAGTTCATAGAACACCCCAAGTGATTTTTAAGGCTTTTTTTTCTGAAATGTGTCCTTTAGAAAAATGCAATGATTATAAACCTGATAATTATGTAAAATCCACCACAACTCCCAGCAAGTTGACATATGGACTAATTATCTGCATGTTTAAAGAAGTATTAGTGTGAATGACTGGAGCTTTAAGAACACAAAGACACATTTACCATGTTTTTCCAGATGTAAGAAAATTGATTTTGTTTAGGGATTTAAAACACACTCTTGTTTCATCTCTAACAAACAAATCAACTTTCCTGATTTCAACTGAAACCAAATGTAACTCAAGTAGCTCATTAGCTGATAGCTAAAACAGCACAGCTCTTCACCAACAGAGTAGTTCTCCTATAAACAGGGACTGAACTAACACCAAGTAACCACATCCCAGAGCTGTCAGCAGTGCTGGGACACTGCACATACCATGGGGTCTGCTGGTTTCTCTTTGCACAGGGCAGTGAGCCCGGCCAGCAGTGTGGGCTTCACATACAGGTTCAGGTAATCCCGAGCTCTTTGTCCAGTGGGAACAGGCTCCAAGATTGCTGCAAAGAGGAACCACAGGTGTTAGAAAGCAGCCTCTCAAGTGATTAAACCGAGCTTTCTTTCAAAGGTTGTTTATATGGGAGCTGCTCTTTTCCTTAAAAAGTTAATAATACATCATGGGTTTTATAGCTTCTCCCACAACAAACTGCAAAGAAACTCCCTAAACTTCTTTAGAATGTCCCTGAGGTAATTTTACTAATTATTGCCTATTATGAAAAGGGAGGAAATCAGATCATCTGGGGAAAATCTTTATCTTTGAAAACGCATTTGGTGCAGAAGAGAAACAGTATATCCCATGCTTAGTACTTTCTTCTTGCAGTGTGAAGCTGGATTCTGAAGACCCTAAAAATCTCACCTTTAGTCTTGCTTTGTTGTCAGGGTGAGAAGAGACACGGTTTACACAATGGGTAACCTTTGTAAAGAACTGCAACATCTTTTATTAAACTCACTCATACAGCTGACAAAAAGTACAAGTAGACACGTTTTTCTAGCAGTTTCACTTGCACCTTTCTGTCAGAGCAAATCCTGTTACATTACAAACCAGAGATCCTCTTGCAGCCTTTCCAGGTTCTAAGGCCCTTTTCTCTGGCACTTAACTTCAATTGCACTATCATGTGAGCATCCAGCTGCTTTTGAATAGGAATTACTCAGCCTGAATCCAAGAAGAAAGTCAGTCTTCTCAAGCCAACAGGAGTCTCCAGGGCTGACAGTGCCAGAAACACTTGCTGGAGTGTAATAGCTTCCTATCTCTTCTCATTTACCAGCTTTGACTGCTCCAGTTCCCAGAGCAGAGTTTGAAAAGTGGAAGCAATCTCTGCAACTACCCTTCAGATAGATTTTATGTAAGCCTTTCATAGTAGAAAATGTCAGCTTATACATAAAGAGACCCACAATCCTATAAAGCAAACAAATCCAACCTCTTCTAAATCAATTTTACCTGGAGTCAGGGCAGAGACAAGTAATACCAGGGAAGGACAGGGAAGAACTCCATCCTCCCCAAGACTGGAAATGAACCAGCTGTACCATTTTACCTTCTGGAAATATGAATCGAATTTCTCTCTCTGCTGAGGAGATGCTGAGACTGCCGTGGAGCCCATTCCTCAGCTCATCAGTCCCATAGTGTGCTCTTAAGCTAAAAAACAAGGGAAATAACTGCTTGGAGGGTAACTGCAAATCCCTTTCAAGTCTCTGCAGCCTGAGAGCACAGAAAAGCAATAGATATGGACTAATTAACAAGACATTGGCTTGGTTTTGTTTTAATCATAAGAAGTAGCTACCTAAAACTTAAAGTTCATACACTCAGCATTCCCATAAAATAGGTGAACGTTGCAATCTAAAAAACAACAGTGAAAGCTGTTGCACAAAACTAAAGAGATAAGAAGCCTGTGTCTGTACTGTACAAACAAACAAATCACAAAAAAAAAA
Source organism: Vireo altiloquus (assembly GCA_013396875.1). Lineage (NCBI taxonomy): Eukaryota > Metazoa > Chordata > Aves > Passeriformes > Vireonidae > Vireo > Vireo altiloquus. Next base: position 24,147 of record VZRF01009866.1, read on the forward strand.
AAAAAAAAAAAAAAAAAAAAAAAAAAAAAAAAAAAAAAAAAAAAAAAAGAAATGGTCTCAATCAAGAGAATGAGAAAATCCTACTGACTTGCCCAAGGCCAGTCAGTGAGTTACCTGCGAGGGTGAGTTATCCTAGCTCTTAGGCTGTTGGATGGTCCAAGCAATTCCTTCCAGTATGAGACTGCAAAATTTCTAGCAAGAACCAGAGCAACTATAGGACCAGAACTCATATAGGCTGTTAAATTAGGAAAAAACACTTTTCCAAATTGATCTGCATAGAAGTTGCTACATTGCTCTGGGCTTAACTGGAGCTTCCGCTTCTATAAAGTGTAAAAGACAAAAAAAGAATTAAAATAGCTTGCCACATTGAAACAGTTAGAACATTAAAAGGCAGGATATAGTCCTCTCCTGCAGTCATATCTTCAAGTGCAGAACATGGAGTAACTTCTGAAACTGATCTGATTCTCCCAGATACAATCCTCTTTGAAATACAGAGTAACAAAGAGCAAAAGTTTTCCAAGTTAATTAGAAAACAGCTGATTTGCGTAAGATGCGATTTTAGCCCAGGCAAATGACAGCATTTTCTAACTGCAAGATGACAGAGCACTGTACAGAGAAAGTGAAGAGCATTACAAGGGCAGGATTTTATTACTCAGCTGTTACAGCATAATGTTCTACTTTTAAACAAGTTTCTCTGCAGCCCACACTGTTAATTATGCAATTGTTCTATTTTTCATTCAGTGCTTTGTGACTGTCCCAATAGCTGCCTAGCCTGCAGGTGGCCAGGATCAGGACAACTTTGGGAGGTTATCAGAAACTGTAGGGCAGTCAAGAAAAAAATTTTAAAGTGCATTTTTCGAGCTCAAACTTAGAACACAGAGAACACAGGAGTTCCATATACTCACTGGTGTCAAAAGTCACTGCAGACATCAGAAGACTCTACTACGATATTGCAATTAAATAAATAAATAATTGTTTTGCCTCATCTTCTGGTATATATTGAATCAACAGAAACATGTAACGGTTTGGGTTGAAAGGTGTCTTAAAAATCATCTTGTTTCAAACCCCCTACCACAGGCTAGGACACCTTCCTTTAGACCAGGTTGTTCAAACCCCAAATGCAGCTTTGAACATTTCCAGGGATGGGATGGACACAGCTTCTCTGGGCAACCTGTGCATGGGCCTCACCACCCTCATGGTTAAGAATTTATTCCCAATATCCCATCTAATCCTCCCCTCTGGCAGTAGGAAGCCATTCCCCCTTGTCCTGTCACTCCAGGGCCTTGTCCAAAGTCCCTCTCCAGCTCTCTCGGAGCCCCTTTAGGCACTGGAAGAGGCTCTCAGGTCTCCCTGGTGCTGTTTCTTCTACAGGAAGAACAACCCCAGCTCTCCCAGCCTGTCTCCAGAGCAGAGGGGCTCCAGTCCATGGAGCATCTTCGTGACCTTTTCTGGAGTAGCTCCAATAAACCCATAAACAAATAAATGCAAATAATAAATACAAATAAATAAAACAACCAGAAAGGTAAAGGAGGAAATGAAAAAACAAACAAAACAATGCGGGGAGGAGGGGGAGGGGCCCCCGCCGCCCACAGGTGCGAGGGCGCAGCGCCCCCCAGCGGCCGCCTGGCCAGGCAATTTAAATATTCATAAGCTCATTTCAATATTCTAAAGTCCATTTACTGGAAAAACAGTGGAAAGAAATATTAGTCAGGCTGCAACTGGCCAGCTATCAAATTCAATTAATTCTCTAATATCCACTTGTACACTGCACAAAATCTTGTGAGACCTGAATGATGCACTCCCCAAAGACCTGCCTTGGAAAGTTCACACATCTGGTCCCTAAGTTTGCTAAATCTGAGTTTATTAACAAAGTCTGTGTTTTCCTGTGGTCAGCAAATTAGCTGGTCTGCTCTGTTCCATCCCATGCGCCAAGAAACAACTCCTTACAGAATCTGGCACCAATGTTTGATGAAATGAAAAACATGAATCGATTTTTGGACACACAAGCTTTTAGTTACTGGCTTGATTGCTGGAAGTTAAATATTCTCCTGACTTATAAACTACAGTTATTTTCTCTGGAGAGATCCTGTTACCTGAATGATGTGGAATCCTGATCGGAGAATGAGATCCTCTATTTCTTCTTCTTTATCGATAACATCTGGTTTGATGATAGCCAGAGTTCTTTCCACATAAATCTGAGGTTCAGGCATTAAGATCTCCATCCTGGCTTCTAAATTAGAATTCACTTGCCCCTTTCGTACTGCAATGACACCGGTGCATGACATTTGGAGTTTGTCTACTGCATAGTCACCTGTGAGACACTCACCATTCACTCCAGGAACAGAGAGGGTCACACTCACCTCACAAAATGCATATGAGATATTCTCTGCACTTGTTAGCACTCTGTAGTCCACATTCCCAGTTTCAGCGCAGTGGCGTTTTGTGGAAAATAAGGCCAAAATTTAATGTTGTTACTCACTAAGTTGGACAATGTATGAGGAAAGAGAGGCCTTATCACACACCTTGATGTGGGCTCCCTGTGCTCCCAGACCCTCCATCCACCCACAGGCTCCTTCAAACCCCAAATCTGTATCCTCACACACGACAACTGAGGTGTGGTACTAATGACTTGGGAGCCGGTACACCTGTAAGCCTCGGGCTATTTCTCAGTGGTTATTTAACTCCTGTATTTATGGGCTCCAGACAAAGTGCCGGCTTTCTGACTGAGCAGATGCACTGGCAAGCTGAGAGCACAGAACTGTGTTGTGAGTGGTCGAATCCGTGACCGGGTTTCCTACAGACCCGTGACCACTTGTAACCTTCTTTTCATCACTGAATGGTTTAGGTTGGGAAGGACGCTAAAGACCACCCAGTTCCAATCCCCTGACGCTGGCAGGGACACCTTCCACTATCCCAGGTTACTCCAAGCCCCATCCAACCTGGCCTTGAATACTTCCAAGTATCGTGGAATGTGGCAGCCCCAGCCTCTCTGGGCAACCTATACCGGGGCCTCACCACCTTCACAGCCAATAATTCCTTCCCAATATCCCATCTAACACTGCCCTCTGTCAGTGGAAAGCCATTTCCCCTTTTCCTGCCTCTCCCTGTCCTTGTCCGAAATCCCTCTCAAGCTCTTTTGGAGCTCCTTTAGGCACTGGGAAGGGGTCTAAGGTCTCCATGGAACCTTCTCCAGGCTGAACACCTCCAGCTCTCTCAACCTTTTAGAGAGAATTGCGAGGGCAGCATTACAGAACTCCACACAATAGCACCTGCAGCCCTTCCCTCGCCCACTGCCCGCCGTGTCCCCACGCTCCCGGCCCTGGCTCTCTCCATCCGTCCTGCACCAGACCCGGATACGTAGACCCTGCCTGGCTGCAAAGACCTGCTTCCTGCTGCAAAGACCGCTCGTAACCGCCCCGCTCCACCTGCCTTGGGGCCCGGCCGGGCTTTGCTATCCCGGCTTCCGCGACTCCGCCGGAGCCGCCGCCGTTGCCAGGCGATGGCGGGGCCGGCCCCGGGCACAAGATGGCGCCCGCGGGCCTCGGCGGGACGGGATCGAAGATGGCGGCCGGGAGAGGCGCGGTGATGGCGGCGGAGGCGGGGTGCGCCTCACGGCCCGGGACTGCCGCGGCCTCCGCGCACTAAATGGGGGCCGTGGCTGACCCGGGATGGGCTTCGCGTGCGGTGCGGGAGTAAAGGGAGGAGTGGCGTGATCTACGGAGCTCATCTCAAAAACCTCTTTCCTCCCTGACAATAAAAGCATTATGTCGATTTCACCTCACGCTCGGGAAGTGCTGAGGGAGCCACGCGCTCACAGCAAGCGCTCATGAAGCGACGTAACGCGATTTATTGGCGGGGGAAAAAAAAGAAAGAAAAACACAGCAGCCCTTCCCAGGTAATTTATCAGTGTTTGTGGGGAGGTTTCCTGTGGACGCGCCTGAGCAGCAGCGGCGGGCAGGAAGCTCTCGGCTCACCCGGAGCACTGACCCGAACCGCAGCTCTCGAATGGTGGTTCTCAGCACTGCGAACGAATTACAGCGTCTACCCAGTGCCACTTCACTTTTATGACAAAAAGATGTAACGAGTAGGAAACCTTCACCGTTTTGTAGATTAAACCATGATGAGCTGGGCCGTAAGCAGAGCTGGAGAACCGCATTCTCTGGGAATTTTCCCCAAATTTTACCCCCGTGGTGTTAATTCGTTTGCTCGCTACACGTCCCCTATTTCCCCGGCCCTCTGGGGGCACTCAGCTGTGAGGAATTACGGGACAGGCGTTGTCCATCCAACATGATACACAGAGGGTGGGGAGCCGAGGCGCGGGGTACCCCGGTGTCACCTGCCGTCCTTGTTTACCGGCGCTCCCGGGATGGACCCGGGCCAGCTGGCCCCGCGCTATCGGGGTGTGGGCTGGTGAACGGCCCCGATAACTCCGAGCCAGCTCCGCCGCCCTGCTCCTCTCCCTGCGCTTCGTCCCCTCTTGTCACCGTGTTCTCAAAAACTGTGGGATCCGAGGTGCTGGAACACCTGAGTCCAGCTAAAACTGGGCATTGCACTCAAACCCTTGAGGTGACACTGACAAAGGGACAGAGAGAGAACACGAGCGTGCAGGCTTTAAATTTTACTTATATCAGACTGACAGTAGATGCAAAGGAGAAAAGATAAAAAAACCCCAACGATTTGGAGCCAGAGATGCTGACACTATGTGCCACGGTTAGCTGACGAAATAGCACATTTACAGCAAAAGCTGGTTTTAGCATAAGAAAAATCCACTTTGCCTTAGTCTTTTTCATTACTCATGTGAGTAATATATAGAAACAAGAAATAAAAATATGCAGTTATTTCCTTGCAGCCAGCTTGAAATATATTTAAAAATCAAAGACTGATGTTGTTATTCATATACCTTAAAAAATAAAGGTTCCAAGTGCACAAGACAAATTCAGATACAGGCTTTCCTTCACCAACACAGGTACATGGCATTTGTTTCTTTAACAGAAATACCTTATCCAATATTTTATTTGAAGACATTGTAAATACTGGAACTTCACAGAGATAACAGACAAACATATTTTATTTTTTAAGAAATCCTGAAAGAAAGAGTTCATCAGTTTTTTAGTTTAGTTCAGAGTTAATTCAGCAAGTCACTTCTTTTCAAAGTCCATGAGCATGTCTGACAGCCCTTGCTTAAATTTAGCAGTTCAAAGGCTTCCTCTGCCTGCATGAACACTTCAGAATTATTATTACATAAGAAATGTTGAATTCAATATCTGTGTATAAAACACTGTTAACGTGAATCTCTTGCAGTTTCTTTATTGTGTGCATTTTTTTTTCAGCTACTCAGGACATAAACCCCAAAGGACCTCTCTGTGCACCCTGAGAGGCTGCAGTTTGGCAGGGAGCAGCGCCCTGTGCACCTCCCTGCCCACCACGGGCCCTCGCCTGTGTCACAATTTCTCCTGCTCGCTGTTTCCAGAAGCATTTCTGGAGGGCGGAGATGGTCTAATTTTAGTACTGGGAGAATCCTCCGCTCTCCAATGAGCGAGCGGCTGCATCTGGAGCCGCAGCCAATTACCCGGGTTTCCTCCTGCTGCACTTCCCACGTTGGTTTAATAATGCAGAAGCACAAATTTAAAGTGGCCCCACATGTTAAGAGAAAATAACATTATGTGCTCCCTAACAAAGCCGTTCTACAGTAGTGGAATCTCAAAGGTTTCTTCTAAAGCCTTGGATTCAATAAACCTGACCTTAAAACAGTGTTTTAATATCATTATATTATGTTTATTATCTTCATAGCACTTGAAATAATATTTCTGATAACTAAAAGGCTGATCTGAAGCATCTTCCCTAGCTTCTGTAGGCCAGGGATGTGCTTTTAGGAAAAGAAACAAAAAAAAAAAAAAAAAGGGAAAATTATAATTACAATGCAATGAACCATTGTGTGTCTGAACACTTCTCAGGGCATAGCCTGGCTGCTGTATATTATCTGTTAAGCGGTTTAACAAGCCTTAGTTGTCTCACTTATTTTTAGCTGGCATGGAGTATAACAACACCAAAAGATTGTGGTTGCAGGTGCATTTACATCCTAGCAACACCAAATAAGTAACATTTTAAGGAAAAATATTATTTCAGAACTTTGTCCTCTGATAGTGCAAGAAGGTGCAAAAACTAATGTCTTGTAGACTGTTACAAAGGAAGGAAAGAAAAACAGAATGATGAAATAAGTGAAGAAAAGCTAAAGAATTAATACCAACTAGTAAAATTGATTAAAAATGAAGCTTGCACATCTTTTAGCTTTGTTTGCAGTTTGATGTTAAGTAGAGAAAAATGTGTTTGCTTCAGTAGCAATGTTCTAACTATACATTTACCACACATACAACTTTCATCCACCATGGGCTCTCTTTATTTCTTTTTATGGTGAACTGTCATACCTACCCACAGCATCAGCTTACCTTCGCTGCTTGTTCCATCCATGCTCGCTCTTGCAGTGCAAAGTGTCTCTGACGGAAATCCTGTGATCAAGGCAACTTCCTCTCCCACACGCCTGCTCTCTCCTCCATTTCTGCCTTCTCACAGATAAACAATTCTTCTTCTACAGCTCATCTGGACGCTTGTAATCCCAGTGAGCTTTTCATTGCTGCTGCTTAACCCTTGTCAAGCCTTCCTGTCTGTTTTCCTCTACTTGTTATCTCACCATTTTCTTTAAAGATAAAAGTGTTAAAATATTCTCTTCATGATTCCTCTGTCTACAAATCTCTAAGTGGCAATAACAAAAAGCTTGTCAGCATGTCTTCTGCAGCTCCATCACTTGCCCTGATAACTTCACCCCATTTCATTTCTTGATCTTCCCAACACTCACTCCTTCATTTGTTCACAGTTTTAGTCGTTCAGTCTGCTCTGACTCCTAGCATCCACAGAGATATACTTGTCTCTTTTACCATTAAAAAAAAAAAAGAAAAAAAAAGAAGAAGAAGAAAAAAAAGCCTTCGATGTAAGTGCCTCTTGTTTTTTCACAGGTTCTTCTAGCTAGGTCTCTTGCCAGGTTCTACCCTAAATCCCCTTCAAACTTGGTTTTACTTCCTCTCATCATTTGAAAGCTTATCGATCCATCTTAAACCAATCTCTTGTTTACCCTTCAGTCACATTTAGCATATCTAACTCATGTCCTAGTGTAGTTTTTTCAGTTATTCTCACCTTTTGCTTCTCCAGTCACTGTTTCAGCTTGGCTTGTCAGTCCCTTCCCCTGTTTTTCTTTTCTTTTTCTGCAGGCACCGTGGTGAGCCCTGTCCTTGACTCTTCTCCCTTCCCTCCAAGCTCACAGCTCAAAATCTCAATGTATCTTTTGTTTCAGTCTGTAAAGACATCTCCTGCTTCCTGCCAGCTCTACAACTGAATTCCAATACTGCCCTTTCAAATAAACACCTTCCTGCTTTATCCCACCTTGTTGCTCAGGATGAGCTCCTGTTGAACACCTGTAGAGACTGGGGCTGACAACATGTTTCCTATAAAACTCCTCCTTATCTATACACAGATATTCTGTAGAAATACTGCATATAGATATCAGGCTTTCACCTAAACTTTAGAGCAGAAACACTTGAACGTGTTCGCTGCTTCATTGTTTTACACAACGTTTAACATAATACTGGCTTGGATTATCCCTGAGGCCACCAAGCTCAGAGATAAGTAATCACTGTGATCCTACCACAATGAAGAAATTAATGTAGGAATAAACCTATAAAAATCTTTTATCTAACAAATTAAAAGAGGCAATTGATCAAATAAGGCTTTTTTTGGAAGATATATTGTCAGTACCTACTTAAAGACATCTATTCATCTTAATTCTATGTAGCAAAAGGAATCCTTTTTGCCATACTTATTTTGAGCCATTACATTCAGCCCCATCATTAAAATATATGGGATTACTCGCATAGTTGTTACTATTATCAATAAAATGTATTTATATATGCTGTGCATAAAGACTAACTCAGACAGAAGCTTCCTACAGTGTGGTGTTTGGTATAGAGTAGGCAATCTGTGACCTGAGATGCTTACAATCAACTTAGACAAGACAGGCATAGGATGTGGGAAACAGATAAATTATACCAAGTTTCAAGGCATTGAATGATATGTTGTTTCTCTCTCTCTCTCTTTTTTTTTTTTTTTAAGAAGAGAAGCTAGAAAAATCAACACAAGGGAAATAATGAGGAAATTGAGAGGATGACCAAGAAAAAGAAGAAGGTAATGAAGGCAGGTATGACAAAAATGGTATGAACAGACAACAAGGGTGGGGCTTGGCATAAACTGCAAGTTTGATATAACAGCAGAATTAGACCCAAGATCAGAAAGCCCATATGCAAGTAAAATTCAGTGGAATTTCAGTCAACACCATGAATAAACATAGCAATTACAGGATTAAAAAAACGGCCAACAATGATACTTTTTTTTCTCAGCAGTAAATGTGTCCTATAGGGAGAATTACCACCCAAGAAAGTATGTGTGTACTTTTCTTTGATTAACCACAGGATTTGAGTGGGGAGTGAAAAGCAAGACCAAAACCCAAGTCACAGCCCGGAGGAATTCTTTAAAATTACCTGTGGCATGATGGGGCCTGGTGAGACAAAAAATAATCACAACAACCCATGTTCTCAAATTTCTCAGTCCTTGATGTCTAGATGTGTAAAGAATGACTTTGTTAGTTGGGCCAGTCACAGTTGTCAAAGCAGGCTGCTTAGCCAGTCTACAACCACATTGCTATCCTGCTCTTGGATAAGGGACACAAAAGGTTTAATCAAACAGCTATTAACATGGGGCAGTGGGAATCACAGAGAGCCCTGGCAGTTGGGGCCTGCTATTTGGAATTTCCAGGATTGGAAACTGAGAGGAACCTGACCAGAAGAAATGGGCAGTTGGAAATGAGCACAGCTTTGAAGAAAGCACTGTCAGGCAAGAACAGGAAAACATTTGACAAAGTGCCAGTGGTAGGGAAAGATGAGACAGGTTCAGCAAAGCAAAAAAGAGAACTGGGGAAATTAAAAGAGAAGAGAAAGTAAAGGGAAATGTATGTAGAAGTCCTAATGAGATGACAATCATTCACATTCTTAGCAAGGCTTGATGAAATACAAAGCAGATGTTATGGGCAATGAATCTTGCAAGAAAATGAAGTCATAAATATATAATCCAAGGCACTCAGGTTATGTCCATCAGATGAGGCTGACAGACCCATGTAAACTGCTGCAAATTTCAGTTTACTCTCAGTGCTGGTCTGTAAACCTGTAACTTCAGCACAGATGTATTTCTGCAGTCACCTGCCACAGCTGCATACACAAAAACCTGCAAAAAGAAGGTGGACAGGGAATCAGGGCAGTGGTGTTCACCACTTCAGCCATGCAACCTGCAAGCCTCAGTGTGGCCTTGGCTCCCTCTCTGCGACTTAAACAAATGTGTGGTATTTTCCAATTAGTCAGGCTATAGCACGGTGTAAGTGAATGTGCTTAGCCACAGACAGTGGCTCAGATGGTTGTAATCACAAAACACACTTTTTTGGTAGAGACCTATCTAAACCAAAGCTGCTTGAAAAATCACAAGAAGCCCCCTTGCTGGATGGAGGTTAAGCTCACCTGACATGGTATAAATTATGATATCTTATAAAAAATTATTTGCTTCTAACATTCTATTTAAAGTTCAATACGAGAAAACAATATAAAAATATATTCTCATAAAGATGAGCATCTCTATCAGCTACCATCTACAACCTGTCCTGAGGCCATTGCAGCTTTCAAGTATACTGGCTAGGTGCTCTTTCTACTGTCTTTACTGCCCTGACTTCATAGAACATTTTTTTACAAAGTTCACCCTAAAGTTTTGGTTGAGTTTGTGTATAGCATACCCTACCCTGTTAGCAGCCCATGTTGAGACTGGCATCCCTCAAGATGAATTCTGACCTATTGTATTTAGGATAAAAACTGTTCTAAAAGCAGCTCACTGAAGGACAGCTCATGATCCAGACCAGATCCCAGACCAGCTCACTTAACAAAATGTATCGCCACTATTTCTGTTCACAAGTAGCTGTGGGCACTCCTGAGTTTTAACAGCAGATGGAAGTTGAGCCACAAGCCATATTTGACAGAGGGTGGAGCAATAACGTGTGCACTCATTACTGCAGTAAGTTAGATAGTAATTGTTACTTTTTGCCCACAAGCAAAGGGCTTAACTTTTAGGTTTTTTTAAAGGTATGTAAGCTTTACCTGTATGTCTAGAAGCCAAAATCTGACCCTTTGGCATGGACAAATAGGACATTAAGAGCTGTATACCGTACAATAAGGAGCAGTTGTCTTCTGGACTTCTCACCCACAACTTTGCCAACAAGGTTGACATATCCTTGGGCAAAAGGAATTAAGGCCCGGGCACGTGCTCAGCGCTCCAGCTCCCCGAGTTATGTAATATCCAAAGCTAAGTTTAAAAACAACAAACTCTGGCCCCTCTCGGTTGCAAAACCAGCAGAGCTGGAAACATTAAGCAAACCTCTCCTTCTGGAGTAACTGACTCAGTGCCCGTAACACACCTCGAGCTAAACCAGGGCGGCACTCTAAATAAATACAGCGCGCCAGCTGCAGCCGGACGTTCCCGTGCGGAACCCGCGGGCCCGGGTCCGCCGTGGCCGAACCACGGAGCGTATTGGGAGCGCAGCCGCAGCCCCGATCCCGATCCCGATCCCGATGCCGATGCCGATGCCGATGCCGATGCCGATCCCGATGCCGATGCCGATGCCGATCCCGATGCCGATGCCGATCCCGATCCCGATGCCGATCCCGCCCAGGGATGTCCCGACCCCGCCAGCGACTCCCGGTCCCGCCTCGCCCGCCTCTCCCAGCACGGCCCCGCCCACCCTGGCAGGACAGCCAGCAGTGAGAGAGGAGCTCTCTGAGTGACAGGCGTCGGTGACCAACCAGGGCGCGCCTTGTTGCGGTGTGGCGCAGGCTCCGGCGGTATAAAGTCGGCCACGCGTCGCGGGCGCGGGCCCGAGTACGTGTCTGAGGGGGAGGCGGTGGTGGCGGCGGGGCAGGTGCGGAGCAGCCGCGGGGAGCGGGATCGGCTCCAGCACCAGCGCCGGGGCGGTTTTAATTAGACTTCGGTCGGCCCGGGTTTTATCGGGAGCGGATTTTAAAGTGAGTACGAGCGGGATGGCGGCGGCGGGAAGGGGGAGGGGTGTGAGCGGACCGGATCAGACCGGCCCGGCCGGGGAGGAGCCGCCGCGCTGACCCGCGCTCGTCTCTCGCAGGCGCCTCTCGTCCCTCTGCCTCTGCGGACGGGGCACCATGTCGGAAGCGGAGCAGCAGCTGGCGGCCGGCGCCACCCAGAACGGGCACGAAGCGGCCGAGAGCACTGGGGAGCAGNGAGGACGCGGGGTAAGCGCGGGCGCCATGTGCGGAGCGGCGGCCCCGGCGCGGCCCTGCGGCGGCAGCGCCCCCGGCCCCTCTCGGCCCGGCGGGGAGGGCGGCGGGAGCGGCCCCGCCGAGCCGGGGCCCTGCAGCACCAGCGCTTCCTTTGTTCTGGCGCTGCCTTTTGTTGGCGCCATGTGGCGGCTGGGGGAGGGGCGCGGAGCGGGGCTGTTGCCGTCTCACGCGGTAAAATGGAAAGGAATTTACCTCTCCCGCGTTTTCTTCATCTTTTTCCTGTTTAGCGAAAGGGGCGGATGGAAGGAGTTGCTTTCTGTTGGGGGAGGGGGGCTGGTTGAAACTTTGTGGGGATCGCATGGCCCATCGCCGCCGGCGTCGATGTAAACGTGAATGTGTTTTGTGTAAAGCACATAAAAAATAATCCTGGCCTTGGAAGGCAGTGGGGGTAAGCTAAATATTTTTTAAGGGAAGTAAAAGGAAAATCAGCACAACTGAGACGATGCGCGGTGTGTTTAAATCGGTAAGAGCGAATTTGGTGTGCTACTTTGCAGCATTGTCAGAAAATGCCTTATGTCTTGCAAGGGATTTCTGGAGGAGTCAGTGTAGTTTCTCTGTGCTTTGGTAGTGGAATCCTTGTCTACATAAGAGGAATCTCTTTTCTATCATGGTCAGCGTGTTCATAAATAAACGTACTTGACATGAATGTTACCTGCCTATTTCTCAAGCAGGTCTTTGTTATTCAGGCTACCCCATGTATTTAATTGGAACTCCCTTTGTTATCGCTGAGCTCTGAACCAGAGCGTCAGATCCCTCAGGTTAAAGAGAGAGCTGAAGCCAGTGTAATAGATTTTGGCTGTAAAGGAAGGAATAACACTTGCACAAGCTTCCTACAACCTGGGGCCGGATGTACCTTTTGCAGAGACTAGAAGGATTGAGAATCAGGTCTTTCAGCTATGTACGATTTTTTTCTTTACTGTTTGCAGTATTCTGTGCTGAAAAAAGGGTGATGGTTTTTTCTTCCATGAACAAGAGGTGACAAGCTTCAGCCCCAAATCGGTGTGAAATGAAACTTTTGACAAAAGCAGTTATTCAGAGGGATTGACCTATGCAAGAAATGTCGTACTGTCCTATAATGAGAGCTGTCCAAGGCACTGATTTCAGAGAGTTTTGTTAAGAGCTGAAATAAGCTTTCATTTAGCAGCACTGATACACTTAGGAGGGAAAAATGACTGTGTGTTAAGGGTGCAGTTGTCCAGATTATGTGGCCTCTGAAGGCAAAGCCAAGTACCGGGGTTTTTTTTTCAGTTTAAAAGGCTCTTTATTATGTTATTTAAATTAGGTATCAGTTTTGATTTACAAATCATAACACTGCCAATTGCAAAGTGTAGCACATACTGCTGTGGTAAGAGGTGAGTTTAGCATGTGGCAATCCCACAGCCACAACCTGATGCCATAAAGCAACCAAAGCTGCCTCCAGACAAATTCCTGTCACCCCCCCCAGTCTCTTGATTGTTCTGTAAGTGTGGTCAGTGATGACAGGGTATGCTGTGGAAAGCCACTGTGTGTACAGGGTATAGCAGCCATAGTCAGCTGTTGGGATGGGAAGGAATCCCTCAAGCCCCTTTCTTTCACCTGGTATGGAAAGACTTTATTAAACTTTGTAAGGCTGTTCCTCTAGGGCTCTGCTGTAATGGCTGCAGGAAGCACACGCCTTACTTGGACCCTGTGCTTCCTGCTGCACTCATCAAGAGTGCACAGCTTGGTCTGCTGAAAAACCTTGAGTTCAGCCAATAAAGAGTATAGTTTCACCCAGTTGAGGAAAAAAGGGCAAAAACCCCATAAGGTTCCCTCCCCGTTGCCTTTTGTACATAAATAGATGCCAATTCTTGCAAATCAGTTACACATAAAACCAAAAGCCAATTTTATTTCAGCATAATTTAGTTTTTGAAGTGCTGTTAGCTTCTAGTGGCAATCTAGGTTGCCTCCAAACAGAATAATGACAACTTAAACTGTTTCAGTCTATAGTTAGATAAAAAGGCTCGAATGCTTTTAAAAGCTTAGTTTGTTACCTTGGAAACTCTGAAAATAGAAAATGCAGCCATGTTATTAATGTTTTCATTTGAAGTAAAGTATTTGAAAAATGCCTTATTGCCTGATACCACTGTTTAGTTTGTTAGTTTCACTTCTGTATTGTGCGAGTTTAGTTCTTTGAGATAGGTGTCCTTCAGAGGGTATTTTGTATGGGAAAGTGGGCAGGGAAGAACTGCATCCACCTACTTGGAATTAAAGACTAAGAATTGAGAGACTCCTCTAGTACTGATTAAGATAGAACTAGAGTCAGTAACTAAGCAGGAAGAAGTGCACAACACAGTAGTTAAGGCAGGTCCAAAGTCCCATCTGTTGTATGTGGCTGTTATTGGAGGTCACAGAGAGCTGGACTAAAATTTTTACAGCCATTTAACCAAAACCTAAGAGAACTCAAATACTTTCCTTTTGATGCCATATTCTTTGCAGAATGCTTTCAGAGCAGTAGGAATGATCCTAGGTTCTTTGCAAGAACTGAGTTGGCAGTACTTGATAATCAGTACTTTCTCGCGAATTATAGAACCCTTTTGTAAGAACATAAGTTACTGGAAAGCAATGTTTCAGGCTATTCTCACTATTTCTTATATAATCTAATAAATGTCAGGGTGCATTGTGGCATTCCCTCAAAAAGAGGGGGGAGAAGCCCACCCTGGTGCACTCCTGTAGCATCAGCAGCTTTTGACAAGATGCAGGTGTTGCACTCAGAACAGTTGGTCCTGTTCTGACAATGCTGCTGAGGTGTGTACCACTGAGCATCTTACTGCATATGCTTTTCTGTAGTGCTTCCTGAATCTGAATAGCTCTTCTCTTCTTGAAATTTCAGGAAGATGTTTGTTGGTGGCCTCAGTTGGGATACAAGCAAAAAAGACTTGAAAGACTACTTCACCAAATTTGGTGAAGTAACCGACTGTACGATAAAGATGGACCCTAACACAGGAAGATCCAGAGGCTTTGGATTTATTCTCTTCAAAGAACCTGGGAGTGTTGAAAAGGTGAATTTAAGCTTCGTATTTTAGATCCTTAACTTCTAGGGAAAACTTTTCGTCTTGAGTTAATCATACCAAACTGTCTTTTAGGTTCTGGAACAGAAAGAACACAGACTAGATGGACGACTAATTGATCCCAAGAAGGCCATGGCAATGAAAAAGGATCCTGTGAAGAAAATATTTGTTGGTGGACTAAACCCAGAAGCCACAGAAGAGAAAATCAGGGAATACTTTGGAGAGTTTGGAGAGGTGTGTAATGGTATCTTAGTAAACTCAGAAAGCACGATTTCCAGTTGCTATTAAGTTTATTAATAATTTGCAAGTTTCAAAGTAAGTTAACTTCAGATGTATCAAGCCTTCTGTATCATCCAGAAGTTTCCCATCTTGAGAGCAAAGATAGCACTTACTGCACTAGGTGTTTCCATTGCTCGTTAGATACCCTTGTCTTTAACTCAAAGCATTTTAGCTGATAGTAAAATCAGTTTGAAGAGTTGTAAAATGGAAATCTCTGATCTGAAAGCCAGTGTTAGCATAGAAAGGCTTGCAACTTCGGTGTTGCATAATATGCTTAGAGAGAAAACTTAGTTTTGCTGTCCCAGTTTCTATGCATTTAACTGTTCATCTAAAATATGAGTCTGAAAATAGTATTTCATGTCTTCAGATTGAAGCAATTGAACTGCCAATGGATCCAAAGACCAACAAAAGGAGGGGGTTTGTGTTCATTACTTTCAAGGAAGAGGATCCAGTGAAGAAGGTTTTGGAGAAGAAATTCCATAACGTCAGTGGCAGCAAGGTAGAAATTCTGACTTGTAACTCTTTGTCCAATTATAGTATCTCTACGTCTATAGCCTGGAAAGGTTTTTGTAGACCTCTTGTGTCAAAGTACCAAAATTACAATAAGGACAGCTTGAAGTTTACCATAATGGTCTTTTGCTGTAAGTTCAGTCACAGTGGCTCTTTGACAGTATTTGTGGCTTTAATTGCTGTGTTTTAGGGCCTTTTGTATGTAAAGTATCTAATTACATTCATTAAATATATGTGGAGAAATTCACTTATGTATTAGTGTAGCAGTGCAAGCCATTCCAACAGGTAGATGTCTCTTTTCAGCATAGAGCACTTGCATAAATGAAAGCCTTGCAGACCCTTAACTTTGTAAGCATCTGGCTGAAACTGGCTCTGTCTGCTGGGGGGCAGCTTCTGCTTTCTTCTCTCTGAAGCCCCTTCCTGCAGTCCTCCTGCTACCAAAACCTTGTCCCATAAGCCCACTACAAAGATCCAGAGAGTGAATGTACACTTATGGCAGCTTGTGTCTGGTCAGCTGGTTATGGGAACTGCTGTAAGTGGTGTGAGATGCTCTGACCAGCTGACTGCTCATCTCAGGGAATAGCTAATGGAGAGAGGCTCATGTATCAACAGATGAGGAGAGGACTGGAGGCAAATGATGTGTACTGGCTCATGGCGTCCCTGCTCCCTTGCTCCGAGGCCAGTGCTGACTGTCCACATAACTTAAGAGCCCTATTACACTGGGTCATACTGTCTGACACTGACTTAGATTGCATTTGGTTTATGACTGGTCTTGACGCAGTACAGAACAAATTTTAGCAAACCTATTGCACTGGGAAAGTCATTGGTTAGTGGTGAAGTGTTTTCCGGAGAGATGAACACCTACATGCCAAGAGAGCTGAGAAATTTCTGTATCTCATACCTGTGACTTATTTTTGTGTTATAGCCATAGAGAATAAAAAGCAGATTATCTTAAAGGTCCTGTGGTGAAGAATTCCAAGCCAGACTTGCTCAGGTGCTGTTGTTCCTTTGGCAGTAGCTTTAATCTTGGACTGCACACAGATCCAAGAATCAGGCGACTGGCTGACAGCTTGAACTGCAGCTTGGGAACCTGTCTTGGAAATGTCAGTTTTGGTAGGTTTTACTTGTTAGTATTTGACAAATTATGACTTCAGGGGTTGGTAAGGATATGGTACAGTCCAGCCACGTGCACAGTGTGTAGGGTGTACAATGGCTGCCAGGAAAACTCGCTCTGGTGCGTTTCTCAGAACCTTGTTCATTCCGTGCAGGTCAGGCAAAGTAGTCTGATAGCAACAGCCTTGTCCTGGAGGTTGTGCCAGGTGAGAGGGCAGCCTTGTGGCTCCTGCAGGAGAAGTGGCCTCAGCACCTCTTCCACGGGTAAATTGCTGGTAGGGAATAGGCAGAATAAAATGCCCTGAAAGCAGTGGCCTCTTGGAAAGGCTGACAGTGACTTACCTTTGCCCAGGTGGCACAATAAATCAGATGCCTCTGGTTATGCAGTAGTGCTGCTCACCTGACAGGAGCATAGCATGTACACCTCCTTTGCCTCCAGAGGAGCCTCTGGCTTCTCCAGGTGCTCAGGTTGGGAAATGCTGCTCTTTACATGCTCTTCTTTGTTTTTTATTTGCAGTGTGAGATTAAGGTAGCACAGCCAAAAGAAGTGTACCAGCAGCAACAGTTCAGTAGTGGTGGAGGAAGAGGTAGCTATGGAGGAAGAGGCAGAGGTGGAAGAGGCGGCGGTAAGTACCACACACACTACTTTAGTATGGACACATTCTAAATAAGTTGTGTGTACTAAAATGGGATTTTGTGGATGGTTTTCCCTTCTATAGCTCAAAGTCAAAATTGGAATCAAGGTTATGGCAATTACTGGAACCAGGGTTATGGGAATCAAGGATACGGCTATCAGCAAGGTTATGGTGGCTATGGAGGCTATGATTATTCAGGATATGGGTATTATGGATATGGACCAGGCTATGATTACAGTAAGTAAAGAGAACTGTATTGGGTATAAGCAAGCATAACTAATTAGCAGTTTAATGCATTTGTTCTCTTGTTCATAGGTCAAGGCAGTGCAAATTATGGGAAGACACCAAGACGTGGTGGTCATCAGAATAACTACAAGCCATATTGATCAAACTTATTCAGGTATGCAGTGGCATGGTCTCTTTTGGAAAATGACTGCATAGGTTTTGTATACAATGCTGTAGATGGATACTTCAGTTCTGTACCAAATTTAACTTTACAATAAATTTCTATGGCCTGTTAAATGTGCATCTTACTTGGAAGAGCTCCCTGGAAATGTTTTACATGTTTAATACTTACCAATAACTAGTTGTCTAGACAGTGTGGTGTGTAAATTTCAGCATTGCTGAAGATATTAATTAATGATTTTATTAATAGGTTAAACTGAAACTGATTTTGAGGGTCTGCTTAAAGCTGCAGCTCTGCATCTAGGGACTGCCTCTTGGAGTTAACTATGGACTCTGCATTACTCCAGTTGTACAGAATGAGATGCATCTTAGGGAACCAGTGTCACTTTCCACCTTTTTATTTTGTATTGTTTTTGTGTCATACATTTCCTGTAATGGAAGTGTTAATTTTACTGTACTTTTTGGTACCTTTTTGGAATCTAATGTATTGTAAGGTATTTTACATGTGTTCTGATTCACCATGACATGGATATTGAAGCTATCCTAGCTTTTGAAATAAAAAAGGCGTAATCTAGTGTCTTGTGCCATTCTTCAGCTCATGTGTTAGTAAAACACCAGTATCCTGTTCCCAGAACTTAGTTCATGGCAGTACCTTGATAGATGAGTTGTGCTTAAATGTTTTTAATCTTAAAACTAGAAGGCTGTGGTGGTAGTTGTGCTCACTTGCAGTTAAGTGGCAGCTAAAAACCTGCTGTCACTTCTGCCTGGAGGTTGTGGAGGAGAGCTCAGGTGAGAAGCTGTTGGTGCTCTGCTGGTGAGGTGGTGGCTCATGCTCTAGGCAAGCACGGAGGCTCAGTAAGTGGTGTAGTGGTGTATGCATTGGGCTCTGCTAGGAGGAGCCAGAGCTGTAGGTTTCAGGTAGGGTTTGGGAGTCTAGACAGCATTGCAGGAGGGAGCCAAGATGTGTGCAAGAAGCTGGCTGCACTTCCTTCATACTTCACTGTCTTGAGTCTGAGACTTGTCTGCAAGTTGTTAACAGGATGTTATATACTTGCCTTGAAAGGCAGATTGGACAGACATTAAATTACCAATGCAAAGTCTGAACTTTTGCAGCTTTTTTGTATAACAGAAAAGATTAAAAGAACTTCCACTGCAGTTGTGGGTGGAAAAAACATCTCTTCCTCTAGAGATAAGTGACCAGTTAGAAATACTCTCCTTTTTTGACTTTACAGTTAGTTTACTGCTATTTTAAGACAATAACTGTCATGTGATTTGCCTGTCTTGTTGCAGAATATAAGTAGCAAGCTCTACTGCACAAAGTAAACTTCTAATCTTTGCTGCAGTGATAAATTTGATTTTCAATCTCCTTTTTAAAGCTAAAATATGGTAATTTTTTTTTTTCTTGTAACAGATTGTTTTTGAACAAGTAACCCCCGAAGTGGAATCAGACCAAGTAACTAAAACAAGAAATAAACACATGTTACTAGTGACCTTTTCAATTTTCTTAACAAGGGATGCAGCTATTTCTGCATGGACTATAATCTGCTGCTCCCTGCTGGCTGTCCTTGAAAAGAAAAATTTGCTTGTAAATTTAGAAGTCTGTAAGACTTGTGGTATTAAATGGAAATGTTGAGTATTAAAAAAAGTCAGATTTTAAATCTTAGAGTTAACAACTTTACAGCTGGACCATGTAACCTCCAGCCCAACTTACTTGCAAATAAAAAAATAGCAGATCACTGAAACAAATGAGTACAGTATTTAAAAATATTACTGTCTCAAGATTTAAAATCTAAATATTTTATTACATACTTTCACTGTTTTTTCTGTGAAATAAGTAGTAGCAGAATATTTTTCTAGCAAACACTTGGCCCTCCAGTGGGAAAATTGCATGGTATCAGAACCATTGTGCTGCAGTCCTTCTGGCTAGTAGTGTCCTAGCAAGAGTTTGTCAGCTGATGTTAGTGTGGTGGTTTTTGTCAGTAGGTGCTCAGGTAATGCTTCCTTGACAGGNGAACCATTGTGCTGCAGTCCTTCTGGCTAGTGTCCTAGCAAGAGTTTGTCAGCTGGTGTTAGTGTGGTGGTTTTTGTCAGTAGGTGCTCAGGTAATGCTTCCTTGACAGGTGATGTGGCCTTAGGCAGAAACTGAGGATACTGGTACTTAAATGCAGAGCTGGCTTTTCCCTTTCTTCTTTGCATGAAAAGTTTGTGATACAAAGAACTGCCTGGTGAAAGTAAAGGCTTGTACACAAGATTGTTGCTTATGGCTGTAATCTACTCTTAAATTACTAATCCTACTTGAATATTTTTTAGGACAGACTGTGTTTGTAAGAAGTGGTTTGGGAGCCATAGCCCTCAGCTGTCTGTCCCTCATGCGTTTGATGTTAGGAAGTTGGAAGTGAAGTTTTTGACTTAACCTGGTGGCTGAGAGTGTTTGTTGAATACAGTGCTACTTAGGGACCTTGTTCTGACACTGGCTGCTGAAACTGGAGGAGCCTGGGAAGGACTGGGTGTACTGGCACCTGGAATGGTGTTTGCATAGGTAGCTGAAGACTTCAATCAGAACACCCATTGGCCCATTTTAATTTGAAAAAGTCATAATCTGAAAGTGCATACATTTAGAAACACTATTTTGTAGTGGCCACTAGAAAGATCCTCCTTTATAATCGGTTTTAGGTCTGCTGTTTTAAATAAAAGCCAATTCCACACTGCCAGAGTTGAGACAAGATCTTGTAAAATTTATTTCTCCTAAAGCTTTCACTAAAAACAAGATGAGATAAAAAAATCAAAGGTGACTTATCTGGTCTAAGACATGCTAGGATGAAGATTAAATGTGCATTATTATGGTAGAATAATGTTTCTTAGTAGTAGATCTTGAACATTGTTTGAAACCTATGGAAAGAAAATAATGTTATGGTTTTTTTGTAAAAGTATCATTAAAAGAAATTACTTCTTTGCCTCATTTTCGCTTACATTATATGTAAGTGTCTTACTAGTACTGTACTTAGTAAGAGGCTTTTTGCATTCTTGGTTTCCTGTAGAAAATAAAGGCATTTTTCTTGCTTAGTTTAGATTATAGACAAGCACATTAAGTCATTAGGCCTCTAATTTGCACTGGCACTGTTAAGTAATCTTTCTGTTCCTAAGAATAAGTAGTATAAACAGCTGTATGTCTTTCCGTTAACTTGCTAAATAAAATATTAACACATTTTTCTTGTGCCTGCTATACTAATATTGCACTGAACTAAAACCCATTTCTCCTTAGCTCAGGGCCATAGCACTGTGAATCTCATGGTTGTTGAGGCCACCAATGATTACACTGCTCACAATGATCACAGGAGGTGCATTCCTGCCCAGCTGTCCAGAGTTCTACTAAACACGTGGTTGTCCTAGAGTAGTTTGAAGAAGTACTGAGCGTACCAAAGGGTGTTGTTACCAAGGTGTTAACTGGAAGTGTACACTGTGCTCATGAGTGTGCAGCAAACTGAGTAGCAGCTAGATGTTCTCTTGGCAACCTACTGAGGGACCTCAACAGATGAAGACATAACAAGGCTTTGAAGACTTAACAGGACCAATCTTACTCTGATGCCCACAAACTTTTGAGTCTAGAGGTAAATTGATCCTGAAGGATAAGATACCAGCTGTGAACCTGAAATGACACTTAGGGGGAGATCTGAGAATTGGTTATGCAGCTGGACCAGCTTCTGGCTGGAGCCTTAAGGCACTGAGCAGCAAGCAGAAAAGCTCTATGTTTGTGTGGGCGTGCAGTCATTCGCATGCTCTAGAGGCAGTCAAGTCTGGGACATGTTGGCCCTCTCTTACAAACAAGTGATGCACACAAGTGTTGCTGGGCGTGTCACTCTGATGGAAGGTAGTTGTGAATGCTAGATGTACACAGGTGTGGTTCATGCTTGGAGGTTCCCAGAAACTCCTGCAGACTTTGAGTAAAAGCATCTCTGAGGAAGCTTTATTCTGATAGTGGTTGTGAAGTTATATTTAGGAACCTTGGCTTTTAAATAGTACTGGGTGGCTAGGTAAATACCTGCTCAGGTAGAACAAACACATGTCTCCTATTGGTTCAGACGTTCTTTTTCCATATCTGAAGAGAGAATAAGCAACAACTTTGTGACTTTTTTTTACATTAACGTCCTTAATGCTAAGTGTGTAAAAGTTGTATAAAAAGCTAAGTGGCAAAATCACATAAGATTATGGCTTTCAGGAACAGGTGTACAGCTTTTACAAGATGTGCTTGTTCAGATAAGCTGAACACTCAAATCTCAGCCAGAGCAAAGCTATTTTAAAAAGCACATGCATCTGTAGAGGAAGTAGTTTTGTTAGAGAACTTCAGCACAGAATAATTTAGAAGGGAAGGCTATGTGCTCAGCATCTACCATCTTGGCTCCATTTTAGCACTTCTGAAAAACAGGCTCAGTATTGACTTTGAGGCAGTTCAAAATCCACCCTTTATTTTTGAGGGTTTTGATCATTTTTTACCTTACCTGTTAGTATTTTGTCAATTGTCTCCACAACAAATTTTGCATCCTCTACATTGAAGCACATTGGGGGCTTGAATTTCAGCACATTTCTCCCTGGTCCATCTGTGCTCAATAGAATGTATTTTTCCTTAAGTCTGGAAAGAGTAATAACAAAGAATTATGTTTACCTCTGCATGTAGTTGAGAAAAACTTCCAAGCGCCAGCCTGCAGGCTATCACACAGTGTCTTCCTACACTGACTGGTCTCAGTTTTGGCCAGATGGTTGTATTTTAGCAGCTCCTGAGTGGCAAGGGTAGTCTGTAATTGTGTGCTTGCCTCCCACATTGAGGAACTCCATGATTGTCCCATGTACCTTGTTATTAAATCCTCTGCTTCTGCTGTGGCTGGAGTCCTTTCTGCTTGGTCTTTGATTAAGTCCACTCCAATGAATAAGCCACAACCTCTGTAAAAGAAATAAAACCAGTGAGTGTCAGAGGAAGGAACTGCATGTGAACTGAACTGAGGTTTTCTTAAGATGAGACCTTTACTGCATGAGAATTACCTGATGTTTGGCTTCTGCTAGAAAAGGTTTTGCTGTTTTGAAGAAATGTAAGTAATACAGACTTCTGTCTGCTCACACTGGCAGCACAGGACAGGATGTTAAGCATGTTTTCCATATAGCTCATCACTTCTATACCTTGTGCACTTGAAATTCGAGTTCAAACAGGGAAGTGAATTCCTTTAGCAGCTAATAAATTGATAAAACAGTACTGGCCCAGAGTGGCAAAGTACATGAGACTTCTGATAAGCTGAAGTTTGTTTTACTTTAATGTACAGGATGCTATTTTTGCTGAAAACAAAATTTATTTCTCAAAACAACATCTGTTGGATCGAGTTGTTGCACTGACTGAACCAAACAGAAAGCAGCTAAAAATGTAAATAAGGCACTGATACCTGACATCACCAATGATGGGATGCTTGATTTGCTGCTCCTTGAGTATCTTCATCAAGAAGTTGCCTACCTCTGTGGCATGAGCCTGAAGGTGTTCCTTCTCAATCACATCTAACACAGCTAATCCAATGGCACATGAAACAGGGTTTCCACCAAACTGAGCCGAGGAAGGGAACACACAAAGCCACAGAAAGGGAAGAAAGATGCAGTCATGTCACTGAAAGTGTAGCCTCAGTGATACAAGGTGCATACTATCACTTTTATCAGATGGAGTCATTACATAGAGAGTCACAGCCTAGAAATATAGACAGAAATAGTACAGTAACACAGTTACTTTTTAGTTACTGTGGTAAATATTAATAAAAACACTGCATGGATCTAATTTTAATCCTTAGACTCTTTTACAGAAGTGGGCAACTGTTTACTTACTGTATTAAAATACTCTACTCCTGTGGCTGCAAATGCTTCTGCAATTTCTTTTGTTGTTGCTACACAAGCAAGTGGGTGCCCATTTCCTATTGGTTTCCCCATAGTGACAATATCGGGTATAAAATCTTCTCCCTGAAGCTGGAATGCCCAAAAGTGCTTGCCAACCCTGCCAAAGCCAACTTGAATTTCATCAGCAATAAATACACCTCCTGCCTTGTGCACGTGCCTGTAACATAACAGATTAGATGGTCTCTTGAAAGAGGATATAGCGCTTACCATTTAAGAACATGCAGAAAGTGTTATTTTGCAAGCTTTGAGAAAACAAATGTGTACAGGCCTATATTGTGTACCATGTGTTTATAAGCAGGTCTTTACCATATCCAAAGTTGACATTCTAACATGAAGGCTTGGGTAATTTCCTGCCTATCAAGCTCTATGCTACAACAGGCAGAGAAATTACCTACCAAATATGTTACATTTAAAAAGTTAGAGTAATGAATAACCACTTACTCTGCAACCTTCTGAAAATAGCCTGCTGGGGGAATGATTTGACCACCCACACTTGGCAGAGATTCAACAAAAAAAGCAGCAATCTGAAACACAGCATATAATGCTTGAATACAATACAGACAGATGTGGAGCAAGCTCTTTGTCCTTAGATGGTTTTTGCATTATTAATGTGATCTTTTTGACAAGTCCATACCACATATCTTAGTAACTGAATTGCACTGACAGGCACATTCATTTCTAAGACAAGACAGTTAAGGGAATAACATTTTACCTTTCTGCCTCTCTTATGTGCATGTTCAATAATATTTTTTACTTCATCAGCATAGGCTGTTACTGAATCTTCATGGTCTTCCCTATAAAGTCCTCTGTATGTGTCTGGAACAGGAGCCTACGCAAAGGAACAGTATCCTATATTCAGTATATCATAAAAACAATTCAATTGACAAGTAATTGATAGGTATAGGCTGAAGTACATACCACATGGACCCATTCCTTTTGTCCTTCTAGATTTCTGAACTTATATGGGCTTATGTCAATCAAAGATGTCAGATGTCCATGGTAAGCACTTAAAAACAATTGGCAGAACTAAACAGTAATTTTCTCAGTATCAAGAGTTCTTTAATATTAGCATTCCAAATAGTAAAGAGTAGCATGCTTCTATTACTCAGTAGGAAATTCAGTAACTTTAGCTGAGAACAGCTCTGCAATTTCTGTCAATAAGCTTAGTACTACTTGGGTTTTTTTTCTGTATCTGAATATAAGGGATGCAGAAGGACAGGACAGCACTGGTTTGCCTGTACCAGTGACTGGAATCACAGCAGGTAACACCTGAGCAGTATCACAAGATTGCAGAACAACTGGAAGGGCCTATTTCTGAATATCCTCCAACAATGGAGTTTCCAGTCAGTGTAGGCATCCTGTTCTAGTATTTGACCCCCTGTCATGGCAAAAGACATTTTTTTTTTCTTTGTCTCATCAAAATTCCTCAGGTTTGAACTTAGATCTGAGGTCATTTTTCCTGTCACCATATATCTTCACACCTGGCTCCCATCTTTTTTGCTCATTCCCATGAGACAGTTGTAGCTGCAGTGAGATCTGCCTGGCTGTTTTGCTGCTGAACAAACCCAGTGCTTCACTGCTGTGACTCCCTTCCCATCGTGGCAGGCCACTGCTGGCCTCCCTCCAGTGTGTCAACAGTTGGCTGTGCTGGTGAGCCCAGCCACAGCTCTCGGGGCTGGGCTGCCACATACTGAATGGAGGGAAAAATTAATTACCTCAGCTTCCTGGTTAGTCTTTTTACTACAGGAGGATTTCAGAAATGCTGTGACTGTGGGCCAAAACTGAGCCTTTTACCCCCAAATTGCCTATGTACTCACTGGTCTAAAACGATAACATCCTCATGTTTTGTGTACTGCCGTGCCAATCTCAGGGCAAGGTCGTTGGCTTCAGATCTACAATGGAAAAATTAAGTAATTGCTTTATTGTAGATGTCCTGAGTTTTGAAATCTAACCTTCTTTGCACTGTTCTGTGTGTCTGCAGAGAACAGACAGAACTCAATGCTTGTTATGCACAAATTCCTTAGTATCAGCACTCGCTAGGTAAGACTGTTCACCAGAACAGAATCCATCTTAAAAAGCCAGAGTACAGGGAACTACGGCAGAAACAATCTGGCTTTTTTTTTCTTCCTGATGAAGCTTGCTTAGAAATAATGCTCCCTCCCCCCCCCCCCACCAGCAGAAGCAATGCATTCGTACATTTAATTTTGAGAAGAATACCCAAGTCAGAAGACAAATCAGACAAGAAACTAATACAGTATTTACATTACTGTTTTGTAGTCCAAGGTCTTAGAAACAGAATAAAACCCTTAAATAAAGCACTAGTTTAGTTCCCAAGCAGAGAGCTTGCAGAACCAAATCCATGTTTTTGTCAGTATCTAGGCATCCACATCAGACTGAAACTGGCTGTTGATAAAAGTGTGTACTTGTCTGTATATACCTAGTAAAGCCCTGCCATCAATTCTAACGTACCCAACTTACCCAGAATTCAAAAAATAGAAGATGCATAATTTCTCAGGTAGAGTTTTTGAAAGTCTCTCTGCATAATCAACCAAGTTGTCATGAAGGTAACGAGAATTTGTATTTAACAATTGATTCTGTTCATGGGCTGCCTTTACTATATCTGGGTGACAGTGCCCAACTGCAAGAGAATGTGGATAGTGATTTGAGAATTCTTTATATTACCCATGGTGTTCATTCACATGCCAGCTTAACACATATTTCTCTAATAGTACAGAGATATTATCAGTAGGGCCTTAATAATGGTACAGCTTGTAAAAATATTTTTTTGCTCCTCAGAAAATTTGAAGTTGCCTCCTGTATCTAAAGGTTTGTAGTTAATACTGGAAAATGATATGCTAAAACAAATAGCGTCTGATTTGATGCTTGGATTTGGGCATTAACATAGTTCAGGAGTTTGGGAAGGTGCAGATAAGCTTTACTATCAAAAAATTACTAGCCATGGTAGCGCTTAGGTTAGAGAGATTTCAAATCTTGTAAGAAAGCAGCAGTTACTTAATCACACACAATTAAGGCACCACAGTGAGCAGTGGTTCTGTAATAGTACACTTAACAGTAACTTCTAGAAAAACAACAAAATGTCATTTTTCCAATTAAACACCCCCTCCTCCAGCACAGTGCAACTGTAGTAAAAGTACAGATTGTCCTTTGTTCTTCTTAGAAAAACACAGCATTAAATAACATCCAATACCATGACTTTAGCTTACCATGAGCAACATTGTTTATGCAGTCAAGGTATTGTCTCCCATTCTCATCATACATGTACTGGCCTTTTGCCTTCACGATCTTCACTGGATCATTAGAAAAAAACAGCTTGCAAGAAGAGCTATGACAAGCATCAGAAAGCAAAATGAAATCTTAGTGAGCTTAGTTTATTCTGCTGGTAAAAGACATTACTCCTGTTTGCTGGCACAGTCATCCTGCTTTTGGCCCCTAAACCAAAGGCCTTGTACTCAAATTTTCTTAGATTTACAGGGAAAATAACACACTCCAAACCTAAAAATCCTACTCTAGGATCTAGCCACAGCAGTAGGACTTGCATCTATAGTTTCATCCCATCTTAACTGCAGTTCCTTACTGTCAGTGCTGTCTGCCCTTTTTGTTCTTTATGTCTCTTACCTTGTGCTACATTCTTTTGATTGTTCTTACTATGTTCCTGCTATTCTTGCCAAGGTCCTTATCTTCCAGATAGTTTGGTGTGGGTGATTGTTACAGCTTCACTAACCTTAGCTAAAACGCTGAGTGATTTTATAAGACTGGGTTTACTTAAGTGCATTTGTGTTGTTTCACTTTTTAAATGAATTGCCAAACATATAAAATGGAAACACATCTGCCTGAGTAGGAGTTGCAGAGATCTGACTCTGAAGGGCAATGCCAAACTTCCATACCGCATTTAGTAAAAGATGGCTTATACAGAAATAATTTGACTGTAAATACAAAGCCATTGTCAAACGGGTGACAAAGGACAATGGTGAACTGAGAAAGTGCTTCATTATCCTTCCCCAACAGCAGTCTTGATACTTTGAGCTGGCAAAACAGTTGGGAGTTTTCGTAAGCCTCTCCTAACTGTTCAAGAGCTAAGAAAGTCCTTGCAGAGGCTGGGTCTTTGTTGCCAGTAGCAGGGCAAATCAGTGAGAAAAAGACTTAATACCCAGAGTAGTATTTTCTAGGTGTGTAACTGGCAATTCTAATTTCAGCATTTACATTCAGCCCAAATTTTGTATTTTTAAAACACATTAAAGTAGCCTTGGATTTGAATATGTATTATATGAAAATATTCCCACAGTTAAAAGAGTTCTGCTGCTATTCTTGGTAATGGTCTACAGAATTAAGATTTTTTTAAGGTTTTTTTAAGACTTTTTTAAAGTTGGTTGAAACCTCCTACTCCACCGGTAGTAGGAGGTTTGGAAGTGAGTCTTGTCCTTCATTCTGTCGAAGAGGACAGACGTTTGTTGTTAATTCCGTCACGGTTTTGGGATGATTAGTTGCCTGGAAGACGGGCTATAATAGTAGGTGAACCAGAACCTCGCCTGGCCCAGCACGGCCTTCACCCTCAGCCGTGCCTCTGCCGGGCTCACAGAAAAAGCTTTCTAAGCAGTTTAGACTCTAAACAGGCGCTCTCGGTATCATACGGGTTTTATAGTGCAGTTTCGTAATCCCCCTCCTTAACAAAGGCTAATTACTGTTAATTACAGCAGTGCACCGGGCTGTGCGAGCGGAGCGCTCCGGCGCTGTCCTGGTTTCAGCCCGGGCGCGATGGCGCTGCCGCCGGGCGGGGGCCGCGGGCTCGGCCCCGCTCCCGGCCACGTCAGGCGGCNCGCCGCAGGGCCAGGGTCTGCTGCCGGGAGCGCGGCTGTGCCGCCCGCGTGGCCATCGAGCCGCCCGCGGGGCCGGAGAGGGCCGGCGGCAGAGCGAGGGGGAAGGAAGGGAGGGAGGAAAGGAGGAAGGGAGGGAGCGGCCGCCTCCCGTGGGGGCCGGGCCGCGAGGGGAGGGGCGGCGGCAGCGGCAGCACAGGGACAGGGGCCGTGCTCCCCCGTAATGCCGAGCGCAGTCCCGGCGGCACCCGGAGCACGGCTCGGGTCCTGCGTGCGCCACGAGCGGGGCAGGAGCTCACCCAGGGCCCCGGCTGATAGCGCTTCCCTCCCAGGCAGCAGTGGGGTCGAACTGGGGAGAGACTGCGGCCCTGGGGACCTGCGGAGCTGCTGGCAGCTCACCCTTAAACCAGACAGACACCCCAGGGGTTTGCACCGCTCAGGTTCATCCACCCCTATACCCCACCCACTTCGGAGGGAGGAACAGGCTCTGAGGATCGTTAGTACAGCTATAGCAAGCACTCTTCTTTGAAATACACATTAAGGAAGTTTCTTTTACAGTTGAAAATAATTTGAGCGGGCAGTTTAGGTGGTAGAACTGAAGTAATTCTTCAACACATACTTAAGCAGAAGTAAAACCAATTTTATATTTTGTTAACCCTGTGTTTGGTTGGTGGCAGATAGGTAGATACCTCACCGACTCCTTTAGAGCCAATCCTAAAACAGGTAATAGTTAGGATTAAAACAGGAAATGCTGTCAATCAGATTAGAATGATCTTTCTTCCATTCCTGTTTGACTGGAATTACATAAGGAAAAATAGGAAAATAAAGAACAAGAAAGGACGTTCTGCAATGGATTGAGTTCTGCTACTGCAGGTGTTTTATCCCATAACCAAGTTCATCAACTTGTCCAACTTGATTCTAGAAAATGTCACCTTTTTTTCCTTCCAAGTACGTGTTCACATTCTTTTGGTTTAAACTGACAAAGAGCTCTTAAAACTCTAGAACAACAGAACAGATAATTTTAAAATTACACTTGGCAGATTTTGCTGACTAGATATAGCCACCAATAATCTCTAGTTACAATTACTTGGTAAACACAGGAGCCGTTTAAATTTTGTGCAGTGTGGAAAATGCAAAACCAAATTGCTATGTGCTCAAAGTTAGACTGAACTTAGTCTAACTCCATTGTTTCATAAAGGTCAGGTTTTAAGTAACACAAGACAGTGGAGAAAAAGTTAATAATGGCTGTTAATCTTTATTTGAACTCTTGTCTGGTTAAGATATTTACTAGCTATTTATAATAACAACCTGAACATTTACAATTTGGAAAGTTGACTCTTGGTTACAAATGCAGAGTTCATTATACATATTCACACAATTGTAAAAGTAATCTGTACAGAGAGACCATTTCTTAAAATCTAGCCTTTGCTTTTATTAAAAAAAGCACAAGAAAAAAAATTTTTTTAGGTCTCAAGGTAATGTATTGTCCGTTACAGCTTTAAACTAGAAATACATGATGCAGTACTAATTAATACCATTTTAACATGTTAAAACAATGGATAAGAAATACTGTTATTAATGCCTTCATTTTTAAAGTAGTTGTTCCCCAAAGAAGAGTAAATAGAATACTTTTCCTGGCACATACATGATCAAAAATCACAAAAAGTTTGCTAATAGAGATGTAAGGTATATTTTCTGTAATTGTAGTATCTATATATTTCTTTTCAAAGGTGATACATTTTACAGAAATTTAGCCAGCTTTTTATAAAATACCATATAAATACATTCAAAACTCATTTTTGGCAAACTGCAAACACACAAACAGCCCTTTCTCCTCTGAACAGCCTCCCTGGAGTGATGCAACCACTCACATAAATAAGGGACACTTGCATAATGTAGTAGAGGATTAAGCTCTATCGGCCTAATTTCAAAACAAATATGGACAGATAAGGCACATGTTGCATGTATTTTTCTAAACTGTATACAAGTAAGATTGTCAGTTAGATTTTAAATATCAGCAGGTACAGTTTCTCAAATGCTAATATATGCACCAGTTTTGTAACATTTCTATGTCCGAAGTCATGCAATGCAACAAAGCAGGGGGCTTGCAGTTTTGACTGTGGTATTTGTGCTGAACATTCTTCATATTCAGTATTTTTGATTGTTTTTTAAGGTAGCAGAAAAAGAAACCCAAATTGAAACACAAAAAGCTGTTAGGAAATTGTTTATAAAACTGCACTCTGAAACAAACCAGCAAACACAACAGGCTCCAGCTCTCATTTGCACTGATGGCAACTTAATGACCCTTCCTGCTAAATTCACAAATTCAGTGGATGTCATGGGTGCTTTTGCTTTGCAAAACCAGATCCTAATTTTTTTAAGGAATTGCAGAAGTGCACCTCTGCTAAGCACTCAGCTACACCGAACTTCATTTAAAATGAACTTTTCAAATACAGTGTTTAACAGTATAACAAAAAGCAACAGATGGTATCAGTGTCATTTACAGATACTTGGGTCACCTCCATTTTAAGTTTTTGTTCATTAACAGCTACATTATATAAGAGACCACACACAAGTGAGCTGACACAGAAGTGAGCTGACTGTTCCATGAAGCCACGCTTAAGGCAACTTCGACCAGAACTTAACAAAACAGGAATTGAATGTTCTAAGATATAGGAAAACCACAAATGTTATTAATGTAGTTCTTACTCCACTCTCCTGTCAATAATTCAACTACTTATACATGGAAAACTCTTGTTTCCCAGCCTTCCGGTGGTTTCCCCCAGGCTCTCTACAGTAGTATACAATAATAACATCTATTAAGTCCTTCCTCTATTCATTTCTCAGTGACAGATTTTCAGCACTTACTTCAGCTGCAGGTTACACAACAGTCACACATCCCTTGTGTTGTGCCATCTAATGGGACACAAGCACATGGCAAAGTTGCAGTAGTTCACCTGGGGGTGTGAAAATACTAAAAGTAATTTTTAGCTTACAAATACAAATGATCACTGGGGAAAATAAAGTTTAGGAAATGGATTTTTTACTCACTGATTTCTTTCAGTCTGCAATAGATTCCCCCAAGTGGAGCTGTGGAGTATTTCAAACTGAACTGATTATGGCCAGGTCCAGTGCAGTGCCAGGGACACAGTTAAAGGCAGGTGACTGCAGTGAATGACACTGAGACTGGACTAACTAGAGTGACCAGATGCTTCTCTCTGCCCCCTCCTTTTTGTTAAAAAAAATTTAAAACACTGTTGCAAAAGAGTCAAGAAATATGCTTACATAAACACTGTCCTGTAAAGTTGCCAGGTTCAGTGTGTGCCACAGTGATTACCTTGGCAAGCTAAAGTGTCACAAGCCTCTTGAAATTATCTGTATATTTAACTTCTTGCTTGAAAATCTTCTGGTTAAACCCCTGCAAGGCTGGCTGTGCTGCTCAGCATGTCAGCCTGTCCTGAGCAGGTAAAAACCAGGAGTTTCGAATTAAACAAAGCTTGGAACCAAACTCACTGATCTGAATCCAGCCACATACCTGCACTGTTTGTCCAGGGTGAGTGGTTTGAGGACATTTAAGTTTTTATATTTTTGTCATTTGTTACTATTAATATTTTGCTTATCTTAAAGAAAAGTCTGTTGCCTACAAAGTAAATAATTCAGAGCTTCCATGCTCAAAATTTTAAAAATAGAAATGTGTGAGGAAGCCTACTATATATAGGTTTTATTTGTGTAACTGTAAATTATCTGGGCAACAGTGGGACTGAAAAAACATGGAATTCGAAATCTGGTATTTCCTAAAAAAAGAAATACCAGATTTTGAAAAAAAAAAAGAAAGTTTCTATCCATGCACTCCTGGTGTACAAATATCTATTCAAACCATAGTTACACAAAAGTCATGTGTGCTGTAAATTAAGGACGCTGTCACAGCATAAAATTTGCATATATTTAAAAAAAAAAGTCTCCTCTAGAGGGCAGCATTGCACCAGCATTCACTGACCAGGGAACACCTCTATAATGCACATTACACTGACAGGCCAGGGGTGTTATTTACTGTTATGATAAAGCTGGAAACCTTTTTTACATCTTAATTGTTTAATTAATTTTTAAAATTTATTTTAATCAATTGTTCATTACAACACGTGAGTTCTAGCATTCTTGCCCAAGAGCCTGCCATATTTGGCTGAGTGTAAAACCCTGTGTATAAAACTTGACCCTGGCTAGTGGTTACTATAACAATCTTAAAACCACAGGTGTCATTTTCCATGGATTACTTAGCATCATTGCATTGGATGTCTTAAACTGCTGAAACCTCCCACATGTTTTGCTGGTTTGCTTGAGGATTTCAAATGCTGAAATCAATGAAATTACAGAAGACAAAACTTCATCTAAATATTTTATCTATTAGTTTCCTAAAAAGAAAACACATCAGAAAGTTGCATATCATTAAAAGAAACATTATTATTTTTAAATACACAGGAGGAGAATCCATACAGAAATAAATTCACCACGATTATATATACAGGAATTGTCAGAAGCAGTGCATACAGGAGAGGCGACGTCCCATGGGAATAAAACAAATCATATGTCGATATCTTGATTATGATTTTTTAAAACTAAAATATTGATGAGCTGACACTTGGAAACAGTTGCAGTTTGGGGTCAGATCAGGATTTCTCTGCCACCTGTTTCATAATCTAGATAAATATTCCTGAGCTCACTGGCCAAGCCACGATTGAGCTGCAAAACTCTTAATTAATCTCATTTGTCCCCATCAGAACAGGCCAAATCATCAGGTTCACACTCTGGCAAGGTTTCTCTCAAGCTGCCAGCGCTGTGGAGTTACACACATGGAGTTTTTTTGCCTTATTCCCTTCTTCCCCAAGTCCGTCCTCCCCAGGAGCTTTAGGGAGTGCTCCCCATACTCACAGTTGGTTGCAGCATCACCACTCCTGGAGCACCAGCAGTGACACAACCACAGCCAGTAGCAGCTCCAGCCTCAGTCACAGAATTCACTTGCTGTGTCTCATGGCAAGGCAGCCCTGCCTGCAGAGCTTTGTGGCTGAAAAACCTTTTAGGGGTCTCAAGTGAGTTCCTGTGCCCTTATAGATTCAGTTTGGGAACTTTGCTTCCAAAACTGATTGGGCTACAGTGTCCTAGAGACAGGATGTTGGTAGTGACTGGAAAGATGGTCGTTAGCTACAGTATTAAATGGAACAAGCCTTAAAGAAAGCTGTGTGTCCTCTGCTCCTGGGCAGCAGCAGACATGATTAGTTTAACCTCATGGAAACCACCATGCTTTCACAGGCAGTTAAATTAGAGGCAGGAATTTTGTTTTGTCAACTAAAAAGCAAAAATATATTTATATGAGTTTCAGATTCCCCCAATATCAGGAACTTGAATGAGTTACCTAGAATATCTGTTGATGAATGCATGAAGTTACACCAAGTAATTTAGTTATCAAGAAAAATCAGTGGCTCAGTCTCAAACAGACCCACATTTCATGAGCATTAACAGCCTCCCTGTCAATCATCCTCATTGCTACTGACATAGAGTGGTAACATTCAGCTGCATTTTGGAATTGCTGTAAAGCAGTCTCAGATTCTTTCAAACCAGAGGGGAAAACAAAAGAAAAGAGGTTTCCTGGGGAAAGAATGTCCTAAGCTTTGTGAAAAGCTGAGATCATGACCAAGTTTTGAGCAAGGCTGCTAGTAGTACCTAAAAGTAAAATTTGTCTTTGTGAGCTATTCGCAAAGTCAAAGTATTCAGAAAGACCCAGATAAACATTTTCATATGGAAGGAGAAAATAATCAACTGATCTGGCATGAATTTGCAGAGCAAAGCACATCTTTTTAACTCATTGCAGTAAGATCATGACTGCTGTTTTTAACAACCACTCTTCTAAATATGTTTGTATGTAAGGCACATGGAAGTCTGAACATATTTCCTCTTAGGCTCTGTGTAATCAGTACAAAACCCAACAGTTTCTCCAATAAAGTCAATCATGAATAATATGATTGATAATCACAGAATGGCTGGGCTTGGAACGGTCTTTAAAGATCATCTAGGTCCCACTCTGTGCCATGGGCAGGGAGCCAGGTACACTCTGTTCAGAATATAAAGGCCAAATGCACCAATCTCAGCTGAGGACCAGGAAGGACTTGATGTGCCAGTGACAGCCCTGCTGGGGGATGCATTCCCTGCTCTGCTCCCGGGACTCCACAGGTCTCTGCTCCTTTGATGACGAGGGGTTGGTAGAGTAGATGTACCACCCACGAGCCTTGGAGACCTACTGGTTAGTTCCTCATAGTCCAAGTGGTAACAGCATGCAGCAGGATCTGTGCCTGCCGGCATTCCTGATGGGAGTGGCAGCAGCAGGAGTCCAGAGAAGCCACTACATGTTAGCAGTGAGTCCAATGTCCTGAACATTCCTGACTGGCTGCAGGTGCATAGATGACCTTTGTACATGCAGAACCAACCACGGGCCTTGCCTGGGAATTTCCAAAGAGGATCACAAAAAGGTTTGGTAGCTGAGCTGTAGTACTGATGGGGGTGGATAGAGCTGCACTCCTGTGCTAGGGTGGTAATTCCAGCCTTCCTCTATTACAAATGTCTTGGGTGCTGTGGCAGCAGAGGCTCTGTGCTGGGAGGGGGACGGTGGCCTTGCAGAGCGGTGAGAGGGTAAAGCACTATTCTGGTATTCTGTATCAATGTTTTGCAGGCCTGGCAGTGGTCACAGTTGATGCCTACAAGCACTGGATATTCCACAAGTTGAAGACGGAATACTGACTTGTTTACCTGAAGATAATAGGACTTCGGGGTATTTCCTCAGAGAAAATATAAATTTTAATATAATTTCATAAGCTTTGGAGGTTAGCTTGTCTTGTAGCTTCAGTGATATCAAACTTCTTCAAGTAGGAGCTAGATAGAAAGCTGTTTAGTTTTTGCCAGCGTATGTAAAACAAGACTTTTCTATCTGCATTGTAGATTGTTTGTGGACACTTCCAGATTCTTGTGCTTTCTGCAGTCATTCTGGGGACTGAACTCTCATTGATATTGAAAGAAGTTCCATGAACACGACATGTGCAGGAATTTGAGTGTAGAAGCCCACAGCGTGGTTTGGAATAGTGAACTGCTTTTAGTTTCGAGATGACTGGGGGAGATGGGAAGAGTGACTGTACATTAAGGGAACAATTACAGATCTTCCTGGTGACATCAATGAGAGATTTGCCTTCAACCTTTCACAGAAAATTTTTTAGCTTTAATTTGGGATATTAAAGGGGTTTTTCAAAAGCACTAAAGGCCAGTGGAAGCTTGTTAGCTGTTCCTTTTGCCTTTAAAAACCCCTACACCAAAAGTGATAGCTGAGAACATGAAATGGAAGTAAATAAAATGCATTTTCATTGCTGTTTTGAGTTACATAATTGTTGTTTCTTGATTTGTTAGCTGATCTGAATTTACATGGATTTAATCTATATGGTGACCAAGGAAACAGTGAGTAACTGGTAGAGATGCCAAGTACAGCCACAAAGCCAGTGATGTGTAGCTGTAGCCCCTGAGCAGCCAACAGGTAAAAAATTCACTGCCTACAACCCTGAGCTCTGTCACCTCTCCCAAGCTTGGTGGTCATTTCAGCACTGACCAGCACAGGCTCCCCTGACTCAAGGACACCCAGAGCTTGGTCACAGATGAGAACTCAGACACCAGACATCACCCTACCTGTGTGGAGCACAAAGCACATTCCCACTGTTCTTCAGAATATCGGAGCAAGACCTTCAGCACTAGGTCAGCTTGTACAGGGCAGGTTACACCTGAACAGACACCTCCCTCTCTCAAGCCCTCTCTGGCAGTAGCTGCAGTAAGAGTGGCAGTGAAGCAAGAATCTTAACAGAGGTTTTGGATCTACTCAGTGCACCAAAAAAGCCTCCCTTCTGTATTCTCTAAAATCAAGGCCACAGAGAGCTGTAGTACCATGTTTGATATTATGGTCAGGCTCTTCATTTCACCTCAGACTCCTACACAGAACCCAGCAACTGACATTGGGCTAAGTATTTCCTCAAGACATGATCTGTTAAATCAAAAAAGTCATTAAGGTGATGGCAATTATATCACTGGTCTCGTTAAGATAAACCAGTTTTACCAATAAAAATCCACAGCTTACTTAATTTTGAGTTTGTGTGGCTTCAACTTCTACCCATTGGATGCATATTTGTATATCTTTCTGTGTTCAGTTTAAAAACTTGTTAATACAAAGTATCTCCTCCCTGTAAAGGAGTCTGGTTGCCTCTTGATCTTCATTGTAAGATGAACAGACAGCTGTAAGCCATCCTCTTCCTCTTTGAAATATTTTTTATGGTTCTCTGCTGCACAATTGCTATTTTTTCAACATCTTAAAAAATCTGAACTGTGGAATAGCCCACAGTGGCATATGCAGATATCAAAATAATAATGATTTTATTCATTACCCTGCTCTGCACGGGATGTGCCTGAGATAATTTAACAAAAGAGACTGAAAAGATGAAGAGAAATAAGACAACAAGAGGAGAATGCTGAGTTAGTTTACAGTTAAAACCATGTAAACCAAGAAGAAATTAAAAGCAAATGAACCCTACAAACCAAGACAATTAAGTATTCCAAACTCCCAGTTCCTGGGAACCTCAAGAGCAGCATTATGTGCTCTGTTGTTTAAGAAGGGACTTAAGCAGAGCCTTCCCTGTCCTGCAATTCCCTGCACTGAAAGTATTGCCAGGTTTTTCTGGTTTGAAATTCTGCAGCAGAGGCTTCCTGGGGAATTTGTGTCCCACAGTAACAAAGTGCTTGCACATTTTTGGGCACAGACCCCAGAACAGAACCCGTGGGTGCTTTCTCTTGAGGATAAAAGTTTCTGTTGATTGTAGAGGAAATAACCACAGGCAGTCAAGGTTGCTCTGTTTAGCCCCAGAGTTGCTGTTTCCATCATGCCCACAGCAGGTAGCAATGGATGGAGCTTGGCTTTGTTTCCTCCACAGGTTGCAAATCCTTCTCCTGTTTGATCAGACAGCAGGCAGCAGCTTCTTTCATTTCTAGGGCTGCATCCTTCTTTTCTTTGTTTTCAGCCAGGTTTTTTCACCCTTTTAATGTGCATGTGCAATGCAAATATGGAGTTGAGAGCCAGATTAGGACCAGGATTTTGCCCTCCTTCATGCTGTAAGGCACACGAGGCTGGCTCAGTACTGTTAGTTCACACTGCAGCACGAGCAGTGAACACTGTCCATCCCCAGCTACTGTCATCTGCACCTTTAGCAAATCCTGCTGTTACCATGCGCATTTTATGGGTTTGGGAGCTTTACATTATTTTCCAAGTCCATAAATGTCAGAATCCAGTATAAAAAAAGGTCAATATATTACTGTCAAAAGGTTTTTTTTCCTTTTTTTATACAAAAATTAAAAAGATCAAAATATATCACATTATTTACACATTGTGCTTCATGCTTAGAGATCACTGAAAAAGAGCACACAAACAAACATTTTAGTCAGAGAAATGCTCCATTCATTACACTTACTAACCTTATTGTTAATACTATAAAGATTAGCAATCAGGTTTCTTTTAATATTAACAGTACATCCAAACAAATTACACAGAATTAAAACCTTTGATATACTAAGGGTGTGCTCACATTCTAACTGAGGGTTTGCAACCAGTTAGCGACATGCTGTTAACTCCAGCTCTGTCCACATACCACATGTTTACAGCTGGGTTAGTAATTCCACTCAGCTTCAGTGTCATACTCTGGTTGGAGAATGAGGATTGTCCTAAAAGTCTGGATCAAATCCTCATCTTACAGGAGGACACATCTTCTCATTCTCCCAGGCTGCCAGTAGCACTTCCATCCCCTGGATGCACGAGATGCTACAAATTACCTGACCACCTGTACCCAGGGTGCTGACTCGAGCACTGAAGCAGTGCAGTGGCTGTGAGTTATGATTACAATTGCAGAAGAGTCTTGGTTAGAAAAGAAATGTTTGGAACTCTGCAACAGAGACAGCCCACTGCTAACTTCTCAGCTGGAGGATGTAGACTGAGTAAGTCATGCAAGCACAGGGTGCAGCATTTCCTTGGGTGGTTTCTGAGCTTCCTTGGCCACAATAAAAGCCCAAGCAAGCCTGTAAAAAGGCATTCTGCTGACAGTGTTCACAATGATTTTTCATGCTTAGCAAGTTTTTGGTGTTCCCAGCAGCAGTGTAGAGTTGGGGGGAACAAGACCTGAAGCTGCTGGAATCCTGCTCTCCCAAGGCCTGTGAGCTGGTGCTTAAAGCATGTGCAGCAGTGCAAACAATCACCATGCAGGGATTACTCAGGACCTGTTCAAGGATACACAGTCATTGATGTCACTGTACCTTATGCCAACATCCTGCTACTGGCAGTCCGTCTGGTCCCTGCAAAATTGAATTGACAGATTCAGTTTTCCTACAGTGACTTAAATGTCAGACCCAAAAACCTGAAGCTCACTTGTCACAAAGATGAAAGGTTTAGCAGCCTTGTTAATTACCATGCAAAACCCATTTACTGTGTATGCACAAAAATGAATAGGCAGGCAATGTAATTCATGTGTTGTACACAACACAAATACACTTCAGGGTAAAAAAAAATCACAAATCTACACTGTTTTTTCCTTTAAACAAAGAAAACATACAAAGATTTGAAATCACAGTTCATTAACTTCATAATCTGCTTTATGAGGTAGTGTTTTCTGCCATCAGACATATATATGGAAAGCATGATGTGGGAATGTATGTTTTGTTAAAATGTGCTTTTCTGTTCGGGGGAGGTGATGTAGGTATTTTTTTCCTAGATGGTATCCTAATTGTGTTAAATTTGATCCTGCAGTACTTAGTTTCTTTAAGAAATCTTGAGTTGCTGAACTGAGAATAGGATGAGTTGCGGACTATGCAAAGGGAATGAAAATATTTGTCTTGTTCCGCTGGAGATACAAGAAACATGCAAAAATGAGAAAGCCAGAAGAGCTCTCACTGACCAGGAGGAGAACACTGGGAAGGAAGGATCCCCTTAGAAGAGGAATGAGCTATGTATGACCAGCTCTCTCAAGACACTTTAGAAGAAATAGCTGACTTCAGCTGCCTTTCCTGATGCTGGATTTTTTTAAGGCTCTTGGATCTCCGATTACATGAATTTCTGCAAGTAGAGCCACAGAGAGCACACAGGCACTGACCCTTCCATCAGAGCCACCTCCAGACTCACTGGGGGTGGGAAGATGTGTACGCAGCAGAGAGAGCTGCTAGTGCAAATACAGGTCAAAATGCAATTTTACTTTTTTTACTGTAAATGTTAGTCATCACATTTTTTGTATTCTGTATTGATTTTATATGTAAAATAGCCTATGCCCAATAAAACAGATGCAGTGAAGTAAGGTAACCCTCTCCAGCTACTCACAGTGTAAGAAGTGATGCTTTCCTGTAACCTTAGTTAGAAAACACACTTTTTTTTCTGCAGACACAGTCAATATTTTGGTCCATAACTATTAAAAAAAAAGGTAAAACTTGTACGTTTGCCAGAGTTGTCTGGGGGTGATGGGTACAGGGGACAAGGTGCAGAGTGGTTGTTTGACCTAAAACATCCTGACCTGCTGTTAAAGTGCACCCTAACACTGATGGTCAGGGAGTTGATTTCTGCCCTGGGCTTTTTCTCCTTGTGCACTTGGAATACTTATTTTGGCCATCATAAAACTCCACACCTTTCTACCATGTTTCTCTTGAGTGCCTCCAAAATGACTCTTTGTGGCTGTGTGTGAGGCTCGTGCTGATGCTCCTGGACTGAAAGCCCAGTAAGCCTCCACTGCACCCTGGGCTGCAGAACAAAGTCAACATTCCAACCAACCTGTGACTAAGCAGGAAAATCCACAAGTGCTTTACTAATTGGTCATGTTGCAGTTAATTGGAGAAATCCCCTACTGCAGTTTACAATGCCTTCAACAGAGATGGGTCCTCTGTTTTCTGTATAGTTAAGATGGGAGATACTTGGGAAATAGAACATCTCTGGGGAGTAAATATGAAGAGTTAGAGTGGGCCTGCTGTTAGGAATTGGTTTCTTGGACACATCTGAAAGTAATTTAACTTTTTGAAAGAGAAACAGCTTACTGCCCTTTTGTTTCTCTGAGGACAACTGCAAAACATCTAACACGCAGCATTTTCTATGGTTAAAAAAATGAAAATAAAACAATGACCTCTCTTAGCTAGTTGTGCAGAGCCCTTTTGGGGAGCAGAGCACAAACC
Organism: Vireo altiloquus; assembly: GCA_013396875.1. Lineage (NCBI taxonomy): Eukaryota > Metazoa > Chordata > Aves > Passeriformes > Vireonidae > Vireo > Vireo altiloquus. Next base: position 64,586 of record VZRF01009866.1, read on the forward strand.
TTCCTGCATAACCACTGGACCCAACCTGAGCTCTAGGCAGAGCTCAGTGCGGAGACAGCAAAACCCTTGTGATGCCCAGAGTGCCAGTGGCCCTGCTCTGCAGACTGGCCGTTCATTTGAGGAAAGCTTTTCAAATCCCGGCTGGGAATGGGACTCACAGGGCTGCAGCAGCACAGGCACGAGGGGAACCAAACTGGGCCGTAGGTACTGAGAGAATCAATAACTAATTTTGAGCATCTGTTACCATAAAGGGACTGGCATCCTTTGTGTGCTCTCCCATGATTTACACTCTCGCTTATCTAAAGTCATTTTAACTGGGAAGAAGAAGGCACAACACAATGGCAACCTTCCCCAAATGCCAGAGAGAAACATCTCATTCTAGCTCTGCTGCCTTGTGTCCTTCCTCTCCCTGGAGGGGTTTGCTCCTCAGGATGAGGCTTGGTCACAGCAGGAACACACACAAGCCATGCAAGAAAGACAGAGCAGATACTGTACCAAAGGGCAGGGCAGGCTCACCCCATCCAAGCCTGGCAAACCTGGTTCCCTTTTGCTGCCTGCAATGCTATGATCTCCCTGTTTGGAAAAATAACTGCTTGTTGAGAATGATAAAGGACACAGGAATTACACAGACAGACACCCATGTTTCAGAGGAGGAGGAGGAGGACAGGTCTAGAGCTTCACAGCTCCATTTCTGATGACACAGCAAGTCAGCAGAGTGGTTTTATGGTAGGGAATTCACAAGACATGCAGAGTCTGTCATCTGGGAAAGATCTTCTGTACACAAACCAGAGATTCACATTTGTAAAAGCACAGTGAAAGAGATAAAGGGTAAATCACCCAACACGTTGAGAGAGGAAAAAATTAATTGTAGTTTACATTCAATCTTCAGGCAAAATAAAGCATTTGACTAAAGGAGTTTATTGCTGGAGGTATGCAACAGCCTTGGCTGCCATAGCTGTGCTCAGAGAGTGAGGAAAAGTCATATGTTCAGAGAAGAAATGGGTTTTTGAATTATCGTGGAGCAAGCAGCTGGCATTCTTAATTAGGTGCCTCTGAACTAAGTTCTAAACAGATAAATTTAAGTAGTTTCAGTTCAATATTTGATACTTCTCATCTTGCAGCTTCAAAGCACTTCAGGGAAAGGATTTCTTTAGTTCTAGTCATTATATGAAAAACAGTAGTGAAAAGGAGGTAAATTTTACCAGGTCGAACAACTTATAAACCACTCTAGATTTTTTTTTTTTTTCTGGGCTTATCTAATGAATGAGAGGTTCTGGAAGTGGCCTTGGGAGGCCCAGCTTCCCCAGGCTCAGACACCCAGGAGGTTTCCTGGAAAGCCCACTGGGGTATGCCCTGCACGGCAGTGGCCCAGGCTGTCTCTGGAAAGGGACAACTCTGAGCCACCAGCAAAGAAACCAGGGGAGGTCTCTTGTCCCAGAGGCACTTCTTGGCAGCCTGGGGAGCTCCAGCTCATCCATCACTTATCTTTGGCAGAACTGTGATGCCATCAACTCCAACATGCTTCCCCAGGCTCATCCCTTGCTCGGTTTGCAGGGAATGAAGGGATGGAGCTGCCCTTCTTTTCAAATCACCTCCCATCCACTGCACCCACCTACTCCCTGGTTTCAAACACTCAGAAGCCAGGCTGGCAGCTTCACACTGTCTCCTGAAGAGCTCTACTGAGGTCCATTGTTTCTGACTACAACAAGAAGGTCTTTACACAAAGATCTTGTATTTTTACTGCTGTGGCTTGCTCACATCTGGCTAGTGAGGAGCCCTTACAGTGAGCAGTGAACTTCCAGCAGTGCAGATAAACCAGTACAAAAAGTGAGAAAACAATAACCGTCCACTCTGATTTACTGCAAAAGAGAGAACTCCCAAATCCTCCCTCCTTTTCCCTGGCTGCAAAGCTGAGGCTCCTTTTCAGCCCCAGCAAGCTGTGCTTAGAATGAGTGAAATGGAAGACATACCACAGGACAAGGCTGATCCAGTCCAGGAGGGCCTGGTTCCCCCTTCTGTCCTTTGGCCCCTTTTCTCCCTGGTATTCCTCGTTCACCCTGTCAGCACAACAGGAAGATATCAGGAGTAAGGGGAAGAAACACCTTTGCTTCATGTCTCACAGCACTTGCACAGTCCCAGTCCTCCTCACCCAGAGTAGGAACACTTGCACTAGTGTGACCTCAGCTGAGTAGTGAAATCACTGTGAAAATCTTCAGTTAAAGCTGGGTGGAAATACTGTAATGGATAATTTTATAACAGATTGACTAAATGACCAGTTTGCTAGAACCCAGGCTGGTATCTGACAGCAAGTGGAAGCAGCAGCTTCCAGCCGCTGCCCTGTGCTCAGCCAGGCTCCTGGCTCCTGCTGGGTGTCCCTTTGTTTAAGGGTCCCTGTAACAAAACCTTTGACTTGGATCCATTTTCAAGGTCTATAAACCAACACCAACAATTCTTTGCAACCTGGAGCTGTCAGGCTGCTCCATTTCCCCACAATGGTTGCATTGGGGTGGGGACAGGCTTGCAAAAACCCAAGTGGATAGGAATTAACTGCCTGTCCTGCCCTTCACTAGGAATGTGCAAGTCTTTGGACTGCACAGAAAGCCTTTCAGCACTGGCCCCCGGGGCAAGCAGCACTGCCTGCCAAAAAGAGCAGCCTGTCCTGCCCCATGAGCATCAATACAGCCACAACCCACTCACCTTCTCGCCTCTTTCACTTCTCTCTCCTTTCTCTCCTCTCAGACCTGGGAAACCCTGTCGCCACAATTTTTAGGTGGGAAAAAGGAAAAAAAAAAATTTTGTAATTTTAGTGTGTGAATGTCCCAACATCTCAGTTCAGCATGAGCCAACTCCAGCCATCAGCCTGTCCTGCCATGGTGAAGAACATTTACTGCCTGTTGACTTGGTATGCCAGCAGTTCCTTGGGAAAACTGGAGTGCTTCACCACACCCCAGTAACACTACAGCTATTAGAAATTTTCATTTCTCTGAATCCAATAAAATATTCTCAGTTGGAAAGGGAAGTCCTGGCAGCACCTTTAGGTGAGCAATTCCAGTGTGCAGTGGAAGGAGCCCAGCAACTGGTCTGAATTCAGCCCTTTCCTGCAGCCATCATTCCATGGGCACTGTGTTTAAGGGGGAGCAGTCTATACAGTGTTAGCTACATATTTTCCCAACAGTCTCAAGTTACGTGTGTATTGTGTTTCTACATGAATAATTCATAGTTTCCATACTCACATCCAATCCTGGCTCCCCTGGCTTTCCCTGCAGATGTAAAAATAAAAATTAAGATGTGCTGTGTTGAGTTTGGTGCCACAGACAAACTTGGATCCAGTTGGTTTAACATGGTAGTGAGAGCATGGGCTCATCCAGGAGCCCCTGGGGTTGGAGGCTGCTCCTTTGCCACCCACCAGGGTAGTGCTGGTCCAGCTCTGCAGTCCCACAGCAGGATTTTACAGCCCCTGTTTTAGGATTACACCCCAATGCCCCTGCTCCTCTCCCACACCCATGATTACCTTCTCTCCTTTGGTACCAGGTAAACCAATGAGCCCTGGAGCACCTGGGAGACCCTTAAATTTAAAAGAAAAAAGGCATTGGAATTGTTTCCTGTGAGACAGATTTCTGTCAACAGCCAGAAATGAGATTTGGGAAAACAACTCACAGCAGGTCCGATGTCACCATGGTCCCCCTTCTCACCACTGTCACCTTTTTCTCCCTTTGCACCATCCAAACCCTGCAGAAATGAAATGGATCAGCCAAGGAGACCTGGCAGCTCTGCCCAGGGCAGCCACCCCACACACCCACCACCTCCTACCCCTTCTCTGGGGTGCTTACCCCCACACTGCTGTTGATGTTTGGCTCTTGACCACATCATATAAGAAAATATAAAGCTGAAAATACAGGCTTTAAACCTTCTGGTTTGGAAACCCTGACTGTTGCCAGCCCTCAGGACTCTGTGCTGGAGGAGGGGTTTGGATTGTAAATGCTTGGAAGGAAAAATTACTTGTTTTCCAAAATGCCAACTGCTGAACAGTGTAACCAAGGGATGTGTTGTGACAACAGTGACAAAAAACTCAGTCTCCAGAGCTGACAGGTCCTTGTAAATAATACACTGGCAGCTGGGAAACTGGGTGACATTTAATTTATTGACTTACTTTAGGCCCCTGGATTCCTGGAGGACCCTGTGGGAAAGACAGTGGTGCATTTGAAAAAAACCAGAATTTAAAAACATACCCTAAACTTTCCTTCCCAGATAATTTCTTGCTCAAATTACAGGCTGACAGTGGTCAAATATTTATTTTCAAGACAGGTGGCAATTTATTTTGTTCTCCAATATCAAATCAGGAGGCAGGGGAACTGAAAAGGAGCACTCTGTTACACAGGACAAGAAAGCTCTGCAACACAAGCTTTGGGGCATGAAAGCCCCCAAAAGCTTTGCTGAAGAAAGTGCCAGGAAGCTCTGGGGGGTGGCATTGTGCCACCACAGCCCTCCACACCTGGGCAGGGCTGGGATACCTCCCAGGCTGTGAATGCCACCTGAAATGCCACCTGCTTTTGAAGCATGGTCTCTCAAGGTGAACTTTGGACCCTGCAGAGGCGTCCCAGCCTTCCCAATGTCCTTGACAGCTCCTTTTGGAACATTGTAGGCACCAAACCCCTTCAATATCTCCATCAAAAGTGCTCTGTGTTCATCACTGCCTGCATCCTCTCCCAGTGCAGCTGATGGCAGAAAACTTAATGACTTGGGTGAATTTAGGGGAATAAAGCCAGCATCATGGTGGGGAAGAGATTTTCCCATCCCACAAGATTTTATCTTTTCTCCATCCCAAGGAACAAGCTGGTTTTTTGCAAAGTGAACCATGAGCTCTGATGTATGCTCCTAAATCAGCTGCTTTCATTTCTCCTGAGACAGATCAGACTGCAGCACTTCCCTGATTTTTTTCTCAGGTTCAAAACAGCCCACAATGATTAAACAGAGCAAACCAGCCTTGTCCTTATCTAATCACATACAATAACAAATCTCCAGGAATCACTTCCAGAGTCCTACCATAGGGCCAGGTAATCCAGGGGGTCCAGGCTCAGGTATGATCTGCAGAAGGGAATTAAACAGCACATTAACAAGGCTGGGCAAGAGAGAAGATGGTTCAGGAGAGGAAACCTCACAAAGCCCAGAATCATGATTTAATGCCTGATTAATTACCACAGCAGCATCAAATATCTCAACCATCAATACAAAATCTAAAGTAACTTTGTAGTGCCAAGTGTGCAAGCTGCTCTTCCCTAATGAATAAACCACATTTAGACACCTGAAAGTTCTTGTAGAAAACAGTTGGGTTTTGCTGATGGATATGGGACTGGTGGGTCCATCCTGCACCCCCAGCCTCTCCTGATCCTGTGTCATGAAAGAGACTTTATGTTGCCAAGATCTTACATGATTATTCTGCAGACACGGTGACCCGGTGTCTCCTTTTTCTCCTTTGTCTCCTTTTGGCCCTTCTGCTCCCTGAAAGATTAAAATGTAACACTGATGTGCTGCATCTTCCAGGAAAGCAAAAATGAGAGAAAAATAGATTTGTCTCCCTCTAAACACCAGCCTTGGCTCAAGCAAAGCTCATGTTCATCTCCAGGGAACTTTGAAGAAATATTTTCTCCTCCTTGATATATTCTGAATAGGCTGATTAGAAATGGAAATTCAGAGCTCCCACATCCACCAGCTCAACAGTAAGGTGGTGTGGAGAGGTCACTGCCTAAATCAGCCGACCCAGCCCCATCCCGAGCATTTGCAGAAATCAGTGCATTAAAGAACCAAGAGCAGAGGGACAGGGACAGACAAAGGGACGTACCGGGGGACCTGCTGAGCCCATTTCTCCTGTCTCTCCTTTCTGCCCCGTGATCCCCGCGCTGCCCTGGTCACCCTTTGCTCCTTTGGGACCCTGCCAGTTGAGAGAAAACAACATGTTAAGGAGAAAACTCTGAAAATAACCTCCCACAACAGCCACTTCTGCCTTTCTGCCGTTTCCCTCTGCATCGCAGCCTGAGCTCACCAGAACATGTTTTAACATTCAACCTCACAGACGCCAATTTTGAGGGTGCAGCAGAATTTGGCTGGGCTGCAGGAGGGATTGCAGACATTTGGGGTTGGGAAGGTTTACAAAAAAATTTGAGACAGTATCTGATGAACTGCTTGTAAAAGGAGCCCCTTTAGCTTGGCAGATGCAGCCACGAGCAGCATCGGCGTGAGCAGAGCAGGGGCTGGAGGCAAAGGGCCATCAATTCAGGGAGACACAGAGCAGAGCTTGCTCCTGCCAGGCTGGATTTGCTTTTCACACACAAACAGGGAGCTTCCTTTTCATTTGGCTCCTGGCAAGGTCTCACTCAATCCAGCCGTGCCCCACTCACCTTTTCACCATCCATTCCAGGTGGGCCTGGCAAGCCCAGCTCTCCCTGAAGGGACACAAAGAAAAAAGGGAAGCCCATGGTAAATTAAATTCAGAATTCATCTCGGAAGAGCATTTTACAAGAAAATGAGTTATTCACACACAACTGTTGTGGTTAGGGTTTGCCACTGCCAGGCTCAGGACCAAGGTGGTGTCAGTGACACACCAGCGTCATCAGCTGATCTGAATATTGACACAGAGACCTCAAAAGGCACCAAAATCCTGCCCCATCCCATTCTTTCAAGAGATAATTTTCTTCAAATTACATTCTTCTTTTTAAAAAACTAGAGCTGGCTGCAGGCTACAGACTATTGCTTGTGAAGCAGGAGGACAGCAGGTCCTGGGGCATGGTGCTGGAGCAGTAAACAGCACACAGGGAGGGTGGGAATGAGGGTGGCTCAGCACAGCTGTGGGACTGCCAGCCCCTCTCACGACTGCTTCTCCCACTTCTACCTCCTGCCACAGATGAGGTGGTCTCAGAGGGGCTGGGATTTCATCTGTCAGGTGTGGGACTGGGACTGAAGGCAACCAGGGACAGGTCAACAAAATTTTGGCTTTTGTGTGATAGACCATTTTTTCAGCCAGAGAAAGGGCTAAATAGCACACACAGCCTCAAACTCCTCCACAGGCAGCTTCAACTGCCTTATTATGGCTTTGGAGGCTCTTCATGGAGAGCTGCTAATGACTGTGTCACTTGGCAGAGGTCAGGCTCACCTTGGGACCTGGAGTGCCTTGGGGGCCTGGTGGCCCTTGGGGACCTGGTGGACCCTGAAACACAGCAAACAAAACAGGCTTGATCATGACTAACATGAACATGGCACACTGTCCTTGTGCTGTGCGGATGAGCAGCTCCCAGCCACGATCTGCAAGAGATGCTCAGGTAAGAGAATTGCCCAAACACTGAGATGAGCTCAACTGACACAGAGTGACCCAAGGTCCCTCTGCCACGGAGTTGTTCATGCAAAACAGAGCATAATGGGAGCAAATCAGGTGTACAGCTGCAAAGACATGGGTTAAGAGGCAAAATGCCTTTAGCTGGAGGTGTGGTCTCTTTTTGCATCCTCCTCGCTCCAGCCAACCAGCCTGGGAAGCAGCATCTTGCTGAAAACAGTGTCAGCCAGCCAGGGAGGTGCAATTAAGAAGGGGAAACAAAGGAGTTTATGTGAGCACTAACAGGAAAACCTTGCACATTTAATTAATTTTTCCTGGGCACTGCTGGATGCAAAGACACAAACCACCTTGAGATGAACAAATATTTTCTAACTTGCTATTTCGAGCAGCAAAGTTTCTGGTCTTGCTCAGATGAAAAAAAAAACCAGTATCATATCCTCAAGCACCTTTCTCCATGGCTGCACACTCAAATGCTGTTACATTTAGTCACATTGGAAGCCTTTCCAGAGCCTTGTCCATGAGACAGGTCAGTGCACAAACACTGCAAATAGCGAATAAGCGAGAAGACAGCAAAGTTAGTGAGGTTCAGTGATGTGCCCTTCAGCAGCAGAACCTCTCTGCATGCAGAACACAGGACAGGGTTTGGGGTCCAGCAGATGAAGTCTCCAGACATTTGATGGAGCCTCTCCAACCACTGCACTCCACCAACTCCACTCCCAAAGCTGCATGCCACGCGGACATCTGGCAAACGGAAATTACCAGCACTTTGTGTATCCCCGCAGCCTGTTATAAAACAATTAGGATGGTTCTCAAATATGTCTGTAATTAAGTATTTATTCTATTGAGCTCATTTCATCCTAATGACAAGGTAGGGCACTATTCACTCAGGCAGGTTAAGGCTTGGGCACTGTTCCCCTTCCTCCCACATCCCAACTGCTGCTTGCACAGGATGTGCAGTGACAAGAGCAGCTCCACACCATGCCACAGGAATCACATCCTGCTGCTGGCAGCATTTAAGCTGTAATGTGCCTGCTCACACTCTTTGCATCAGGTGTTTATGTCACAGGTTGTGTCGGGTTGCTTTTACCTGCAGAATGTTAACTCACATCCCACAGCTGGATCCCATGAGCCTGAGTTCACAGCCTCAAGTTCCATCACTGGTTTTGCTGCTACACCCTAAATATCCTCAGCCCCCAGATGCAATCAGCTCTTCCTTCCCTCTCCATCAGCTCTGTGCCAAGACAGAAATCTCAGGAGGAGACAGAGGACAAGGGTGGACACCTTGTCACAATGTCACTGTGGAAGAGCTTGGCAGATTTCAGTCCTTTCCTGTGACCTGCAGGACTCAGCCTTGGTTCAGGGCTTACCTTGAGTGCATCCAGGATTCGCCCATCATAGTCAATCACGACGGTGTCTCCTTGTTCCCCTTTCAGCCCGGGGGGACCCTGCAGCCAGGGATGAATCCTATTTAATGTTACAGCACTGAGAGGAGGCTGCTATGAAAGCAAAGACCTGACAAGCAGCATTTGGGGGTTATCACCTTACAAACACCATGGATTTAACCAGTCCTTAGTCTGACAGCTGGAACTGTCAAACCTCAAAGGGCATCAATTTGTGTAATGGAGAAGTGCATAAAAATCCTCATTTGATTACCCCTATTCCCAGCTTCCCTCTTAAAAAAAAGGGGGTCACAGGATGGTCATGTGGATAAGAAAATTGGACTTGACTGATTTCCCATATCAGCATTCAGTACCTGTGCAATCACTTGTTTAAATATGCACCATCTCTATTTTCTCACACTGAACTGATCCTTGAAGCAATTCATCCACATACTAAGCAGAAAGAGGTGGTGAGGGACAGCGAAAAATACACATCTCCAAACTGAAATTCTGTACATCCATACCCGAGGTCCAATGGAGCCAATTCCTCCCTTCTCACCAGGTTCACCCTGAAAATCAAAAATCACATTTTTTTTCAAAGAGGCCAAGAAAAATAGAAAATACTTATCCTAAAAATACTGTACCCACCCATAAAGATATGCTTTGGATTAAGAAAATTTATGACACCAACAAGGAACTGTGCTGCTCCTAGCAGAAAATAGATTTGACCTGAGAATATATTTTGCAAAAAACAATGTTGGTGTAACAACAAGTAAGAGAAGGTCTCATTGCAGGGGGAGCAGAGTGGCCAGCTCAGGGCTGAGCTCCCTGTATGGGCTGTGCTGCTCTCCAGCCCCTCTCCCTGCTCCAAGCGTGCCGAGCTCCAGCTCTTTGTGCTGGTTCCACATGGCTCCCATTGCTTTAGGCTGAGTTCTGCATGTGGAAAGTTTCAGCTGAGATGTTTAAACCAATTTCAAGGGTGAGTTTAAGGAAAAGTTCTGTGCCAAGTTGTTCCTTTTCTTCTTCCTCTTTTTTTATTTTTTCCCCCTCTCCTCCTTTTCATAATTTTATTTTTTTTTTAATTTTGGCAAGTTTTAAAAAGCCATAGTACTCTTACAGCAATGACCTGAAATTCGGTTCAGGATTCAAAAGATGTCCCATTTGTCATACCCATGTTATTCCACTTGCTGACCAAATTAAAGCTCTCCAAAAAGTAAAAAATGGTAAAAATGTATAGAGAAAACCCTAAATTCAACCAACACTGCTACTGTGGTTCTAGAAAAAAAATTATTAAGGTTCCCCAGAGCCCACTTTCTTCCTCATACACACAATCTTGCCCAGTAAGGAATCACAGCTCTTTGATACAGAAGATATTAGTGCATCCAGATCCTACTAAATATAAGGCAGCTGAGGGTGTCCAGGTCTCCTTGGCACCACTTAACAAACCCAGACTGTTTATTTGCATCTCTCAGCAGTTTTGGAGGTCAGGAGGACAAGACAGCTCTCAAGTGCCTGGGGTTCTGAAGCAATGCCACAGCCATCAATAACATGGGATCAAAATGTGATCAGAATTCTACCTTTTTTAAGGAAAAAGGCAATTCAATGGAAAATGTGCAAGTAGATGACTTACAAACTCTTATACTGATCTCTGCTCAAAACCAGCTTTCATCAAATCACTGGGAAAAAGTTAAATACTCTTAATATCCTTCTTTTTGTGTCAGTTTTGGCACTTTATGAGCCTTTTAGAAGGCAAAGGCCCAAAACACCTCCTCAGCTGGAAGCCTCTGCCTCAGCCATGCTGTGCCCAGAGATGCAGCTTATCTTACCTTTAGTCCTGGGAAGCCATCTGTGCCGTTCTCTCCCTTGGGACCCACGCTTCCTTTTTCTCCCTGAAAACAGAGCCATTTAGACAAATTATACACAGGGAGGATGGAGAACAGATTTCTTCAGGTTATCATTTTCTTGATTTATCTTCATTTTACATACACAAGGGAGCAAAGCTCTGCTTTTAGCCGTAAAACACATCACCTTGCTCAGGTGCAAATGGGGAGTTTTTGAGATAAAAACGAAGCTTTCAGATTTGGCTGTGGGTGGTGTGTTCAGCCATGAAGCTGGCCCTAAAACCACAACATAGAATCATAAAACCACAGTGGTTTGTGTTGGAAGGGGTCTTGAAGATCACCCAGTACCAACCCCCCCACCATGGGCAGGGACACCTTCCACTATCCCAGGTTGCTCCAAACCCTGTCCAGCCTGGCCTTGGACACTTCCAGGGATGGGGCAGACACAGCTTCTCTGGGCAGCCTGTGCCAGGGCCTCACCACCCTCACAGTTAGTTGGTCTTTTTCCACATCAGAGGAGAAATGTTTCTCAACCTGCCCTGACTGTGATATGGTGCCAAAAACCAGACAGCAAAAGATGCTGCTCAACACATGCATTAGATGGACATGGAGCAGAACATACCTTAGGGCCCACAAGTCCTGGTTCCCCAGGGATCCCATCATCACCCTGATGAAATAAAATACAGAAAGTGAAATACACAGAGCTTGTACACACTTATCAGATTCCAGCACATCATTTGACCTCACTGATGTGTTGCATGGACCTGAAACCCACTCAGGTTTGCAGGAGACCAGGGGAGAGCTGCAGCAAGGAGCCCAGCAGGTTCCAGTGTGGTCCCCTGCTCCCACCCATCCCTGCCTCTGCCTCCCCTGCTCCTGGGAAGGTGGATGGGCATCTTCCAGAATTTGGTTACATCAGGCCCTGGCAAAGGTCTTCTTCTACCTTCAACAGAAATTAAATATTAAATTCCTTTAGGCCTTTTGGGTCCCAAAGACCTCCTGTAATCTGCCAAGCATGCTCATGGACTTCATCACAAGTCACCAACACCCTCTGCCAGGAAGGGGTTTTCTGGTTCTGCTTGTGCTTTGTTGTTCTCCTGGAGTAAAACCACTTCATGGGTGCTGAAGAGATCAGTTTTACCAGCCAGTTATGAAATTTTTAAGCCAACTTCTGGCCTGAAAAACACCCATGGCCAAACCTGTTTTGGAGCAAATCAGTAAGAGGGAAAGGCTGGGCCCTGTCAGTGGTTTGACTTCACTCAAAGGCAGTGATTTATCCACTTCTCAACGTAACCACCAGAAGAAAACGTGGAGAGCTTGGACATGTGAATCTCTTACAATCTTCAATGCCACACCCAGGCAGCATTCCTGGCCTTCAAGGGGCCATTTCCCATGAGACTGCAGTGCTGCATGGTGATGGCCATCCCAGGGATTTCAAACTCTTCCCAGGGCCCCTGGGCAGTGAACATCCTCCAGGCACATCTTGGTTCATTGAATTACTGGAGAAAAAGGCTCAAGACCAACTGCTTTGCTTGGCATTTGCTGTTTTATTCTTTGTCTATTGGGCAGATGTGGCTGCAGCTTCTGGCTGGCTTGTGGAAATGAAAGCCAGGCTGCAGGCACAGCCATGCCCAGCTCCAGGACCGCACGGGCGAGAAACCAAGGGAAGGCAAGGTTGGTGTGGACAGCCATGACCACAGCTTCCTCAGCTGTCTCTGACAGTGGTTTCCCTAGCCAAGCACAGAGCAAAGCAAAGGAAAAAGAAATTAAAAAAAAAAACCAAAAACAATCACCATTTTACCTTTTTCCCTTGGACACCAGGCTCACCCTTCAACAACGTCAGCAGAAGAGAAAGAAATTTAGGGACATAACAGGAAAGAAGGATAATTATATGGATAGTCAAAATTAATTGTAAAATTAAAATATTTGTCTTGTGCTGATCATATTTCCCCCCCAAAATGCAAGAAAGCACATTCCCACAGCACAGCAGATTCCAGCTCCCTGGAGCTCCCCCCACCCCCATTTCCAGGTTTGAGCATGGGCAGTGGATGTGATATTGAGGAATTGACAGATTTGGACATTTACACCCCCAGTCAGTGCTTTGGAATTTTATATCTGATATATACAGATGAATTCAAGCCCACTACAAAATGTTATTTTCATCCCCACCCCTCTTATGCAGCACCATTTCAAGACTTCATGTTAAAATTAGACAGATTATTACCCACCTTTGGTCCTGGAGGTCCTCTGGCACCCTGTTGAATAGAAGAGTGATTGGTTTACTTGTTTGACAATAGAGTGTAACAGGATAAAAACATTCCTAAAAGTATTTTAATGCCAAGAAAAAAAAATGACACAGATGTCAGGTTCTCAACTTCCCTTACAAATACAGCTGTATTTGTTCTCTGTGTTCCCAGTAAAAAATATCCTTTTATGCTTCATGTATTTTATGTATAATAAGAACCTTTTTATCCAACATAGGCCTTAGCAAATTGGAGTTACAATGACAAGTGGCTTCAGAGGGGCAGAAGTCAGGATATGGGAGCACCACATCCCTCCAGAAGAGCCAAGGGGACACAAAACCTGCCCTCTTTTCTCCCCAGGGCACAGAGTGGACAAACATCCATTTTAGGGCACCTATAATTTCATGCGGGGTTTTTTGTCCTCCATACGCAACGACACAAACCCACTTGCTGCAGTGAGCTGAAGGGTGATGGGGCACACACACAGATGCTTCTGAGCAATACTGACCATGACTCCATCCTCTCCTGGCTCGCCTTTGAAACCCTGCGAAAAATAAAACGACCAACATTGAAGCTATTACCTCTCATTCCCCAAAATACTCTGCAATAATTAGAATGTTCCACTGCGTTATGCTTTAGCCTATTTTTTTATTAAATAAATTGCCAACGGTCTTCAGATTTGAAACAGGTCATCCAAAGGGTAGAGATAGGGGAAGAGATCTCCTGGCTCTCTGAGTTACAACCAGCACCTGCAAGTACACGCCCCATGTCCAGCTCTTTGTGCCAGAACTTGAGATGGAAGCTCCTGTGCTGCTCCCTTGCCCCACACCCCAATGAGCAGCCTTTGGAGCCCAGCTGTGGCTCAGGCTGGGGACTCAGTGGTTGTGGTGGCAGCACTGGGGAAGAGGACACCCTTCACCCTCCTGGCCCTTGTGGGGTGGGAACTGCCTGATATGTGCTCGCTGCGCATCTCCCGTCCTTACAGGGGAGCCTGGAGGTCCTCTTGGGCCATCCTTTCCCGTGTCACCAGGAGGCCCCCGGGCACCTGGGGGTCCTGGCGGACCAGGGGGGCCCGTGGCTCCATCTCGACCTTGGTCCCCCTGGAAGAAGTTCACACAGACATGATGAGACAAAGCATTGTTGGCAAGGGGTGGTCTCAGGGTGTCCACAACACATGCACTGCATCTCTGGGCTACCAGCACCTGGCCTCTGCTGTCCCAGAGGAATTTAACTGCAGCTTCCAGTTCAGTTGGGAAAGCTTGAGTTGAGCTCATGGCCAATTTATGCCATTTGGGTTTGGTTCCTCGGCCAGGATTGTGCTCAACATCATCCAATGAGAAATAATCTCCTTAAGCCCTTGCCCAGTGACTGTCTGCATGGAATCTACCACCCCAACAGCACCCAGAACAGCCCAGGCCCACAACATGCTGGCAGGGAGCATGCACACAATGCCACGGCTCAGTGCACCACGACAGAAAAAGTGTCAGTGCTTAATCTCATCCTGCACATACAGCCAAGGTCATGTATGAACATCCCAAGCCGCTCACACCCTGTGGTTCTTGGGTGCAGGGAGCAGGCTGTGTCCCTGTGGCTGTGAGGGTTTGGTGGGTGCCGTTCCCAAGGGGAGCATCCCGTGGGGCTCCAGGGTGGGTATCAGCTCCCAGCCCCTCGCCAGCCACCACAGCCCAGCCCCGGGGCCGTGGCTCAGCCCATCCATGCAGCTGCACAATGGGAAAGCCTCATGGAAAGGCCACCTCGTAAATCTTTTAGCAACATCTGGGAGAGTCACCACCGAGGCAGAGGCCTGTGTCTAATATGCGGTCCACCCTCAAATCAGGGACAAGTGTGGGATTTTTCAAGTCCTTAAGTGACTTAGCAGCACAAGTCCCACGGCCTTTCAACAAGATCTGGGCTCCTAAATAACTTGAATCATTTTTTTAAAAAACCCAATTGCAAATGCTGAACACTGCAACCAATTATGTCAAGTTGAGTCTCCCATTGAATTTTTCCTAATTACAATGTCAGATTTAGAGTTCAAGGATTTCGATTACCCTAGTTTTAATGCATTTTATTTTACAATACCAATGCTGTTCATATCAACATTTATAGCACTTTGCTGCTTGATTCCCAAATCCCACAAAGAACCAAATGCTAAAACCCATTAGTTTTATGTCTCTCTCCTTTGACAGTGCCTGCCCCCTAAATTCCAATGGGAATTCAGTCAAACATGCTCCCAAGCAAGCATCTCTAAACACAGCCATGGTCGTGGCAATTTAAAATAGCAACAGTGCACCGCTGGCCAGAAAGAAAAAACAAAAGCAGCTCAAACAATCACAGCAAACCAGTGGCAGCAGATTTGGTGTCTACCTTGAGCACTCGTCGGCTAAAGACAAGCTGATCGTTAGCCAGAAATCCATGACTGAGGTGGGGAAAAACCATCTATATTCAGAGAAAGTGGGAGGCAGAAGAAGAAAGAGCAGCAGTTTAAGATGAAAGCACAGAAGAAGAGTGAGTTTGAAAGACTGTAGCAATTTATAACACTTTTTTTTTTAGTAATTAGTTGATATATGAGAAAGTAATAGCCTAGGTAGCCAACAGTGGTGGGTTTAAGGTTCTGGATACATGGAGCTTTGTAAGCAGGACACAGACTAAGGAAAACAAGTATTTTTTCACTAGTTGACTGCACAATAGGACATTCAAAGCAGCTGGGGCAAGGATTCCCCAACTGCAGAATAAAGAGTATTATTCCAGTAAGCCCCATAGGGGATGATATATCCCAGCATTTCCCTGAGACCAAATATTGTATTTGTTTTCAGAGGCTCAAATGAATACTGATGTATTCCCAGCCTGCAAATTACAGATAAATCTCCCAGATTTATTTGATGCAAAAACAATGTATTTAGACTGTGTCAGTAGTCATTGCTATTGTCTTTTAGCTTTTCCACTCATCTATCTAGAGAGAAGCAGTAAGATATTTCCTTTCTCAGGACACCACGTGCATCTCCTTTTCCCCCATCCACCCATCCCTGTGCACAGCCGTAGGAGAATCAAGAGGGTGGAGTGAAGCCACAAGAAGCCCTGTGGGAACATACAGCAAATCCTCCATGAAGATTTTGGAGATTTCTGGGGAACAAACCTCTTGTCCAAATAGGCAAGGAGCTTTTGAACCTTGCACACCAATAACAGATAACTCCAAACCTCAGTTTTGGGGTGAACAGTGCACTGGCAAGGCCACCTCCTGCCCAGCCTCCCAGTGTGGATATTTTAACACCATTATGTCAGGAAGAGAGGGGAAAAGTAAAGTCAGATAGGAAAAAACTAATCAACTCCAGAAAATAAACCCCTACCAAGAATTTTTTTCAAGATGTAGAGAGAGGCTTTAAGCTCAACACTCAGTTAAGCACAGCAATTTTCGGGAAGAACAGCACTGAAATACTGAGAAATTGAAATTAATGAGGACACAGAACACTTGCACATGGCCAGGTCCTCCAAATACTACAGACACCACCAAAAAGACTCTACTGAGAGCAAAGGGTTTTGTGGTAGACAAAAGGGACAGTTCTGGGGCTTGTTATGTGCATAAAGTACACAAGAGCATAAAGTGGGATTTTCATAAAAGCCCACAGAGAAAAACAGGAACTGAGTTTTTTTTCTTGTCCCTCAGAGTGATGAGCATCATCCAAATAAGCACGTTCCAAGCCCAGCCCTATCTGTTTTGATGTAAAATAACAATTTGCATTTGCTCCGAGGCCAAACACACCACATCCCGATAAATGCAGCCATCACACTTTTAATTTTAAACAGCCTCTGTTACAGATGTGCCCATGGAAAGATGAACAGCCCTGAGGGATATTAAACAGAGAGACACCATCCCTGGTTCAAGAAACATCCACGCCATCGAGAGCCAGGCTCCAGGAGAGGGGTTAAGTGTGATGGAGTTACATGTTCCTGCTCCACACTTTCCAAAGCATCTGGTTGCAAGGCACTGGGCTAACAGGCCATTGGGTCTGACCCCGTGTAGAAATGGAATAGAGGAGCACAGAAACCTTGAACACTGGTAATTTCCAGCTTTAGAGTCCTCGATGTAACCATTGCAACATAACACTCCAAAGCAAGCAAGCAATAAAAGTATCCATAGGTGTCTGTTGACTGTCACAGAGAGCTCTGCGGGATGCTTCCTGTGCTGAGTTTTTATCTGCAGTGTGAGCTTGGCAAGCACTTGAAATTTTGCAAAAAATAAGGGAGACAAAGCTCCTTTTGTGTCTGCACTGTGGCTGCAGAGTTGGTTCAGCCATGCCAGCATTTCACCCCCAGCAGCTCCGGATACAGGAGATGCTGGAGCCGTCTCCATCAGCACTGGCCATGGGCAGGCACGTGCCATGAGGGCCACTGCAGACAGAGCATTTCTCTCACCAGCTGAAGCTCATTTTCTCTCTCTGGAGTGCAAACCCGGTGCTGCTGCCACAGGCGCTTGCATCCGCTGGCCCAGATGTGCAGAGATTCCTCAACCCCATCATTTGTCTGAACATCTCATCTGTCAGTACGAACAAGATCACCCAGCTAAGTTCATAAATCCAGAGAGTCGACCCAGTGCCGGCTCAGGGAGCAAGTCAGGCTTATAAAACCAGTCCTTTCCAGGGGTGCAACAATGTATTTGATCATGAGAGAGAGGCACAGGCACAAATATCAGGGCACAGCTGTCTCAGCCTTGGCAGCATCCTGCTTCAACTCCCTCTACTCTCCCAAGAGCAGAGGGGATCTGTTATTGATTTCTCCCTGTAAATACACTTCCATGCATTCTGTCAGTACATTTGGGCACATTTATTCCCCATCCTGAGCAGGTGAGGCTGCACAACATCCTCCTTCATGCTGCTTACAACAATAAGCATTCAGTGATTAAGACAACACAAGGTGATCTTCTTCCTCAGCTTTCCAAAATCACCCTCCAACATCTGCCATCAGGCACACTCCCAAGTGCAATAATCTCTATTTCTGTCCACGCTGGTGGCAGGTGCTTATTACAGAAAGAGAAGCAGTGCAGACATGAACATATTCAGTAGCTAATCCCTAATTGCCATCACCTCACTGCCACCACAGACAGTCCCTCCAAATCCACCCCAAGCATTATTCTCTTTCAATCCATCATTCCTAATGATAGTGTTTTAGTGTTCACTGACACACTCTATCCCCATTCCACCGCCCTTGGACATGACCATTTCCAAGGAAGAGGGCACTGGATACAGTCCTAGTTATTTATCTTCCCGTTGATGCAGTGAGTTGCATTGACACATCTTTCAAAATCAGCTAAACAAAGCCACCACTGAAACTTGAGGAATAAAATAGATTAAATTCAGAAATAAAGAGTAATCTGGACCAGATGGTAATAAGAGGTTTTGCCTCCTATTCACAACCCTGAGTGTCTGGAGACATAAAGGGAGCTATTTTCAAAGTCAGGCACCTGTTTTTAGGTCTACTTTTATGTGGTTCTGCCAGGCTTTTCTCTCTCTCTTTTCTCCCAAGTTGTTTTTGAGCCTTTTTCTCACTGTTGTGCAAAAAGTCATAAATAAATCAGAAACTGAAGAAAAATCTGGACAAATGCAAATCAGGACAAAAAAATAAAAACAAACCAAAACAAAACCCAGCACATTTTTCTTGGTAGATGAAAACAAAATACAAGTGTTACCTTGAGAGTTGGTACCTGCCCTGCAAGTCCAGACAGAGCCTATCCCAGAGCATCTCTTGCAGCAGGAGGTGAGTTCACAGCACCTGGCAGCACAGAGCCTTTGGAGCCTGAGCAGCACCTCCTCTGGCATCTCTCGAGTCACCAGCCCCAAAGTCACCCACAGCCCCAACCAAGGAGTGAAAACTCATGTCCCTGTGCTGCTGAATCACCTCTTAAAGCCTCTTCTGAGTATGTGGGTGGGCACTTGGACAAAGTGAGACCTTACGCGGAGCCTCTCCTTCACCACACGGGCTGTAAATCTATCCGAGACGTTTTAGGGGCTCTCTGAGCCCCAGGGTGACATTTGCAAACACACCCAAGGCATTTGGGAGCTGCTTCAGAATACGACACCAACATCATAAAGTGATTTTACAACCTCCAGGGCAAAGAAGAAAGACGTCTCTGAGTCATCTCTACTCAACATTAACCACTGAGGTCCTGGTTATGTTTCCAGCAATGACATCTAACCCAGGTCAGCCAACTCTTGGGTGCCAGCTCCAAATCCAGCCTCTGCAAGGTCACCTGTGCACCAGGATTCCAACTCGTCCCCACAATGGGGGTTTCCAGCAGGTGCCCATACCCCACAGACAGCCACACCTCAGAAATACCTCTGCAACAGAGCCCACACCTCGTGGTGAAACCTCCCATTTCATCCCCAACATGGGCCACATCCCCCTTGTGTCCTGGGGAGAGCTGTCCTGATTTGCTTCCGTAAATCTCAATTTCTTGCAGCCCCATGAGAGCCATTTCCACAAAATTCCATTTATTTCTGTATGTTATAGCCAAAAGAGTTTTCCCTCATCCTACAGTTACTTTAAACCCTTTATTTTCAAAGGCAGTGTGGATATCACCTGGATGTCATCCTGCTCCCAGGTGGGGAGCTCAGCAAGGGAGGAGGAAGGAGTCATCCTGCACAAGTCTGTGCTGGACCTGTCCTTGTAGAGATGCCAGGTCCTACCCCAATGTAATGCTGCTCTAATGCCAACAGATAAGGAGCACAGCCTCAAGAGAAACTTCAAGAGAATCATGGAGTCTGTCTGTGACACTGGAAGAGGAAATCAGGGATGAGA
Source organism: Vireo altiloquus (assembly GCA_013396875.1). Taxonomy (NCBI): domain Eukaryota; kingdom Metazoa; phylum Chordata; class Aves; order Passeriformes; family Vireonidae; genus Vireo; species Vireo altiloquus. Next base: position 84,165 of record VZRF01009866.1, read on the forward strand.
AAGTTCAGTAGAAGAACCCTTCATGAGGTACCCAAACATCTTCGACTTTTTTTTTCCTCATGGCCAAAGTCAGGAAAACCACCACCACAAAGAGCTCCAAAGGCAAAATTAAATGTTTCCACCACTGTTACTATACTGTTTGCAGCAAGGTTGCACAAAGCTTTGTACTGTGCAGTGACTAAACCAGATTTTAGAATAAATCAATGTGCTGTGTCACTACCTACCCTTGGGCCGATGTCTCCTGCTTCCCCCTGCAAATCAGGAAAAACAGCAAAGGGTCAGAGTTCAAATGTCAGCCCAAAGGACTGGACATGGGTACAGCACACAAGGGAAGGGGCAAGAGTTCTATTGCTTAATGTATTTAAAATGAGGGAGGAGAAGGGCTGGAGACAACACAATAGGGAAAGATTCTGCCCTGGCAGGCAATAAAACAGATAATAAATCAGAAATAGCAGTTTATTTCCAACTCTAAGGCTCCCCTAGCAACTGCTTATGTCCTTCACATGTGAAAATTAATTTCACTTTCAGTAATGACCTTCTTTGGCTGCTCTGATTTCACGGGTGTCATGCAAACACAAAGCGATGGAGCCCAGATCTCTTGGAGGAATGAAGAGAGTTTTATACCATTCTCATGACTCTTGGGGGCTTACCAGAACCCTACATCATGGGTGAGCTTTAACACCATACTTGTTCCCCCTAATTTTTTTTTTGCAAATTCTTCCTGTCCTCCCCTTCCTGGGGCTTTTCCAAGAGCAATGTGAGAAGCCATCTTACAGCTCCTTACATCCCAGCAAAACTCAGCTGGGTTATTGGGACAACCTGAAGGACTTACAACAACAGGAGGATATACAACTTCTTCCCCAAAATTCACATGTTAATGCAGCCTTTACCTTTTCCCCTTTTGGTCCTGGAGGTCCCTGAAAACACATAAGAAGAATCCAAGTTAAGTCACAGTAGAATCACCAATGCACATGACAAAATCAAGGAAATTGCATTCATCAGTTCACAAACCTGAGCCACATTCTCTACTATTTTAAGGAATACATGCTGCTATTTCAAGCTGTGCAGTGCTTGACATGAGCAGCGCTCTACCACCCACGAGGTCCTGCCTATTCCTGCTAGGACAGAGCAGGGAGAAGGACCAGAGCAGGGCAGGCAGTGTGACAGCAACTCTCCAACACGTGACTCCAAATAGATGCAAAAGATATCTTGAGGTATTAAATCACTTCTAGAAAAAACACATGCTCAGCATATCATTACAACAATTATACATCTGTTTGAAATAAACAAGGAGGACGGGCTGCTTTCTTTGGCTTATTTGCTGAAGGGATCATTCATCTTCCCTCTGAGCAGCTGTCTGTAGGACAGGCAGGCAGAGACACTGCAGCCCCAGAGAGAACCCGAGAGCAACACTTTGATGTGTCTGCTCTGCATTTGCCTTCCAGCACAGAAAAGCACCAAATCTTGGTACCAGTTCACAGTGTGTGCTGAAGTGGGACCCAGTGGGATGTGTTGGGGGAAGGTCAGCAGAGAGGTCGGTGGCAGCAGCATCTGCATTCCCATGCAGCTTCCCTCCCACTGTTTTTCTCTGTGCAAGGCTGCTGGCCCCTCACCCTCCTGGAAGGGATCACAAACAGTCTGGTTTGAGTCTGGTTGTGTGATAAGTTTGCTTTGTCATTGACTTTTCCCCTGCCTCTCACTCGGGGTCTCTCTCCTGCCCAGCAGTGGCACCCCAGCCTGGGGGTGCAGGGCTGTGCTCTGGGGTCTGACTGCACTCCCAGCATGAGGTTTTGCTAATGAAAGCCAAGCCCTGAGCACCAGGCTGTGAGCTGCCCCTTCCTTCTTTTCTTGTCTAATGCTTTATTTCTAGATTTTATTCACATTTGTTATCCTCAGGGTTAGGATAAAAACCAACCACAACAATGTATAGCAACACACTCCCTAACTGGATAGAAATAAGTGTCTGGAGTAGCTTTTCAATTGCGAAGACTGAATGACTTTTACCCACTTTGAAATCCCACTTGGTTTAAGACCAGAATTTTAAAAGATTTCATATGGGGGCCCTCTAGTGAAGGTGGTGGAAGAGAATGGGATTCGGAGACAAAATATGGAGCTGTGACCTTCTGTAAGAACCATTCAGTGGAAAGAATCAGAGCTGGCTAGGGTTCAATTAGCATAAAAAGAAAAAAGTCTGTGTTTCTGTAAAATAAGTAAGAAAAGAATGAAGCACCTGAATATCCAAAGGGCTTCCAAGCAAAAATGAAGTCTAGAAAAAGGGCTCATAAATTAATCCAGTCTGTTCCAAAAAGTATTGCATGGACACTGGGCACCCTCAAGCAGTTCCCAGCTCAGGTCCTTTGGAGGAAAATGGAACCCACTTTGGGATCAATTATTTTTATGGTATCGCTCTGTAGTGCCAGGAGCACATAACCAAGATCACTGACACTGCTCTTTGAATGTGCTACTGGAGTTTATTCCCCAAATTTGGCCTGATGCCCATCTGCAGTCTGTGCTCGCCAAGCGGGCGCAGGAGGGGAAGAGGCAGCTGAGATGACAGGTAAAGAAAAGTTCACTTTCAGCTTTGCTGGCCAGCCCTGGCTCAGAATTCATACTTGCATGGAGTAATTTTACCAAGTACAATTGTCTCTTCTAAACCGTTATATATGTAGCAATAAATGAGTAATAGTTGAGATACTGCCTAGTTATTGTGAAGCAGCATGAACAAAGACATGTTATATTTGGCACTTAGTGCTACTTACTGGTTTGCCATCCAAGCCAAGAGGCCCCTGAAGAAGGAAGGAAAAGAGAGTATTATTAAAAAAAAAAAAATTTACAGACAGCAATATCAGGCATGCTCTGAAAGAGACTCTACCTACACAAAGTACAATCTTTGGCTATGATTCTATGATTTACCTAATCCTCCATCCATGCAATCCAGCAGGAAGGTTTCACAGAGGTACAGTAAGAGGCATCAAACAATTTGCAGAGAGTGAAGGAGCGTGAAAGGAAGAGACAGGATTAGTGACAGGGATAGGGTGACACTGCTCTGGCACTTTGCCTGGGACTCCCTGAGGTTTTGAAAGTCAAAAACAGCAGCAGTAAAACATGCCTGATTAGGTTAAACTGAGCAGATCCATGAATGATTCATGTCGACCTTGGATCTGAACCGTTTATTTTTGCTAAAGCGCTCAGTTATCCCAGTTCTTCCTCAGGTCTCCTGTTTCTAGGGTTGCTGCCTCAATATGGAAAATGGTTAATTCCCCAGCATTTCTGGCAGTTAATTAACACCAAACCACTGAATGTGTGGGGCCAAATGAAACATTGCTTTTGATAAGGGATGTGTGGAGGGAGGAAGCACAGATGCTTTAAGGCCAAAGCTGCCCCTGTCATCAGCTGGAGCTGGCACTTCTGGGGACAGAGACATACGAGTTACTGTAAATCTACTGCCTGTGGCAAATGCAAGGGCTCCACCTGCAAAGCTTTGCCTTGGGATCAGCTCCTGCTCCCTCCTACACCTGCCCTGCACAGCCACACCTGTGGAATATGCACATCCTCCTCCCAACTTACTGGGATGAAACATCTCCCACATTACAGCCCTGGGAACCACGAGGATCTACCAAAACAAATGGAGTTTGGGCTGTGGTACAATGCTAAAGCACTGAAGTTCTCTGTATTTCTTAGGGAACTGATTAGGGTGAGTTGTCTTTAGTTTATCTTACATTTGTGATGGGGAAATTGAAGAGACAAAGGTGGGTAAGAGGAGCCCAATGGCTGCATTAAAAGAGCATCCTTCCAGCTCACAGCCATTGATAAGGAATAAATGGCCATCTATAAGGAATAAATCAGTCTGCAATGGCTATGCTGATGGGGCCTGGAATATGAAACTCTGGGGAACACAGCTCTTTTAGGAAAAAGGGGTAAATCCAGATGACCCAGGCAGGTCATTAGTACCTGGGTTAAAAGGGCTGGGGGACCTGTGCAAGAGAAGATCACATGAAAATAAATGGGAATTTCTTTACACACGTGAGATTTCTGAAGTCATCAGACGTTGGTTATATTCCTCATGTGACATGTATTTTTTCTCATAAGGAACTATCAGTGCACAAGAGCTACACAGTGGTAATGAAAAATATGAATAAAGCAGCTGTGCCTGTTAATGCAAAGGCTTGCAGGTCACAACCACACTACCCTGACATCTCCTCCATACTTTATCTCACCTCAATTAGATTCTAAAACCTGGGAACAGCATCAGGTTCATGGAGCTTCCTTCCTGAAACTATGATTGTTTGAGGTGATCCACCTGAAGTTCCTGATGCAACTCCCTGACTTCCAGAGGATCAGCCATGGGATCTCAGCAGAGAACTGGCAGCACATTCAACTTCTCAGAGGAGGAGAAGTCCCAGAATTATTATTTTTTTAAATATAAAATGCCAGTTCTTCAGCTTTTAGCTATTCTTGTATCAGTCCACAAAGAGACATCCAGAAGCAAAAACAATGGCCTATTCAGAAGATATTTGAGGGAAAGCATTTAATGCTTGAGAGAAACAATATCCATCAGAGTTCCAAGGGGGCTCTTGGCCAGCTATGGCACTGAATGGACAAGACTAACACAGACTTTTAAACATCTTGTTAGTCTGGGCTGGAGATTTAATTGACTCTGCCCTACCTGCCAAATGTCTGTGTGAGCAAGGCAGGGGTCCCAAGAGGAGCCAGGGGATTTCATGGGTAGAGCAGAGAGAACATCCGAAATCTGGGCTGCCTGACTTGACTGCCTGCAAATCTCAGGAGTGCTCATGTGTTGAGATTGTTATTGTATTTATTTGAATTCTCCTCCATGTCATTTTAATTAAAGATGAAGCAATCTCTAATTTATTTGATAAATGAGGAACAGGAAAACAACAAGTAACCCTCTATTCCCACACTTAAAACCAATCTCTATAGAAGTTTTCATTTTGAGGGGACAAAAATCACTTCCACTTAAATAACCAGGAAGCATATGATAAAGGAGATTTTTCTCCTTGGACATCCCAAGCAACAGAAAGCATCACTGTGGCTTTAGGCAGTACTTTTTGCCCAGGGAAAAATTTCACTCGTGCCTTCACCCACTCTTGATCACCACCCTTTGCTCTAAACCACACACACAGTGATCACACTTCACATAATTCTTTACTCACTACATCAAGAAGGGATGAACTTTCTGCCTAGGACAAACACAGTGCTTTAATACAAGGTAGAGGGAAAACTCAATTTCCCCCAGAATATAGTTCTGACCAAAACCATCACTGCACTGGCTAAGTGGAACAAAATCCGTCAATCTTGAAGGAAGACAACACTCCAGATGACCCCAGAGCCTCCTCCCAGCTGCTAACCAACTCATATCTCATTTTCTGACCACACACTGGTGAGGATCAGCTGTGTTCAGTGCCTAGCCAATCCAGCTCTGTGGGACACCCTCCCTATTTGAAAAGAAAAATTGTTGCTGTCAGTTTTGTAAAGGAAATACATCTGCAACATCTGTCTGGAGCCCTCAGGTTGCTGGGGAGGGAGGAGCTGGGTTCGTGGGGAGAGCTGGTGAGTGGAGCAGAGGTGAGTGATAATTGCAATTACACGCCTTGGTTTCACCCCTCACAAAGAGTAACATAGGCACAGGTGTTCCTGCAGGAATAATGATCCACAATGATCCAGAGGTCCATCCCCCTTTGCCATCATCCAGATGAGGACATTATTTATAAAATGTAATATATTTTATGGTATACATCAATGATATATTACTTAATGATATATATAATGTTATACCTTGATGCTGAGAATGCAGAAATGGGCCAGGTAAGATGTTGAAGCTTGAGCAGAGCTTGTTACTAGATCACACAGTCTTGATGCACACCTTGGTTTTGCCACACAACATTTCAACTTCAGAGTAAGGGGCTACATTCGGATGCATTTTAAAACAAATTCTGATATATTTTTCATTTTGTTTCAGTAGAAGGCTCAGGAGTCTTGAGATACAGCACCAAAATTCCACCTCTCACTGCAAAAATGAGATTCACCCATTGCTGAGACCAGCTGAAGGCTTGAGAACAGTTTTGAGCTCACCAAAAAGGGAAGATGTGGAGCTTGCAAGCTCTAGTTCACATACAAAAGCTCCTCCAATAAATAAGAAGCATTTCCCACGTACATCACTCACCTCTGGCTCAGAGCAAGCCGAGGTGCCAGCCTGGCTACCAGGCCCTCTTCTGTCCCCCTCAGTGCCCTCACTGCTGTGGGCAGGGATGGACTTGTTCTAGCAGTATTACAGGAATTTTAAGGGAGGAAAATATCTAGTGAAAACAAATCCAGGGATTATTAAGAGGACAATCCTTCTGAGTTGGGAAATCTTCCCTCATGGTTATTTTTAATGTTTCCTGCTCTGCTAAAAATTAGCACAGGGGTCGGAAGGAACCCTGCAGTCAAATTTTGACAAATTCAAAGGGCTGCCTTTCCATCTCTGTCTCTGTGGTTTCAAAAAAGCGTAGAATCTTATATTTTAAGGAATGAACAAAAGAGCATGACAATATTTTACTATCCCTGCAAAGGGCCTTGGGTCATCTGCAGCACAGCCAGGGAACAGAGACCCTCCCCTCCTATAGACCACGCTGTAAATCCTCACAGGCAGGGCAGTGTCTGCTGGCCATGCGGTTCCTCAGCACATTTTTGTGTGAGAAGAAAGCTTTGGCAAAAGCTGTGGCCAAGCATGCCCTGCCAGGCCTGTCACAAGGAAAGCGGAGGAAGGCAGCCAGGTTGCTGTGGCTGCTCCCAGCTTCTCAGCTGAAGGGAAAGGGGAGAAAACGGACTGAGAAACAAAAAATGAACTGTGAGTACTCTAAATAGCAGCTGAGAATCACTGGCACTAACTGTGAATAAACTGAGTCCAAGAGACTTGCTCTGGGATGTAATCTCATCCTCCCTCCCTGAAGTCCTTAGTGCAGAAGAATCAGAAACCCTTACAAAATAACAAATTTCTACTCCATCTAATACCACCTCTGCTGCACTAATCATTTGTCCTTTCAAATGCATTTAAATCATTGCATTTAAAGACATGATTTTTTATATTTTATTGGGGGTTTTGTCATTATTATTTATAATGATAAATAAATTTATTACTACATTTAAAAACTTGTGAAGAGTATGAAATTGGTCATACAAGGAATTACCCCAAGCACACTCCACTCACTTCTGTGAGCCTGGAGGAGTCCTGGGCAGGAGATTCCTCCTTCATCAGCCCTGACTTCTGGGTCCCTGGTGTGAGACCCCAAAATCATATCAGTCTGCAGCATGACATAACATTGGAAACATTCCTACCAGGAGCTGTCATGTTTGAGCATTAAGATAATTTATATCACAATAGTTTCATGTTTATATATAATATGGAAGGCCTCACTGCAACGGGATGGGGTTGCTGCACACTGAAACAGCCCTGCACTTCAAAATAAATATTTTTAAAGCACGAAGATGATTATCAGCAAACCTTTGCTAACAATTTTCTGTTCCTTTGTTTGAAAAAAAATATTTCAGTATTGTCCAACACAAATTCCCCTTTACTCCTTGACCACATGCAAACCAGAAACCCACTTTTCCATTACTAGATGATGATTTTTGCATCATTTTAAAAAAACCCCAAACCAAAGAGCTTCCACAATTTTCTTACAAGCACTAAACAGCAACGTTGATGAGACATGATTATTCTTTAATGCTTGCAAGACTAATTGTTTTCATTTGGAAACAATTTACACATGAAGGCCACATCCTGCATGGCCTCAGAGCCAGGCTCTCCTTGTTCGGCTAGAAAAGCCCATTTCTTTTTATGAAGAAGGGCATTGAAGGGTTCCCCAAAGCCTAATCTCCCAGCATGTAACATCCAACCCCAGTCTTGTGGGAGATCCCAGAAGATGGGGCTGCTCTGGGCAGTGGGATGAGCTGAGTCCCCCTCACCCACAGAGACCCTCAGCTGCAGCAACTCTCCCGCCTCTCCCGCGTATCTTTCCAGAAAGGCCACGTGAGTACAGCCTGGGCATTGCCCACAGAATCTGCTGGGGCTCAGCATCACCAAAACTTCAAAGGCTCTGAAATATTTCTTCAGAGGGAACCAGGTCCCACATCCCAGGCTGCCAGCAATAAATCCCCCAATAGAGGTGTCAGGTAAACGATGCAGAGCAGTCTGATAAGAGCCAAGCGTGTGTTAACAAGGCAGCAAAAAAACCCGCAAATCTGTGCTCTATTCAAAAAAAAATCTGTCCACAGACTGCTGGGAGGCCTCTGCCCATTCTTTGATGGAAACGGAGCAGAAAGGAGCAGTAATTTGCTAAAAACTTCACCCATAATGCAAACCAGACGGCTCTGCAAGGGAGCAGCCACCTCGGAGGCCGGGCTGGTCCCCGGCGGGCATCCGGCGGCCGTGCAGAGCCAGCCTCTGTGGGGAGAGCCCATCTCCCTTCCACAGGGCACGGACCCTCCCAGCATTTCTGAAAGCCTTGGGAAAGAAAGAAACAAACAGGCAAAACCAGAAAAGCCAAACCCCAACCCTACCCTCAGAATGCTTTTGGGGCAGCGCTGGGCTCTGCCCACTGCTCAGCCCGTCCTCTGCATTGCTAGCCTGAGCTCACCAGAGTGCTTCGATTCCCAGCTGTCTTCCAGACATGTCAACCACATTCTGCAGGGTTTCAAATGAGATAAGGGACCTTTTTCCCTGCAGGAGCTGCCTCCTCCTTAACCACAAGATGTGCCTCTTTCTGTCTGTGCACAGAGCTCCCTCTTTGTTTTGGATATCTTCTAAAAGATGCTCAAGAAAAATATCTGGATTCAAGTCTAACACTGACTGGTCCAAAGGGGTGGAAAACAAACACTGGGCTATACCTGCACAGGGCACTGCTCAAGATTTTGAGGAAGGTCACTTGGAAATGCCTAGATAGAGCCACTTTATTTGCTACTCCCAGCACAGTGGTTCCTGGGCAGACATGCCAGATCACCATTTCAGAGGCAAGAACTCGTTCATCTGTGCATCACATTGCAACAGTTTTCTTCCAAAACAGCAAAGTACTTTTATGGAAGAAAGAGTCCCCCAACTTCCCCCAAATTTCTGAGGCTTAAATGAGTTTCATGTGTTCTGCACAACTGCTTTCTTCAAGCATTTGATGTCCAGTTGGGCTTTGGATATATTTTTTTAGTGTCCATCTGTCAGAGAGGAGATGCCCTCTACAGTGGGAATGCAATTTTTAAGTAGGTAAAGTAATTATTTTGGAAGAATGTTAGTGTTTCCAGCAAACACTTCAGCAACTTACTGCCTTTATAGTCTTTCCACACCAGTGTCATTCCTGGTTGACAGCTGCTGTTTGGATTACCTCTCTTTGGTGGTTAATGAGAAAACTTCTTGGTTTTCTCAGTTTTCTTCTGCCTAGACACCAAGGCTCTCTGCCACAGGGCTGGACCCAAATGCACTGGAAACAGAGATGCAGACCTACCAGCTGCACTCAACACTCGAAGCAGAGAACCAGAAGAAAAGCAGCCTGAGAAGCCAGAAACCAAACCTCTGGCCTGTCAGGCAATTTGGGCTGCAAAGTTCTCCTTGCCATTGCTGTCAGCACCTTCACCACACCCTCTCCTCTCCGAATCCAGAACCACTGGAATCACAGAAGATAAATAAATGCATCTGCAATTCCTCTACTGGGTGGGATATAAGACAACTTTTTATTATCCCTGTGGAAGAATTACCTCTAAATCAAAAGGAAAATAAACTGCTGCCACGAAGAACTGGTCTTCACAAAATCATTGTTGTTTCCACATCAGAGAGCCAGCAAATGGATGTAGCAGGAAAATATGCTGGATCTACTTTCCCTGTTTAAAGAGGGTTTTCCCTCTAGGCAAATAATTACATGAATGGGCCACAAAACTGATATTAAAATAAAATGAAAAAGACTGGAACTACAAAGTTTGCCTTGTAAAATGAATGTTTGTTACTTCTGTCTTTTGGGCTCTTACTGGGAGAGGTATGTGTGCAAATGACTTCACGCACAGGAGATGCTCCTTGAAGTCTGAATATTTACAAGTAAAACATGAGAAAAAACACAGGACTGAACCCTAAATTACGATTATGACCCTGAGTAGTCTAGCTAAGAAAATTAAATATCTCACCAACAGAGGCCTTCATCACACCACACAGTGTTTAAAATATCCAAGCCTAGCAATGCACAACCAGCCAAAACACCCATGCAATGTGTTTTGGACACTACAGAAAACTGCGTCTGTGCATGAGCTACCACCCAAGATTTGGAAAACAACTGCCTACTGCAAAAAAACAGGAAAATTTGGGGTCCACACAGCCCATGAGATCTGACCACATAGCACGGCCTCACATGAGATTTCTGGCAGCCCTCCTGAAGAGTTAAAACACTGCCTGCTGCTCTGGTTTGCGCATGGAGCAATCCCAGAGCTACAGAGGGCTCCTCCAGCCACTCTCCCAGGCTGCACCCTGAGCATATCCAAGCAGCACTTGGAGATAATTGCATAGGTGGAGGCAACTCATCGAGACATCAGACAGTTCAATTCTAAGTTACTCCTACAGTTCTCTCATAAAACCTGTTTGTTATTAATGCCACATCTCGTTTTCTGGTGTTGCCATTTCCAAAATGCCTGGTTGAGTGCATGCCTTGGAGTTTTCTGGTAAAAAAGGAACCACAATGGCACGGAGGAGCTGCCACTAGGAACAGGCTAAAGCATGTGTTCCTCATTTCCCACACATCATCCTGTCTGCATTCATATTACATTTATGGGTCACACACGAAAAGCTTGCACAGACTTTCCCTAAGTTGTCTACTAAATGAAATTCTTAATTGCTGAGGGGAGAAAACCCCAGCCTCCTCTGTTTATGGTCAAGGTCTAGAGCTGTAACCAAAGTCATTGTTCCAAGTGCTTCACAGTGCTGGGTTTTAATAAGTCAGGGAACCATCTTCCCTTCTACACGTGCTTCTTCAAACCCTCTCACAGACATCAGCCTAGAAAAACACATTTGGCTTCACTTTATGTCTTGAAAATTAATGAAAACCAGAGTTTTACCATCCTTACCAGTTGATTTCTGGCTTATACATTATAGCTGACTTCAGTGGATACTTCTGGATTTACAACACTGCAGCCAAAGGAAGAAATTAGCTCACTGTCCAAAGCTCCCAAAATAAAAGTTTCTGAAGATGCTGACCCGCTTAGCTCCAACAGCATCTTAGTGTGATTGGACTATAAATACATGAGAATGGCCTGCACGGGAGTATTTCAATTTCGACAAAGCAATTATTCCCCAAAATGAAATGCCAGCATTGAACAATGCCTGTGTCGTGATTATTTTTCACCTTAAGTCCATTAATTGATTATATTGGTGTAGTTGCCTGTCATTAGAAAAGGACATTATAGTTACAGAATCATGGCATGGAAGGAACCTTAAAGATGGTCTAGGCCCAATTCCTCTGTCCCTGGGCAGGGACATCTTCCACTATCCCAAGTTGCTCCAAGCCTCATCCAGCCTGGCCTTGGACACTTCCAGGGATCCAGGGGCAGCCACAGCTTCTCTGGGAAACCTGTGCCAGGGCCTCACCAGCCTCACAACAGAGAATTTCTTCCCAATATCTCACCTAACCCTGCCCTCTGTCAGTGGGAAGCGATTCCCCTTGTCCTGTCACTCCAGGCCCTTGTAAATAGTCCCTCTGCAGCTCTCTTGTAGCTCCTTCAGAACTGCACAGCTGCAATTAGGATGTCCCAAGGCCTTCTCTTTTCCAGGCTGAAAAATCTCAATTCTCTCAGCCTTTTCTCATAGCAGAGGTTCTCCATTTCTCTATTTTTCCTGGTACCCTCCTCTAGACTTGCTCCAACAGGACAATGTGTTTCCTGTGCTGGGGACCTCAGAGCTGGATACTCGATACTGAATTATTTTCAGTAACAAGCTGCATTACTTCAAAGCAGGCAAAACATGAAGTCTTTTCTCCCTGCCTTCCCAAAAGTTTTCCACTGCTGCAAGAGATGGACAGGACAATGCCTGGGTTCTTCCAGGCAACACACAAGTGATTAACAAAATTCAGAAGGTAAACATTATACACCAGAGGAACAAAATGAGTAGCACACTGCTCAACTAAAAATAAATCCTAGTATTCTTAGGGAAATGTATAAAATAGGAGACAACTCTGTTTCATATCATAATTTTCTTCTGGTAAGCCTCTTCCCTGCTCTGCTTTCTATTAATGAAGACATGCACATGAAGTAATTCCCCTCATTAATCAATTTCATTTTTTTGGTTTCTTCCCACTCAAAGCGACAATCCCCCATTTGGGATGTCACGTAGGGGTGTAGCTGAGACTGATTTTAGGGATGAATAGTAGAGGCAGATGAAACTCTCAAGAAACAGTGACTTTGACTTCAAAAGGCCTCTCCAGTAAATGGAGAGACAGAAGGGAAGGGGTTCTGGTGAACCACAAAGGCAGCAACTCACTGGGAAAGAGGAGAAATATCATGTAGGAGAGAACTGAATAATTAGAAGGCAAGTATGGAACCATCCCTGCATGAGGCAGGGAAAGAGATGGGGGCAAGGCTGCTAAGAGCACTGCACAGGCACTGCTTAGAATCACAGAATCGTTCAGCTTGGAAATGACCTCTAAGATCATCAAGTGCAATCATTAACCCAGTACTGCCAACCCCACCACTAAATCAAGAGCCGCATCTTTTAAATCCCTCCAGGGACAGTAACTCCAACGCTTCCCTGGGCAGTCCAGACCAATGCTTCATGACTCTTTTGGTGAAGAAATGCTTCCTAATATCCAATTAAACAGCTGTGTAATGCAGAGATCCTCCTGCTATGAAAGGTCAGCTCAAAGCCTACTCACAGTTCAGCTCTCCCATCTGCTTCTCATTTTCTCCTTTTCGTCCTGCCCAGATGCAGCTGCCTGCCCTGCTCATGAAAGCAGCCACAGCCTCGCTGCACCAGCTCTCTACACAGCCAACCCTCCCTCCCCTCCCAGCTTCACCAGGACAAATGACCCCAACACGCTGACAGCACATCCAGTCGAGGGGAAGCACTCGGCAGCACGGATGCTCCTTGCCTCAGGAAGCACAGCCTGGGACACGTCCCAGGGGATCCCAGTCCCAGGGCCTGGTCCTGCCCAACGAGAAACACATTTCCATCATTGTGGTGGCTGCACATCTGCTTTTCCTCTGCTGCCCTTGTGCAAACCTGAGCTCAAGGCAGCGGTATGGCAGCATGGCTCCTGCCTCGCCATGGGCATCAGAAAGGCTTTTTCCCTTAACCTGGCCCCAGTATCAAAAGTTAAACTATTATCTACAACATCTTTTTCCTTTTGTCAAATCTGGCTGAAATGGGCCAAGTTCAAATATTACTGGGGAAAGAGGAGAGAAGACAAACCCATACAGCCCTTATACTGAAATTCAGGCTGAGGTATGTGCTGTGATCCATGATCAGTGGGATGTCAATATCAAATCAAACAAGAGCAGAAGAGCAACAAATCCCATCATCCTTCACAGCTGTTATGACAATGTTTGTAGGATATGCTATAGGGTTAAAAATGGAAACTAAATCCTCTGTGGGATTTCAAAAATAACAACAGACCTACAGAACTTCATAAAGAAAAATCTATTTCTGCTGTAAAGTTTTATTGTATGCCCCAACCTCTCCTCTTAAGATGTTAAGTATAAAAATACTGAAATTATCTTAGAGAAACTGTTTTCTCTTTTGGCCCCATTTCCCAGAGCTCTGGATCACTTCATCCCTTTAAAACTTCCTATTCTTGCAGCTCAGTTATAAACTAGCAGCTCAAAGCACTGCTGGCCAAGGGATGCATGTGTCACCACACACCACTTAATATCCACCTTCAACTCTGCATTTTCACCACATCCACCCCCTGAAACAGCTCAGAATTTATTTGATCACTCTGAAGGGAACTAAATAATTAAATTCATTTGAATATGCAACTGGATTTAATAAAAATCTGTCCATATGCTTCTGCTGAATAATACTCCCAAGCCTGCTTTATGTTTAGTTTCCTCCTTTTTCAGGTATACGTCTTGCTTTGGAAATACAATTATCCCCACCTCCTTATTAGATAAAGTTAATTAGTGCAGCCACAGCCATGTAGATGTAATAATTCAGTGTTTGCTGGTTTCAAAGTCAGGGTAAGAGCAGCCCCACAGCTCACCTGGACTGCAGGTCCTGGGGACAAGAGAGAGGAGGAAAAACCTTGTGGTGATGTTAATGCCATTTTCCCAGTGCAGATGTGGCAGCAGAGCTGAGGTCGCTGCCAGTTCCTTGCACCATCCAGGAGCGTTGGAGCATCACCAAAATCCTCTCCAGGAGCTGGGACAGGCACGGTGCCAGGCTGCCCATGCAGACAGTAGGGATGCTCTTTCCAAGGGAACAGTCCCTGTTTCCTCTCAGAGTTTCTGGTTTTCAGAGCTTTGCAACTAAACCACACATCTGAGACATGAAGGGGCAAACCTGCCAAGAGCACTGCTAATGCTGCAGTGTTTGCCACCACAAGGGCAAAAAGCCGCTCTAAAACTGACATTAAACAGCCCATTAGAAATTTCACATCTTAACTTCTAATAAATTAAAGTCTTAATTTCTGGCAGACCCCTGAGCCATCTGTACAACCTCCTGGCTCCAGCATCTCCGAGGCTGCTGCAGGCAGGTGCCACCTGAGGGAGACAAACCCCTTTCCTGGACACAGAGCCCTGCTTGCCCACATCCTCCCCTCTCTCCCCTCACAACAAACTTAATCTATCCTAATCATTTGATGGAGTATTTTCATGTGAGAGATGCAACGGCAGCACAGGCTGGTTCTGCAAAATTAACCCACCTCTCCCTTTCTGGGGAAATGCCACTGTCCTCCTCAGGGAGGATCACAGGGGTCCAGGGGAAGAGAAAACTGCAAATAGCCCTGGAATTCTCTTCCAATCCTCCTCTCTTGAGCTCCCTGACACACATAAAACTCAATAGATGTTTCTATGGTTTCTGGGCACTCAAGAGGAACCAGGCAAGGGCATGTGGTGGCAGAGACAAGGAGGGAGTTTTTCTAACACACTCATTCAGAAGAAAAAAACAAAAAAGAAAAAAAAGAAGGGAAAAAAAAGGAAAAAAGGTCATCAACCACAGGAAGGAGAAGGCTAAGAATAGCCAAGAAACCCCTTCCAGAGCAACAGGCAGTGTAGGATTTGCTGCATCCATTCAAAAAGCAGGAGCAGAGGTGGAAACTCTCCATGTCATGAAGACGGAGAATTCACACAGTGTTTTTTACCAACCCCTTACACCAAGCGTGTGCTTGGGGGTCTCTCCCTGATGAGCTGCTGAGCCCCTTGGAGCTGGAGCACTGTGGCCATCCAAGTCCATTGATGAGGAGGAGAGGAGCCAGCCGGGAGGCTGAGGTTTGGGATCTGGCCAGGACAAAATCCCCTCCTCCTGCACATCCAGCAGGACATCTCTGCTTCCAGGGAAAAATTTTGGGATATGGGCAAAAAAGGATACATGTCAACACCTGCAGGTCTTTCACCAGTGTTGCAGATTTGGCCTCTTACAGTTCTAAGTGGGACAGACCCCAAAGCCTTCACTCACTTTGCAGTCCATTGAACTCAGGCAAGAGCATGAATACAACCAGGAAAGGGCTCAAGTATTTCATCCCTATAAACATTAATGGAGATTATTGCTCAGGCTATTAAGTTTTAGGGGTAAATCCCTCAAAAGCTATTGCTTATGAAGAAAGAGGGAAGAAATGAAAAAAAGGAAGCTTAAATCAAGCAAGGAAAATCAAGAGTCATGGAAAAAGCTGGAGAGGACCACAGAGCGCAGATTAGGAAAGAATAAAAATAAAAGGAGTGGTGGAGTTACCGGGTAACCATCGCGTCCTGACTGCCCCTGTGGGGGGAACAAGGGAGATAAGTCAGTCAATGCACCTGGAGCAGCTTGACATCACATAGCAGCAGGCAGGACACGGGGCCATCGGCTCTCCAGCCAGCCCTGGCACTCAGCTCCAGAGAAACCTCTTGGGACAACTTTCCTATCAAAAACGTCACACCTACAGTGTATTTTCCCTGGATTTTGATCTCCTGCTTCCCTTTGACTACTTACCGCAGGTTTTGCCAACTTGCACCTATCCCTGCTGCCTGTGCCCAGCCCCTGAAGCCATGGGTGTGCATGGCACACTCTGGATCCTGGCCATAAACCTGCCCTGGGATGGGGATACCAAGAGGAAAGGTAACACCTGGGTGTTGGGGAGAGGCTGTGGAGGCTGCAGCTGCTGAGCCAGTGGCCAGGACAGCAATCACTGGGCTTCAAACTCCTGTTCCAACACATCATTCTATGAAGGTTTACCTCTCTTAGATCTATTACCTTCCTTGCAGGATGCAGCTCTCCCAGCTCACATCCAAACTTTGCTTTACTTTGCAATGAAGCAGAAAGCAAAGCTGATGCTGTGGGCAAAGACCCTACTGAAGATCCTGGTAGCACCTGCAGGATCAGCAGAATAAAACACAGCCTGTTCAGGATATTTCACGTTTTGTGCTCTCCTGGGGAGGTTCCCAGAGGCGTTTACAGCCCGAGCTGCCATTAACCACGCCATGAGCTAGAGCAGAGCCTGCTGCAAGCCAGACCGACGGCAGATTCCCAGGAAGGAGCAGTTCAGAATTAGCTGGCACACAACCAGGCAGCAAGGTGAGGATCTGGCACAGCAATGCCATCTGCTATCATGAACACAGGTCATGTCAGTGTGCTGTGGGTACAGAGTCAGAGTCAGGCTTTTCTCATGGCATGGAGCAGCTCCAGCAGCCCCCTCCACACCACACACAGGGGTTCTCCCTTCTCCTAAGCACCCCTGCAGCTGTAATGCCTCCTGCAGCACTCCTGATTCATCCAGAAACAACACTGACTTCAACAACTGCCTATTTAACCAATTACAGTCTTGGGATAAAGTGTATAGGGAGATTTTTATGGAGACGTATGGCGCTGGAGCACACACAGATAAATAGGAAACACTTGGAACGCCCTGCCCTCGCCAGCACAATAACACATAATGTGTTTGCTAATATCTGTGACTGTAAATGTTTAATTACAGTCTGTGGTAAGTCTGTATTTCAATTGTAGAAATTTCCTACCCGGCATGTGATTTTAATACTCTCCAAAACAGAGGTTTTATAGCATATCTGAGCAGAATACCCCTGACTCACAGACAGGACAATCAATCATCCATCAGCCACAAATCCTGTACCACAAATTCTAATAATTTTATATGCATAACTAACTTATGACAGCCAAAAGAATAAAATACCAGAACAACTGCTACTAGGGAACAACAGAATTGAGGATACAGTTAGAGCAGTGTGATGCTGTACATGTAAGAAGTAATCAATTCCTTCTGGCCTAAATCAAGAAACAGAAGAAACTAATAAATGCAGTACTGTTGAAATAAAATAATATTGTGGTTCTGTGGGTTCTAGGACTTATTTTATACTATGGTTAAAGAAGTCTCTGGCAAATGCTACTTATACTAAAAAGCAAGATTAAAAAAAAACCAAAACCAACCAACCAACCAACTCCACCCAAACCAAAAATTAACTAAACCAGGAGTTGTCTTTCAAAGAAGGGCAAGGGGAGAGGAAAGGGAAAAAAGGTCTTGTTTGTGTTAAATCTCCCCTGTGCTCCATTTGCAATTCAATAGTGCCGTGGGAACCAGGAAATGAAACCAACTAGAGACAAAGAAAAATTAATAGTGCACCATATGTTGCCTGTGTTGGATCGCCATAATAAACGTGACCAGACAGCACACGTGAGGCAGCAATGCACTCGGCTGCGTGTGGGCTGATAAGAGCCTCTGAGCACAAGCAAACAGCTACATAAATCCATTTCAAATGAGCCAAAGCACTTCAGTCAAGGGGGAAATATCTCTTAAAGGTGTATATATGGAGTTTTAATAAGGCAGTATCCCAGTATCCTCTTTGTTTGTAATCCCAAATAATCATTTTTCTCAACCCCATCTTAAGTCTTTACATTAAAAAATGAACTTGAAATAGAAGCAAAAATTCAAAGGGTTGAAAACACTTAACTAAACCCACAGGTAGTGCTGCCAATCCCAGGAGAACTAAAGCCATGGTGCTGGGACAGCTCCCACACTTCATGTGCACTCCTTGTCACCAAAACAGAACTGGAAATTTATTAGCCCAGGAATAGCTGCCAAATTTATTTTCTGTAAAATGAGCCCTTTTCAACCCAGTGAGGGTCTATAGGAGGAGGACAACATGAAGAAATGCCTCTGTTAATGCAATGACAGACAGGGAAATGTGGCTGCAAGGAGCCTGCACCTCCCCCTCCTCTTTTCGGGGAAGAAAGGTAGAAAACCAGAAGCACCTAATACCCATAATTTATTTTTTAAACCAACCCTCAGCAACTTGGAGGGCACAAATAAAACATAAATTCTCTCTCCAACACCAGCAGGAGAGCAACAGATTTGGATGTGGTGGCACAGCCAAAGGCACGTCTGAACATTTGAAAGGAGGAGTTGACACATTTTCAACTATTACCCCTTCAAACAACTATTTCCCCATAAATTTTCTGGTTGCATTGGTAGGAATGCTCATTATTCTACCCAAGACTTCAAAGAAAGAAACAAGCAAGCTATGGTTTTCCCTCTAGCCCCCCTTGTGAGGCGACCAAACCCATATTAAATGCTGGAAACACAACAGATAAGGAAAGCAAGACAGAGCTTTAGAACCAATAAACCCACTAACATGTTAAAATATTAGTACAGCACTCTTTCTGTTAAATAGAGGCACACTAAAGAACTGTTTAAAGGGAAAACTCCTTTTTACTGAATATTTTCTGATTTTAAAATTACTGGAAGTCCCTTGAGGCAGCAAGTTAAACATTTTAAAATTCCCCTCCCCCCCATACCCCATTTGTCTAAAATCACAAAAAAAAAACCCCAAAAAACAAAACAAAAAAACCCCAGCATCTGGTACTGATTTTGTGGCCAGACACACCTCTACCAAAAAATGCTCTGCTTTTGCAAGGACACTGAAAGGCAGGGGAAGGGGAAGTCTTAACTTTGTTGATCCAACAGTAAAATCCACGATACTTACGGCAGGTCCTGGAAAACAAAAGAAAAACAAAGAAAAAAGAGTCAATTAAAAAGAAGAAATATAATCTGATAAAGCAGCACATAGCAAAAACCAACATCAGAGTGATTTGGGAGTTCTCAGTCCAATTCCCATGTGATGACTTTCCAGATGCACTCAGCACCATCCACATCCTCCTGTCACAGGACCATCTGACCTGTGCTGCTGGCACAGCAGTACTGACAGGGGTAAAACCACACTTTTCCCATCTTTTCCACAGCATGGCTGTTCCCTCTCCCCCCACAATACCCTGGGCATGTCACAAGGCAGGGCCCACATCAGGGCCTTGGGCACCACCTGTGGCCAGCATAAAGGAGACAGACATTGCCAGAAAAATGTGCAAATTTTTATTAATAAAATCTATATTTTCACCACGGACCTTATTTACCCTTCAGATAAAAGAATGCAAGATAGGCTCACAAAAGCCAGAGGAGCAGAGTAGTAGGGATCTGAAAAGGAGAGTGCTACTGCTTCCACAGACCCCAAACGTCGCTGTCAGATGGTCCCCATCTCTCCCTGACCTCAAAACATGTCACACAACCCCACAGCCCTGTGTCACCCCCATGTGGCCCCTGCTTGTGTGCAGAGGCAACCAGGGGACCGAGGCACAGTGCCTTAGCTCCAGGGAAACACCCATCACACCTACTAGGGCTTTGGGTGCCAGTGGCACTGTCTGAAGCTGGCATTAACAGCAGTAGAAAAAGGAACACTGCCCCTGCTCCCCAGCAGTGCAGGGTGCAGGGTGTTCACCACCAGCCACACCAATTTCTGCAGTTTTCCTCCTGCTTTCCCAAATTGGTGCTGCACTGAGGTGAACACTGAGCCCTAAGCCAAAGCTAACCACATTGCACTCCCGTCCATGAGGCAGCCTATGGCTCTGTTTGGGTTCTCTTCATGCTCTGATTCTTGCCTGATCAAAACCAGAAACCAGGCACAATTGGAAAGGAAAAAAAAAAAAGTGGGAAAGATTAAAATGGAGGGGGAAAACAAAAAAGAAAGCTCTGTTCATCTTAAGTTATTCAGCAATATTATTCAAGAAGCATATTTCAAGCCAATGCCTTTTCAAGAATTTAAAAATTTTTTTAAAATTAAAAACATTGCTAAGTTGAATCTACAAAAAAACCAAGCAAGCCTAAGAAATAGGAGTGGCAGCAAGTAAAGACTGGCAGAGCACCAAGAACCACCCTGCTGACCTGTGTCTGTCACCTGAAGGGGGTCAGTGCCACACAGCCACAGCAGAGTGCCTGGGCAGGGACAGCCTCCACATCTCACTGCAGGCCAGAAGCACAGGGGCTTACCTTGCTCTCCTTGGTTTAATTTCTTCTGAATACAGAAGCCAATGGCTCTATGCCAATTTATTAACCAAGGATCATAAACCTGATTTATTAACTCACTTACACCAGGCTACCCACAAAAGCGCCTTTGTGGAAAAGTCAGGAGTAACTCTCAAAGAAGTGGGAAATTATTTTAATATGGGATTTCAATCATGTACCAGTTATTATCTCTTTGGAATTTGTTGCCTGCTTTCCTTTTCTCAGCTAGTATTTTTTTGTCCCCAACACGTGCAGGCAAGTGCTCTTTTAAAGTGCTGCCTCCTCCCAAACCCAGGAGTCACAGTCAAATGTGGGGTCTGTATTTGCACCTTGGGATGTTCTCCAGCCCCAACAGTGGAGTTACACCAATCTTTCACTGTGCTGTTGGCCAAGTGGGGCTAAATAAATCTTTGTTAAGGCATAAAGTTAGACCTATTGAACTGATCTTTTCTCCTCCTAACAGCATCACTTTCTGTTTTGCTGAACATGTTTTTCAACAGCCCAGCCACAAGACACTTGTTTCCTATGGAAGAAAGTCAAATTTTTTGCAATACAACAATAAATAAAGAAGCTGATCCTGTACCCAGGAGCTGCCCCTCATCCAGCTGTCTCATCATTGTGGGCACATTGTGCAAGAGGTATGCTCTTTTCAAAGAAATTTGCCAGAATTAACTGCTAATAATTTTGACTAGTAAGAATCAGTTTGAGAGGCTGAAAGGAAGAATAAAATTCTTCTTATAACAAATAAAAGTTGGAAACAGCCTTTATGTATTAAAAATGATGTGACAAATTAACTTGGGGGCTGATTTCAGAAGGAAGAGGAGAAAGACAAAAATAACTTACAAATGCACAGATTTTGGTCTATGATTGATTTACCCTGAGCAGAGCTGATGCTGCTATAACCAGGAGTGAACACCTTGTGCTCAAGCGTGCAAGGGCATGGACATATTTGGAAACACCAAAAGATTCCTTAAGAACACACACAGCTGTGCTAGCAGGAGGTGAAAATCAAAACTCATTAAAAATTTATGACCCAGATTTCCTGATTGACCAACTTGAATGTTATTTTGTATATCCAAAGCCCAAGCGAGTCACAGTGGCATCATCCCCAGCAGTACACAAACATATGGGAAATGACAGGTCACGGTCATTTATTCCCAAGTATTTTTTCAGCTTGGAAATTTTGTGATAAGATGATATTTCTGTTAAATCTGCAAATCATTTATCATGCAAGCTCTCCCACCATGAGAGGAGAGAGCTAGGCAGGGGAAACAAAAACAGCCAGACATTTCCAACAGCTCAGGAAGAGTCAGAGGGGACTTTGTTGTAACTCTAAAGTGCAAATAGCTCATCCCCAAGGTAGCAACCATTCATCTGTGGCCACTTGAAGATGTAAAAACATTACGATAAAAAAAACCCCATCTATTTTAATGCATGGTTATGTGTGTTTATACACACACAATATGTATATACATATACACAGAGTTATTAATTCAGGATGCTGTAAGGGGGGTAACTGAGAAATGGGTAACAACAGAGGAGGACGACTGCTACAGTCATAAGGAGTCACAGAATCTGGGAAAATGTATTTGTCACTGTGTGGTGACCTCTAACTCCTCTCTGTGCCTCAGTGCTCAGTTGGGGCACACAGGGAATACGGTCTCCTAGCAGAGGCTCATTACTGAGAGCATATGTGGGACACATTAGTTTTTCCTGAAGTTCAGCAGAAAAAGAAGTCCTTGGATTTGAGGTTGTCACAGGCAGCTCATAGTGAGAAATATGGGGAGCAATAGAAATCCCTGGATAAATACAATTTTCTGTGTGATTTACCCACATGTAGCCACATGTGCACTTACTGAATAACAACAACTGTATATTTACCCTCGTCCTCTCCATCACATGGCCAACAGGTTTGAAAGTGTAAGTCTTGATATGTAAAATATGGGGTTTTAAGTACATGTAGGTCTGGGAGAGAAATAACTCTTCCCTGGATAGAAATGACTTTTTTTTTTCCCTTCTAAAAAAGCTTCAGATTCTTTCTTGTTCCAAATTGGGATATTTGCACAAACAGCTGTAAGAAAAAAGCCCACCCAAACAAAAAAGAAACCCCTTTGGATTAAATCTTTGTTAGAAGTTCAAATTAAGGCAACACTTGCAGCGTAACGTAAATTGGGAAAGAAAAAGTCATGGGTGGTGGGCAGAAGGCTTTTATCCCAATTCACCAGTTTCGACACATTTCCCCAAAAACTGCTTTTGAAATACAAACATTTTGTAAACAAAACTTTTTCTGCCAGAAACAAATTATGCCAAGTCAGAATTTTCCAGTGAAATAACACTTAATAAAAAAAGTGCTCTTTTGGGCCCACCTGTAAAGGCAATTTTGTGCCTGAAACACCCAACGTTTATGCCCCTGGGCTGTAGCTGTGCACTGCTGATGCAAGCAGGTGCTACCCAACACCTCAGCCATCAGCTTTGGGTGTTTTTGTCTGCTGAGGCAGCTCTTGTTTCATGTGAGGAGAGCAGAGCCTTACCCAGAGACTCCCCTAACTAAACATTTCATGGGGATTGTCTCCTTCTTTATCTTGAGAGATTTTGAGATTCAGATCAGTTTTTGGATCAATCTTTGAGCCAGGGGAAGAAAGCAGAATGGCATCACAAGAGACAGGAACATCATCTCCCACCATCCAGTCGTGAAAAGACTTTGAACCAATATTTAAACTAAGCTCCCAAATCCTGGATCCTATTCATCCACCCTTCAGGAACACCCCAACACGGCTGAATCTTTAAAAAAAATAAACACAAAGCCTCGTGAGGGCTGTGCATCAGTACCCCATCCCAATCACACAGCACCAGCTGGCAGCAAGAGGGGAAGCAAAACCTCCTGGGTCCCTGGCAAAAATCCGTGTTATTTCACAAACGCTCACTCCAACAGTTGAACTGTGTCCTCACTGGGACGTATCACATTGAAAAAATAAGCTAACATGACATTAAACCTGATTTTGCCTTTGGCAAGGAAAAAGAACTGCATCTGAGATGAGCAGGCTGGCTGTCAGGACCAACCATGACAGCAAGTGCCGCAAAACCTTTCTTCCACCCCACAGTCAGAGAAGGCTGAAAATCCCACATAAATTTGTATTAAAACATGGGGGGTTTTTTTATACACAACTTCCATGGGCGGGTGCACATGGGTCTTCAAGGCTGTGCTTGCTTTCTAGCTGGAAAAAAAATTGCTGATGCTCATGTGCAGGAAAAGGGGTGCTGAGACCCTCGTGTCTGTCCTGGCAGGATGGGATGGAGCTCAGGACATGCTGGACCAGATCAAACAGCCAAAGTGACACCTCCCCAGGGAGGCTGCTGGTGTGAATTTCCTGGCCTCATAGTAGTAACAGTAAGATAAATTGGTTTTTAAAAGTGGCCTCTTTAGCAGTGGTTGTACCCAGCTCCAGCTCTGCTCCTCTGCTGCAGCAGCGATACCCACAGGGCCAGATGATGGAGAGAGTAAATAAAATGGGTTGGAGGGAGCCATTTGACTCAATTACTTCCTGCTTTGTTCATCTGGGCTGATGGTGGCAGAAACACTCCCCCAGGTACTTGATCCTTGTGTCTGAGGTCAGGGAAGGGATGACAGCAGGGACAGTCGTGCTGCCGCAGGGAGCTCAATCTGCCACCAGAGATGTGAAGCCCAAAGGAAGGCTGGGGTTTAGTGCAGCCCTCTCTGCCCTCCAGGGCTCCCCAGGGGGAAACTTGCTGACTTTATGCTTCTATACAGCAAAATAAACTACCAAGCCCAGAGGCAGGACCCTAGCAGGACCCACTGCCTACCCTCAGCAGGTTCTTGGGGCAATAACAAATATTTTTTGAAGCATGTGCAGCCAGGCTCGTCCCACTTCCAAACAGTCTAAACAGTTAATTTTTTTCCTCCAGAATTAGTTTAAAAATTAATATTTTATGGTATGGCACATATTTGTGGAAGAGAGCAGTTGTCCCAATGCATTCTCATGATGATGAATTATTAGTTTAGAGAAAGAGAGCTGTTGGATTAATTTATTTTATCTGAATCCATCATGGCAGAAGAAAAAAGCAAAATTCAGTCTTGGTTTAAATCAACAGAAGGGTGTGATTAAAAGGGACAGGAATATCTCTTAACAGCTTTCCTGCTTGTTTCTTAGAGATATACATTGAAAGTTTCAATATGAATCTGAAAAGATTTTTCAACATGACCATTTCAACAAATGCCAGAGAAAAACACTTCCCTTGGCAGGGCTGAGCCTTCTGACTCTCCAACAGCCTTTGTCTGGAGGTTGTGAAGCCCTAACCAGGCAGGGTCCCTGGGGATGGACACCAGCATGCTACACAAACAAAGTTTTATTCTCATTTATCAGCTGTAGCGAAGGAACAAGGACCTGGTTTATGTGTGGTCAGGTCCTCAAACGAATATAGAAATACATATTCAAAGTATCTGGAGAAACAAACATCTGGCAGCTCAGCCAAAAGCAATACACAGCAGGATGCCTGCTCCCTGTGTGTCTATCCACAGTGGGGCAACCCACAGGCTCTGCACTGCATTCCTTGGATTTCACTGCTGTGCCCCTTCGAGCCTGGCTGGGTGTGTGCCTGTCTGCAGTGGGTGGCCCCTGCACTCTTCTCTATTTTCCTCCTCCGTTGTAGAAATGTAACAAAAGTTGTTACTAAGGTTTGAAATTTTTTTAACATCAATAATTAATTTTTTTTTTCTTTTATGGTGCTTGTTTTCTTGCTGGTTCTGCATTGATTCCCTGGCAGCTTTCTGCTTCATCAGACAGATGCTCAAGTGCATTTGCAGATGTGTCACAGCACGAGGGCAAATGATGCTTTCCAAGAGTTTTGCATGAAGCAGGGAGAAGAGATTTAAGGGCATGTGTGAGCTCAGAGCTACCTCCCAGATTTTTGTAGGGACCAGAGACCATTCTTGCACAGCGTTTACATAAATGCCTGCATACAAAATCAGATCCATTGGCTGACCTCCCCAGCTGCCCTTGGTTGAATGCTGTATTCCACTGTGCTCCTCAAAGCCCTTGGGTGATATTTAAAAAACAACCAAAAAAAGAATCAAAGCTGTCTGGTGGCTATTCCTACAGCCCAACTGCTGGAAAAATGGAGCAAATTAATAAAGCTGGCTGGGATCCACCACCACCCCATCAGCACCTAAGCCTTGGCCAGGAGTAAATCCCTGATGCTTCAGGAACAAAAATATCTCAGAAAACACCTAATGCATTCTGGAATACCATCAATGGAAGAGAAGGGAAATGCCTGCCTGCCTTTCTTGTCCATCAGTCCATGATGTGCTGCTGCTGGTGTGCAGCAAAAATTCCCTCAATTTCCTTTCCGCAGAGTTAAAAAAATTGTTTAAAATATTGGTGAACAGAAAGTTATGCTGACCTTTCTGAAATCCCAGTAGTGAATTTTCTATAATAAGAGGCAACAAAGAACAGAATTCAGCCTCCTCACTAAATGAAAATCCACTGGCTCCTGTTCATTCTCTCAACATTCAAGAAGGTAAGAGCTGGGACATGTAGAATTTCATATGCTGCTTTTTGGCACACTGAAGCAATCCCAAAAACTGCCTGGCTTTCTGGGCACATCCCTGTTTTCCTCAGAAAGAGCAAGGCCAGCTGCATCTCTCCCTTCTCCAGCAGCACTCAGACCCAGCAGTAGAATGTAAACAGCACTTTCCCCCATCTGAAACAGGGTCAATCCTTTCCCTTTTCAAAGATAGGGACAAACCCCCAAACCTCACCAGATACACCAAAGTGACAGAGACACAGAGTTACACTCAGCTCAGATGAAGCCCCCCAGCAAGGTTGTTCTGTGGTTTCACTCAGGCTGAGGGAACAGTGATGCTCAGGGGATGTGCCCAAGGCTGGGGGCCGAGGTTTGGTTATCCCTGACTCCCAAATGCAGACACCATCACCTATGGCTGGCAGGCAGTGTATGGACATGCCCACATGCTGAGAAGGAGCCAGTGCACACCTCCCATCTAACATGGCTGTGGGATTCCCTATTTCCATTCACTGTCCCTCTCCAGTGTTGGATGAGGCAGTGATGAGGCTGAACGCTGCAAAGAGACGTGGAAGGATGGATAAAACCTGCAACAGCTGTGGGTGTTCTGAGTGCAATTTGCTTGGTGTTTTGTTTCGGTTGGTTGTTTTTTTCCCTTTTTGTTTTATTTTTTTAATTTGTTTTTGGTTTTCATTGTTTTGGGGATTGGCTTGGGGTTTTTGTAAAAGTTTTTTTTAAAACCCTTCATATCCACCACAAAGGATGTAGAAAGCCTCTGTTCCACAGCCTGTTAGGTGGAGGTGACTGGTGTCATTGCCCAGAGGCTCCCACAGCACCCAGTGACACCCCCAGTGCCATCGGGGCAGGTGATGCTTACCGGGTTCTCCACGCCGGCCAGGCTTCCCTCGCCTCCCCGGGGGCCCTGTGGGAAGCAGAGAGCACAGGATTAGTGATGTCAGGTGGACAGTGAGTTCAGGAGAGTATCTACCACATGCCCTTCCCTTTGGACCCATCTCACGTCTTCCCCTCTTTCCCAAATACTAAAAAAATTAGTATGCTGCACAAGTTAAATAGCTCTTTTTGCCCCACAATGTAATTCTGGTGGAAAAAAAAAACAAGATCAGGCTCCTAGGCAAGCTGGGAAGCAGGTTTTGAAGTTATTAGTATTGCTTACATAGTAGAGGGAACCAAGTCTTGCATCCTCCAAAATTCTGGGAAAAAAAACTTTGCTGAGCGGGAGGCATTGCTGCTCAGTCCCTGCATGCTGCAAATGGCTGTTACAGGCTTGCAAATCACAATATTTAAAGTGTTAAAGTAAGGAACATAAACCTCTTGGTACTACTCATTATCGGAGCCAGAGCTTTTTCTGTGCAGACTGCTGACACAGCCTGGATCTGGTCATACATTTATAATTTCAGTCTTAAAGCTTGTTTGTATTCTTACCCTACTGGGCAGCAATGGCTAAGGGATCAATAAAGTGCCATAAAATGATAAAATACTCTTAATCAAGGAAAAAAGGCACTCAAACAATAAAAACACTGATACAGAATACTGCTCCAGCACACACAGAGCACCCAGACCCCTGGTAAAGCCATGACACCATGTCCTTCATGCCAGCGTGTTGCAGCCTCTCTGCTGCAGCCAGGATTCCCTGCAGGGCACCTGGAAGCTCCTCCCACAGCACGTGCATTGCCAGGCTGGAAGAAAAAGCCCTTTTTTGCAGCCTTCTGCAGCAGGTCAGCCAGCTCTGGTGGAGTATTTGCTGAGTGACAGTAACATTAACAAAAAGCAAGAACTTGCTTTTTATCTGAGAAACAACACCGCTCCCTCTCCTTTCTGCTGGAAAAGGATGATAAACAAAGATCATTAAATATTTCTGCACTCCTATCAGAGTTTCCCCTGTTGCATAAACATTTCTGTGCTCAAATGTGCAACTGCATCTCCAGAATTTCAGCCACGGCCTGGAGTGCTCCTCTTTGAAGTTTGGATACACTGTCCAGCACTCCCCCTCCCCAGCCCACCACAGAGCTCCAGCAGACCCCCTGCCCTCACAGAGGCTCCAGGGGGAGCCCCAAATCCCACTTGCTCCCTCTCTGCAGGATTTGCAACCTGTAGACAGAAGTCCTGGGTAATCACAAATGATTGGTAGAAATGTCTACCACTACTCCTTAAGTATCTTGCTCACAAGTTTCTACAGGGAAGACAAAAAAAAAACAACAAAAAAACCAAAAAAACCCAAACGTATTTGCAGCCTCCTTGAAAGCACATTACAACCAGGAGAAAGGTTTACTTCCTCCATCCCCAAGTCAAGCTGCTTTGGAGAGGAACTCCAGCTTTGATGAAGCACCTTTTGCAACCTTGGAGACCAGTTGTGACTTGAGCAATTAAAGCCCCTCTACCTGAACCAACCTCTTGGCTAATTTTGGGGGTCTGACCCCCAGGCAGAGCCTCAGCCACCTCCAGCCTCCCTCGGAGTGCAGGGGGTGCTTTAAACACCAGCCTTTCCTAATTCTTCCCTGCCTTTCCCTGGACTCCTCGTGAACCATTCTGCTGTACCTCTTCTGCTGGCAGCAGGCAGAGAGCACAGGGTGCTTCCCAGGGAGGAGGAGTTGTCCTAATGAAGGTGTAGGAGAGGGAGGCCAAGTATTTAAACAAGCGAGTAATGAGTTGGTATTGATGCTTTTAGGCAGCTTAAAGGAGGGTTGATATCAAAGGGTGAATGCACAGAGCTCCCACATAAAGCTTAGGTTGGAGCCATTCCAGTGAGAATGTGAGAAACCTGCAAGAAACCACAGATTCTGTATAAAGACAGACCTTAATACTAAAGTTGGGTTTTTTTCAAGTTTAAGGGATTTCTTAATACTTCACACCACATGGGAAAAATTGACTCTTGCCTACACCAACACAGGTTGTCCAGAGAGATAGTAGATATCCCATCCCTGGAAATATTCAAAGTCAGATTGGATGGAGCTTTGACTGACCAAATCTAACTGAAGATGTCCCTGCTCACTGCAGGGGGATTGGACTAGACGACCTTTAAAGGTCCCTTCCAACCCCAACCATTTTTTGATCTTATAATTCTTTCCCTACAGTCTCCCAGGAAATCTGTAAAGTGGATGCAGTGTATGGAATTACAAATACATTTTAGAGATATTGCTTGTGGCAAGTATGAGATAAACCAAAATTGAGAGAGGAAAAAATTAAAAATCCATTCTCATCTGTTTTACTTGCTGTTTTTATCTGAAAGTAATTTGCTAAAAAAATAGTAGTATTTTGGAAACCACATTTAGAATCCTGCTGCTATTCAGTAGCTGGGTTAGGAAATGTCTCTGAGAAGAAAAAATTTTGGTGAGAATTAAAAGGAAAAATATAGACCCCAGTATTTACTTTGGGCAAGAGTTTCAAGTGTCAAACGTGGGTGAGCAGGACAGAGACCTCCCAGCTCCCTCAGGAGAGGGCAGCACGTCAGAGCAACCCAGGAGTCATGAGTGCCATCTGCAACCTCAGACTCTGCAGATGTGATAAAATCCACACTCTGCACAATTGGAAATTATTATTTTAGCAATTTCTAGCTTATTCTGGGGGCTCAGCTTTGGATACTGTTTAATGAACTAGGCATGAAGTGAACACATACTACACCTCTTGTTTTCAGCCCCTTTAAGAAACTACAAAAGAAATTAAGGAGGCTTGGGAATTTGCTTGAAGATAAATGTTCCCTGTAAACTGTTACCTAATGACTCCATCTCCCAAGACCTCGCAGTCTGATGCTTGTTCAATATAATTAAGATTTATGTTGCATTAAAGTAAATTGGGCAATAGCCGAGCCTTTTCTTCTAACTGTGCCAGCTCCACTGTATCAGTTCTGGGAGTCCTCTATTTACATTGTTATGAAAGAGAGTTTTGGAGAGGAGAATGAATACAAAGCATAACAGTCTATTTTTAAACAACTTGTCACGTTCAAGCTAAACAGCTTTAATCCAGGGCATAATATGCAATTTCTGACAAAACCGTAAGTTTCCCAGTAAGATGATAGATTTAGTAACCCAAAGACAAAGAAAGAGAATGAAATACATTGCTATTTGAAAATATTATGAGGAAGAGATGATGGAGTATCTAAAGAATAGCTCCTCAGAAACAAGGTAAAAAGTTCACAGTAAACACTCACAATTGTTGGGTAGCAGCCACTTATGTCATCTACTGTGGGCAAGCAAATGAAATATTAAAAATCATCATCACTTTATAGTTCACATAAAATATTGTCAACAGCCAAACCCATGTACTTGTCCACAGTACAGTAAATAACCTTTGTTTGAACTAATTTACCCATTGCAAATTGGGCTGCTCAATGAACACCAAAATCCATCAACACCAGGAGAACAGGCACTATGTGTGTTTAATGTCTTTTTACCTCGTATAATTAAACCAAATCTACTCCTTGACCCATGTTCCCATGGCAGGGAGGCTGTACTGCTGCCTCCTATCCCTTCAGCTGGATGGATAAATTTCTGCCTGGGCAAATTACAGTTGGGCATAAGGTAAAATCAATGTTTGTTGAGGACAAAGTGAGTTTAAAATGTTAGCAAGAAAGCAAGTCCAGAAAAACCTCGCTGAATATCAATGCTTTGTTAAATGTTAAGCCAGTGAAGCACATTTTATCCAAGAACTTGTGGCACCAACTTGTGCTCTTCCCTTAAACTTCTCCTACACATCACCCTTTTCCACTGAGAACATTTACACAGACATGTTCCATAAATCTGGGTCCATCTCTTCCTTCAAGCCGTGTGCTGCTGAGGCTCTTGGGGACATTTTTTCCCTTCAGTTATGTTGATCCAAAGATGTAGTTGGGAACAGCATTCAAGTAAAAACCTTGGCCAAGTGAAATGAAGACCTACTTTAGTGGATCTTTAGACCAGAGGGGTTTTTCTCTTGCAAGCACGACACAGTGAGCTGATCGTGTAGCGAACTCTCAACCATAAATATTAAGGTTATTTTTAGGGCCTTATTTTCTAGAGGAACTCATATCTAACACGAGATTAAGTATTACACCAATTTTACACCACTCATGTGGTTGCACTTAAATTCTTTTTTTTTTTTTTTTTATGAGCTTCAAATGGTTTAACTTGTTTCCCCTTCTTCCCTTTTGGCATTTTTCAAGTTGCTTTCAATATATCAGCTTTTTTTTCATTTAAAAATGAATCAACCAGAAGAATGGCTTGAACAAATTGGTTGGTTCAGCCACTCTCAGAAAGGGGATTTTTTTTTTCATATGGCTTCACTTAGAAGGAAGGAGAACCTCACAGCACAGCACCGTGGGGTCTGGTATGGAGTATGAGGAAATCGTGGCCTCGGCCTAGCTGGCTGTTCCTGCACAAAGGCCAATTTACTCTCTTGTTCCCTGAGGAAAAAGTTTATGGTTCACGGGCAGGAGTCAGATGCTGTGATGCTTGCTCAGCTGATACTCATCAGGTACTCAAGTCAGGCTGCGGCTCCGAGACTGCAGATCTGAGATTAAACAGTTTTGGGTCACAACACTTTGCATGAACCTTTTTGGCTTTGGATTCCAACAGAACCAAAGATTCAAAGCAAATACCAGATGCGGATTGGAAACATGCAGCACCTACAGTCTGCAGAAGTTTTCCAAATAAAACAAAAAAAAAAGTAATATCTAGATTCATTTCAAATTTGGCCCAAGTGCCCCAAAACCCCCCTGAAATCTTGAGCTACACTATGTCTTAGCGAAAACCACCCAGAAAGCAACATCTAGTTGTTAGCTGGGGAGAGCTCCTTGCAGTTCCATCCCTGATCCTGTTGCTTTCAGGGCACAAATAAAGAAAGGAATTGTTTTCCTCCTTATGCCTTCAAAAGCATCTTCCTCACAATGCACTGGGGAGCTGTGCTCAACCTCAGGGAACAAGACATCCACTCCAGGAGCCAAACTGGATAATAAAGGGCAGTACTCAAAATCTGTTTTGACTAAAGCACCTCAGGACCTCTGCACTAAAGGTTTACAGCCTCAAACTCTTCTTTACCTAGAGCCAAGCTAAAATGGGTAAAATTTAAATTAAATAATTAAGCTAAAATCTGGGGGTACCCCCAAAATGAGGGATGTCCAGGAGGGGATAGGATACAGTTTTAAATTGTTCCAACAAGATGCAGCAGTGCAAATCCAAGCCCCAAATCTAACATTCAGCCTCACCAATAAAACCTGCACGCAAGGCGTAGAGCCTTGAGATGACACAATGTTTCAAGACCAGGGAGAAATTTAATGTGTTTAAGTATGGTTTTACCTATAGCCAGAGAAGTCCTCTCTTACCCTGGGTGAATTTCTTGTTGCAAAAGAAATAAAAATAAAATTCAAGCTCATTCAAAGCATGAAATGATACATGCACAACCACTGAAATTAAAGTTCAGATTATGCTCCATTTAAAACAACAGAGATGGTGCCACTCGCTCCATACTCTGCATTCCCCTCCCTCCACCCCTAAATAATTTTTTTCTTTTTTCCCACACCTTGGGACAGTTTCTTCAAACAGTCAAGTGCATACAGCTCTTTTGTTTAGTCATGAGAGCATGAAGATAAACTGAATTTGAGATATAAATTAAGAAGTGACTGGAATAAAGCCACAATTGCACTTACATCAAACATGGGATTTTTCTTCTCTTGTTATGGCTGGTCTTACTCAGGCCATTTCCAGATAATACACTGGCACAGCT
Organism: Vireo altiloquus; assembly: GCA_013396875.1. Lineage (NCBI taxonomy): Eukaryota > Metazoa > Chordata > Aves > Passeriformes > Vireonidae > Vireo > Vireo altiloquus. The sequence goes on from VZRF01009866.1 coordinate 116,912, forward strand.
GCAGGGCAGGGCAGGAGCAGATGTTTTCAGCATACTCCCCTCTATTTTTAAAACAAGAGGATGCATATTTTGGCAGCTGTGGGGGCTGCTATATGCAAGGTAAAAAAGTTTTCATGGCAGATTTCAGTTTTCCACATCTGCACTGAGGCAGCTGCTTCAGTACAAGTCCTGGATAAAGATGGGAATTTTGAACATCTTTCAGAAAGTGTCTATGCACAAACACGCACACGTATTTGGTTTCATGTTTCTTTATGAGAACAGTGACAAGCTCTGTTCATCATCCCCACATGCTCCTACACACTTAAAACACTTAGAAGAATTAAAAAAAAACCATTCAGGTCACAATCTCTTCAGAGACTTACTTGTTAGGCAAGTCAGACATAGCTGTATCAATCTGGAAAATGAACACAAACTCACTTTTCTCTATGGATACAAGTTAGAAATCCATGCAGTGACAGAGCTGGGGAACAGAAATTATGCCAAACTCACATTGCACTTGACTGAAATTCATGATCCTTATATTATTTTCAGCACTAGGTAACTGAAAGCAGGACGACTCAGATCAAGAGATGAGCAAACAGACCCCTCAAGTTCTTTTTCCTGCTCAAATAGTTTCTAACACAAAGTCGCCTCTGGGAAGAATCACTGTCACCAACAATAGATTTATTCAGCAGATGAAGATGATGATTGCTCTACTTCAATCACTAAATCTGCCTCATGAAACACCAGCCTGTTTACCAACACAAGGAGCACTTGCACATCACAGGAGCACCTCTAGAACATAAGGTAATGGTGTATTTCTTGCAGAAATAAGACAATTTTCTTTTTTTCTAAGAACTGCAAGACACTTCTGTAAGGTAAGGAAGATAACAAAGCACTTATTTCTTCCTTCAGCTTTCAGTTGCAATCTCACATTTAAAGAAGTTTGACATGCTGGATTACAAAATCTCTTGTGAAACATTCAGATCTGACACAAAGTACTTGGGTTTTGATGAATTGCATCTTTGGAGCTCGGAAGTACTCAAAGCTAATGCGTCTTATCTACAATCAGAATTAGCCCTTCCAGAGCCAAGATCCCACAGAGAAAAAAAAAATTCTCTTTGTCATTTTCAATATGTGAAAAATAAGAAGAGAAAGCAGCAAGTCAAGCCTTTGAGAGCAGTTGAATAGCTTCGTTTCTTGGATATCTAGAGAAGGTCCCAGTAAGCATAGAGAAGTGTATATATTGGAGAATTTAAGCAAAAAATCACATCCTTTGTATTTAAATGTTATTGTCACACTTGCAGACATAGTCTGTGGATAATGCCCCATCTGGCAGGATTTTCCACCCTCATTGTTTCCCAGTTTCCTATGAAAGGGAGCCCAAGCTGCCCATGTGCAAACCATAAAGCATCTGAGGGACAGGGCCAAGCACATCCTAAGGACACGCCCACAACCATCACAGTAATATCACCAAGAGAATTTGTGTCTATGTTACAAATCAAATTCAACATAAAAATCAAAGTTTTCCTGTTTCCAGGCTCATCCAACACTGCACTTACATGTGACTATTTCAGCATCTCTAAAAAACCTGTTAAATTCTTCCTCCTGTGGTCTTCAAAGGAAACATTTTCCTCCTGTGTAACCCTCTCTCCACCCCAAATCTCCCACAAAGAGAAGGCATTTCCTCCACCTTTGCAAGAGCTATCTTGTTTTCTTCACCTTATTTCACAAGCGTCATCATCTCTATAAAGAGAGATCAGGAACAGCCTGTCAAGCAAATATGAAGTCAGCTTCTGGAGATGTTTCTGCTTCCATTATCTGCATTAACCCTTGACCAGGGCTACATGATGCCATATGCTTCAAAAGACAGGGGAAAAGCACATCTTAGCGAAACAGAACCCAATTAAAATGCAAACAGCCAAATCCCCTCCATGCAGATGAAGCCTTGTAAAACATAAGTAAGAGCTGTACAAAACAAAACTAAAATGATCACATCATTTTATCACAATGACAGCAGTGTCACACAAATAAACAGCTCTAAGTTACAGATACTAACAAGGTTGTCTGTTTCAAAATAATTTTACCCAATGTAAAATATCCAGTAAAACACCCATATGGCCTTCAGCAGAGTTAAGTGATGGAAGCTAGACACAGGTGATCCTCCTCCCAGACACTCAAAATTAAATTGATGTGTGAATTCATTGTGCCCTGAATTATCCAACAAGCAGTTAATCTAAGAATCAGACTAATTTAGGTTGGAAAAGACATCTAAGATCATTAAATCCAACCATTATCTCAGCACTGCTAAGTCCCTAAACCATGTCCCCTAAATGCCACAAAAAGAAAGCAGACCATCTGCAAGAGTTGCAGAGTTGCAGAGTTGCAGAGTTGCTGACCCAAGGAAAAAGAAAAAAAAAGAGAGAGAAAATAAAGACTTCTGTCTTTTAAGTAGGAAAAAAAATCAGTAACATTGTGAATTTTTAAATGCAACATATACATGCTTCAAATGTACTCATTTTTAGTTTCTACTAAAATAAGCAATTTTCAGAACAAGCAAGTAAATCTCAGTTTTGCCATAGAAGAATAAGGCTGGGGTCACCCTGAGACTCTCTGGGTACAGCTAAGGGTGTCACCATCATGGGAGAGGACATGACATTTCTTAGCCTCTGGATTTTTCTTCTCCCTTCTGCTAATATGTTTGCAATAAATCTTACCAGAACTTAAGCTCTAGCTGTACATTTAGATCACAACTCAAATTCCTTGGAAATTGTAACCTTTTGTGAAAGGGCAAGTGCACAACTGTATATTTGAGGGATATAGTCTCTGCCTAATGGTGTGGGAAATTGTCTTTTTCATAACCAGAAAAGTTCTCTTCTTTGCAGTATTTCCAGACAGGGAAAACCTGGAGATGAAGAAGATACCAGCTGATGAAGAGCACGGCAAAAGTAGAAGAAAAAGATTGAGAATAGAAGATCTGAGGAAGAAAAAAGAGCAAAGTAAATCAAAAGCCAGAAAGAGGCTTCAAGAGTAATAAAATATCCCTACACATCATGTCAGACCAGCCTTGCAAGAAGATATCTTCCTACTTGAGATACCTCCTGGAGGAGAGAAGTCAACTCTCAACCTGAAGCTTCCCATGTCAGGGCTGAAATTATAATGAAAAAAAAGGCAAATGAAGTGATTCCAGTCCCAGAGCAGCAGAAACAATATACTTTGTTCTCACAAATTGGGACCAGGTAGGTTGGCACAAGGTCTTTGGCAAAGAAACAATTTAGCCTCAAATTTGAGACCAGAGCAATAGTATTAGATCACTTACTCAGACTTAAGTTGTGAGCAGCTGTTTGGCTTTTATTTCACACAAAAGCTTATACTGTAAAAGGAATTCCTGGCCCACATTCAGATGCTATATTTGCTCATAAGCAGTGTTTCTTATTTGAGTCCTGATAATGCAATGCAATCAGTGATGAAAATTTTTTACAGAAGAGAAAAAAAATGTATTTTTTTAGAAATACTTACGTCTTGTTGTTTGCTAAAATTCTTATTTTAACTGCAAATATAATCAAAAGTACAAGTGTCTTCTTTCCATTCTGACCTTGGGCAAACACAGGATTGACTGTGTGTAAACAGTATGCTTTCCCACCCATCTGAGATCCTTCCAACAAAGGAATACATGAACCCTAATGAAAAATACAGTTTCCATTCTATGGGCAGAACCAGCACGTGCTACAGCCATATTCACTCTCCAGGAAGAATGTGGTGTTTCCTGTAGCAAGTGTGAATGATCAGAACAACATAATCCCTTTTACTACCATGTACCTGACCTACATTGCACATATTCCAGCAGAAATAAGATGAGGCAGTCGCAGTTAAAATTGCCAGATGAGGCCTAAATGACCACACTTATAAGCTCTAATAAATAAAAGTAATTAATGACTAACTTAAGAGCAGCATTTGTGTATCCATTTAAAGAATTAGGCTTCCAGCCATAAAGCTAATCCATGTCAAGTCTGAATTCAATTAACAAGCAGGAGCATGATGGCTAATACAAAGGAACTGATCAGAAAAAAAAGAAAAAAAATAGAATAAAACCAAAGTGGAGTTCCAGAGTGGGCACAGGCAATAACTGCACAAGCCTCTGCACAACCCCATGAAATACCAAAGCACTGCAGAATTTAATCACAAGTTCCATCAGAAGGCAAGACAGCTCCAACTTAAGATACCTGGCCACAGGGACATGAAACCTCCCCTTTGGCCATGCCCAATCCTACCAGACCAAGCTGCAGACATCAGTGTCAGGATGGAGTTCCCACTCCAGGCAGGGAATGTGGATGCTAAAGAATGTGTTAGCAATGAGGCCGACTACAAAACAGCTGTAGGAAAATCAGAACTTAAAAAAGAGGTGTATCAGCACATATGAAAACAGAGTTAAGATACCAGAGAGCCTGCTGACACTTCTCTGGCACATGCCATTCCTCGGAGGTGGTTGGCTCGAGGTGGGGAACAGGTGCAATTAGTGAAATGGGATGAGCCAACACTCATAGATTTGCAAAGGCAATCTCTGTTACAGCCCCTTTCTGCCTTGTTCAAGGCCTGCTCTGGCCCAGAATTCAGTGGCAATGGATGTTTCTATTGAAGTGCAAAGAGGAGATGATTTATTGCTCACACATCTGGGAATTGTTTCAGTAACAAGTTCATTTTAGACCAAAGTCTTCTGGACCGACATGTTGCACCATAAGTCGCTTCCAAGCACACGCCTCAGCCAATGCCTCTCTGAGACACAGGTACAACGTGGAGCTCTGCAAGTGCACATTAAACCCACAGATTACCAAAAGGAACTCTGTAATTTGCTTAATCGGGTAATTTGCCTACTCAGTGCATCTTATTTGATGACCAGTCTGGTTTATCTGAGCTCACCAGTCTGGCGAACAGCTCAAAAAGCCATAATGAAGTGACTGAATTTGCTCAGCTGCTTCTCCCAGATGCTTAATTCATTACCAATTACCCAAATGCATCTTTCAGAGGTACTTAGACCATTTTCAGCTCCAGAGTTTCAGTTGTCTATAAAGCAATAGGTCTATAAATCTTTTCACATGGCAGCTAAACCTGTTTCCCACTTTAAAGTAAAAAAAGCAGGATCAATAGGACAGAAAGGCAGCAGTGTGGGAGGTGCACAGCATTTTTCTTTTTTAATAGTGAAAAGCATCTTGAAGATGAAATGGAAAATTTAAATTATTGCTGACAACCCCAAGGTGCAAATTTTTACCTGCGGATACTTGAATTCTGTCATCTGTGCTTTTTAGAAATCAGCTAAACAAATGCTGGATAGCCAATTTAACTTACCAAACGATATCCAGGAAAGGTTCAAAGGTTTAGCAGAGATGAGGTATTGTTGCTCTTTAAACACTGAGATGAGATGAAAAGAAAGAGGCAATTATTCCAAGCAAAGCTATCCAATATGTTACTAAGTTTGGATAAGACCATCAGTTTCCACTTGTATTTTAAAGAGTCCAAGTTTGGGGAAAAACAACGCAAAACATGGTGAAAGAAGGAAACCAAGCCAGAAAAATACGAAAGGGAAAGAGAAGAATAATCTGACTCTCTTTTGGTTTGGTGTTAAGGACAAGTGCAGTGGTGGGACCCGAGAGAGACAGCATGACATTTTGGCAGTGTAAGGGACAAAAGAGAATCCAGGAGAAAGATTTCACTTCCCAAATATGTCAGTTTGAGACTTGATTGAAGCATTTTATAATTTTATGAGCCTTTTCCCATAGACCACTATTTTCTTAGTCATGTGCTCTAGGTACTACACAAAGACTTTTGCCAACCCACAGTCTACCTTGTTCTTGAAAGACAATGAAAAATGGCAGGTTTCTCATCAAAGTGAAGCAGCAGGGTTGGCCTACATCTTACATTGATTAATATACGATGCCTATTGCTGTACTTTTCCAAGATTTTAACTGAAATCAGACCTGGATTTTAAATACAACACAATAAGTCAAATCCTGCTTTCAATTTTGCGTTCTGGATTCCAGGATACACTTTTACACTATTGATATCTTGGATGTAATTTCACCTGAGGATCTAAAAGCATTTCAAGAAGAAACCTTGACAGTCTTGCACAAATACGGATATATCGCCACTGAATTCTGAAATGGAGTTAAATGAAGCCTTTGAAAGGGCAGTTAACCACACAGTGAAGTGTAGCAGATGGAAATTAACACTGAAAGCAGAAAAAAAAGGAAAATCATGCTGGGAGGGGTCACAGGATTACAGTGTTTTCAAACCTTTGCTTCAGATGGTGTTTTTTCTCCCAGCAGATGAAAATTTTCTAGGACATCTGGCTCATTCCTCCAAGAATTGTGCTGGTGTAATTTGATTATTCATCAATATTCATAATCAGCCTTTCAGCATTTACTGCATCCATAGCTGAATGATGCAGAGCCCGTTTATGTTGCAGGCCAGGACTTTGAGGGATTTAGGGAGTACTGAGCAATGAAGCTCAGTCTGAAGTTGAAACTAAATCCCAACGTTTCTACATATTGTAGGCTTCAGAAAACATTCCAAAAATTCCCACCCTAAGAGTAGAAATACCTGTAGATCCAACAGGGCTTTATAGAAACTAAATATGGTTCTGTGGAACTAAGGTAAGAACTTAGAATAAGAAAAAATGGCATTTCCCATTTCCCCTTCCCTCCTCCCAAATTGTTCAACAGTCTCAGAATCCATTCTGGGTTTGGATTTTCCAGGTATTTAGAAAGACCACACAGCCAGAGTAAGCTCCCAAAGTACATTTTGCTTTGCAACCACGTGTCCACATTATGTTGGTGCTACTCCCAGTCAGTGCCATTCACAGCTGTTCATATCCCCTGCAAATCCGACCCCCACCAGCAGCCCGTGGAGCAAAGCTGCCGTGCAGCAAGAGCAGGTATTTCACACCACATCGTCCTCAGCCACTGCAAAAAAGTGACCCTGAATTAATCTGATGCAGAGCAATGGCATCTACTGAACTGGTGAGCAAGAAATCTGGTTCCCAGCAGGGAAATCCTGCGGAGCCCTGTGTGCCCAGGAAGCACCTCCTGCCACAGAGGCACCTTGGGTTGTGCTGTACATCACTGCCACATAGATGTGAGTGGTTGCACAGACCCATAACCACGAAGCCCACTAAAACCATGGCTAAATCTCGTCCTAAACCAGGCTTTTGTTTGGGAGAGAGACGTTCCCTCACCCCGAGGCAGAGGTGCAACAACCCAAGTTTCCCGGGTGAAAGCAGGCTCTGAAGAATGACATCTGGTTTCTGCACAACTTGGCTGTCAAAACTCTCTCTTGCTGATGTTTCTGTTTCTTATCTTCTTGCCTGTGTTTGGAGCTCAAACGAGTCCCAGCTGAGTGAAGGAGCTGGCTGCTGCAGGGGTCAGCCCCCACGGCCCCTCTGCACCCTGTTCCCAGGCAGGGAACTCACCCATGGCATCTTCCCCATGGCCAGTCCAGGGCTCACCAGCCAGAGGGGCACAAGCCTCCCCTAACCCCTGGCATTGCTTCATCTGTGTTTTCCTCAAAAGTCACCCATAGTCTTCCTCTTGGAGACAAAAATGGAAATCTTATTCTCAGTCACTACTCTGCCACTTCTCTCCTTTTCCCAGCTCTCTCTAAACTCCTCCTGCTGCTGACAAAGATTATTTCCCACCTTCATTTTCTCCTGGCACTGTTGAATTATATGTGTTTACATTTGCTGCAGTACCATAAAGCAGAGTAAATTTTGCAAACACTCTGCGTGAATCCATATAATAATAAATCAGATCCTCCAAGAAACTATGTGTCACTTGTATAAAACTGGAATGTTTAAAAAAAAAAAAAAATTGCAGCTGCTTTCTCCCTCCCTCTGGCAGCTCCTCAGCCACCTCTGAAAGCTGTTATTGCCCTGACTGACAGGGGGACATCAACAACCCAGCACAAGCTGATTGATTGACAAGCCCCTTTCCTTTTAAAATTGATTTTGCTTGGTAAACCATTTAAAACATGTCAAACAGTTCGACAGCTCCCTGTGAAACTACTGCCAACTTTGTTCCCTCTGGAGAAGGTAATTATCTTATTTATAGGGGTTGGGGACCAAATGCTGAATTTCTTTTCCATAATAATTTATTAATTGTTCTCATACTGAAAATTTTACTTTGGTAAAATAAATAAGATCCAGCCCTTGTTCAGATCGCTGCAAGGAAAATTAATTTTGCAGAAGTAGGGCAGTCCAGGGCAGGAGCCAGCTCTCACTTGTCTGGGAACTGAATGGGAAACTGTAGAAAGCAGTTAAGAAGGAGTACATTTACAATGGGAAAAAAAAAGAAAAAAGAATAATATAGTCCCAGATTATATATAAGAAAGATATAGTCCTAGCACAGTTCACTCTGAGCATTTATTGTGCTATTACTGTTACAGCAACCAGGAGACTTTTATCAGCTTTGCAGAGGGCAGGCATACAAGGCTCCCGTTCTGAAGACACTGCTATTGGATATACCTACATGACTACAAAAATGAGTTTCAATAGGAAATGGGTAGCATAAAAGAAAGATAAACAACAACTCAAGTATGACCATAAATTTCCCATGGTCACTTAACTTCGGCAGTAGTGACTCACTCAGATTTTATTGTACTGTTTTACAACCATGAAAGAGAATTCACTCAATTGTGTAGATGCCACCTCTTTTTTCAGTTCTCAGATTATGAAAAATTGCCTTTGAAATTTCAGGGGTATGGGTTTTGCCTGAAAAAGCAGAGTTTGATGCTTATGGGAAGGGCAATTTTATGCTTTTACAAAAAAAAATATTTTAAGCTACAGCAGGAAATCGCAAGCAACTAATGTAAACTGGACACTTGACAATCACTAGAAAATATTTACACTAATATAACTATAACTGCCCAAAGGAAACAAACAAATGCCTGAAACACAACTTAAGTTGATGGAATGAGAAATAAACACAAGAATAAAGGATGGGTTCAGCCCAAAACCTTCGTGCACATATGTGGAGCAGTCCCTTCTCTTCCAGTGCTGCTCCTGCATCCCCATCTCCTTGGTCCTACCCAGCGGACTCCACTGAAGATGTGCCCTGGATATGTGAGTGCCTTCATTTAAGCCACTGTAAACCTCAAAGTTTGGCCTCAAGTTGCCCCACGGGAAGTTTAGGCTATATAGTAAGAAAAATTTCTTCACTGGAAGGGTGGTCAGGTATTGAAACAGCTGCTCAGGGAAGCAGTGGAATTGCCATCCCTAGAAGTGTTGAAAAGGTGTGTGGATGGGGCACCTGGGAACATGGCTGAGTGCTGAGTTAGTGGTTGGACTCGATCTCAGAGGTCCTTCCTAACCATAACAATTCTGTGATTCCATGATTCTAAAGCATTTTCCTATTTGAGGAGGTGATGATGGAGCCCAGGAGAGAGAAGCAGCTCCTGGGGACACTGTAGGAGCTTGCCTCCCTTGAACACTACGGAAATTAGAGCATTCTTAAGTCCATAAAATTCTCAGTTTGGAGCAACTGCAAACCCAGTGCTGCTGTGTTGTTGCCACATGGCTGCACTGATGGGTGCATCACAAATGGGTCAGGTCGGAAGGGACCTCGGTGGGTCACCTGGTCCAAACCCCTACTCAAGCAGGGTCATCCCAGAGCACATGGCATGGGATTATCTTCAGACATAACAGTGAGGGAGGCTCCACACCCTCTCGGGACAATCCAGGACCAGTGCTCGGTCACTGCAGACTGAAGATCTTCCTTGTGTGCAGGTGGACCTTCCTGTGCATCAGTTTCTGTCCATTGCCTCATTCCATCACTTGGTACCACCAAGAAGATCCTAGCTCCACCCTCTTGACACTCCCCTTTCAAATAGTTACATATATTTATGCTTATATACATTGAAATAATGCATTTTATGGGGCCACAAAGACCCCCAACTCATACTACCCCGAATCAACTTGCACAAATCCTGAGGGCTTCATTTGCACCCAAAAAACAAACCCGAACCTCTTTTAATGGGTGTTTAAACATAATCACTGTGACAACCTGAGAAACATCTGGGAGGCACTTTATTCCTGAAGTGCTGCAGTACCATGGCAGCAGCTCCTGCCCAGAGTTAAGGAGGTGATAAACACTCACACTGAGCGTGGCACAGACCAGCATTGTCTCTGGTTTTAGCTCTTGCTGACAGTGGATGAAATCCAGATTTGGAGCTGTGCATCCAGAAACGGCAGCTTGCTTTTGGAGCCTGAGCCATTGTCCTCTGCATTAAGGTGAAACCCCTGTTAGTGGAATGTATGGCAGTGTGGCAAAGGGGACACGAGCACCAAGCCACCACTCTGGGCTCATCCCCCAGCGTGGCACAGTCCTGCCAGCCACCCTGAAATACCCAAACGTGAGGCCAAGGCCAGCTTTGTTTTGCTTGTGGGAGCTTCATACCACAAACTGCTTAATTTTACTTCATGTTTTCGGTCTGCTGTCTTGTTCTGGAAGCTTTGCAGAAGTTGTTGTGTCTCAGATATGCACTTTGTAAAACAGAGGGATTTCCACCTTGTCCAGTGAAAGGCAGAGCCCTTTCAGCAAGTCCCTCGGACATCACGGCCATGTGCACAGAGCAAGAGCCAGCAGAAGAAATTAATTCAGCACGTAAGGAACAAAGGATATCAGGACTGCCAAGAGAAATATTAACTTTTCTCAAATGTAAGCGTGTTTGACATTGGTTTAACCATATTAATTTGCATACAATGCACATCTTGCACAAAATTGGGTGAACCAATGACAAAGTGGGTAATTTCAAAAAGCAAACCACGTCAGGGCACAAAAGTTAGTTTTTCATCATAAGACTTCAGGTATTTGGGTCCCCACAAAGCAAACAGAACAGGATCATACAAGCCTAAACTGCTATCACCTCCCAGATAATCCCAGATAGAAACCTGTTCTGAGCACAGGTAGCAGCCCTATCATCCATCCCTCCGCACTCCACCGGCGCAAAATTCCTGAAAATACCACAGCCCATTTGGAAATGCCCTGAAAGATGCTTGGCGTATTTTCATCTGCATCCTCATTTACAGCAGCCCCAGACTCGCAGTCATGCTGCACTAATCCCCAGTTCAGCCGTCCCCAACCTCTGCCTTTGCCGATTACCCCAACCCTGACCCGCCAAGAAGTGAGATTTAATCCTCCCCTGAAATGCTTCCAAGCCAGATTCAAACTGCCAAGAAAAAAATCCACATTCCTCAATTTCTATCACCCTTGGCTATATGCTTTGTTGGCTGAATTATCTTAATAGAAATATGTAAGTACTCAAATGTGAGCTCATATTTATCTCTACCTCTGGAGAGAAACCTGCCTTGCCCTACAGCCATCACACCCCAGGGAACCTTTTCCTCCTTATGCACTGGAGATTTGCAGATTAATCTCACCAAACCAGCTCTTTTCAGCCCAGCAGCATAGACCACTCAAAACAGCTTTTCTGCATAAAAACAAAGACCTGTTTCTAGACATGATCCACCACACTTCAAGGTCACTTGAAGTTTGCTCATAATTTTTCTAGAAAGGAGGGAAGATGCTTTCTCTGTTGGACTTTGGACACACTGAGTATCCCAGTACATGCCCAGAAAAACCTTTTTGCAGCCCATGTCCAAATGAGTCCTCATTTTGACCGAATATTGGTAACACTCCTGTTTCTCTCTCCTCCTTCAAACTCCTTGGACAAAGATGCTGAAGGAAAAGAGCCCAACTCTTTTTGCCAAGGGATGCACAGAATCCCTCTGTGCTTCCTAACACAGATGGTTTCCAAGAAAAAGTCACGTACAAACAACATCTGCAAAACTACTATAAGACTTAGACCTCCACAGCATCCTAAACAGCTGTCTGCCATAGAATAAACAAATATTTTTCTTGTTTTATGTCTAGCAGCACATTTTATCCCAGAGATCTACAGTGGTGAATTCTGAGAGGGAGGAGTAGTGTTGGGGGAGATGGGGAGAGAGCTGGGACAATGTCCTACTGAGAAAAGCAGTAGCTCCTGTGTGTCTCCAACTGTGCTTTTGGCCCTAAATAAAACTTACATTTTTAAAGGTGGAGAAGAATAGCTATTAATTAAAAACAAATTCTGATGATCATCACATAGATTTAAAGTACCAGGGGACATGCATGGGGGCTGCCTGGTAGAGAAAGATGTCCTTTCTAAATAGTCTCTTTAAAATTTCACTCCCTTCCACAGTAAAATGACTGGTTTTTAATTCAAACATTCCAACCCTCCATATAAAGATCCCAACTTCACTAATGTGAGGGGTACAGGTCACTGCAGCTGTGGAGTGCTCATCACAACAGGAATATCTTCATGCCCTGGACAAAGGGCTCATACCAAAAGAACTGGCAGCAACTCCATTAAAACGAAATGTTCTCCTTCTCTTTTTTGTGCCACATGCAAGCTCCCCCACTAAGTTTCAAATTGTTTTTTAATCTAGTTATTAAATTGTCTTTTTTATCTTAGAAAAAAAAAATATTTGTTTATGATTTCTTTTAGAGCCAATATAAGAGGTCAAATAAATTCCAGATGACATCCAGTCTATTCCGTATTTGAATTTTCTGTTTTTTCTTTTGAAATTCACAGAAAGAAACATATAAAAATCACAGAAAAATGCAATGACCTTTAAATCCCTGGATTTTCATCTTCTGTTTGCAGTAGCAGCACTGTCATGGTAGGATCTGTGCTACAAAATACCAACTTCTGTTATACGAGATTTAATTATTTTTCAACCTGGTTCACAATACTCACTAGTTCTTACTGTGCCACAGGCTGAAAATCCTATGGTAATAGGAATTGTGTCAGTCACATCAAAAGGTTTTTCCTGTTTAGCAGGAGTGGCCATGAGGTTAAGAACTGGGGACATAGAGAAGCTGCAACATACCAATGGCACCCCCAACGAGCACATATTGTATTGCTTACAGTCTTAACGCTCACAATTCCTAATTTTCAGACCTCTAAGTCAGGCCATGGAGGTGCTGCACATGTTTTAACCAAGACTTGATTTCTTGACAATAACCACAGTTCAAATTAAACAGCACAGCTCCTGGGACAGGCAATAGGTTGCATCTGAAAGCCAATCAAGACTTAATCCATGACTTAACCCAAATCATTTGGCAGTAGAGGAGCATGGAGGACACTCTCCCTGTCAAGTCTCCTTGACCACAAAGGTCTTTGCCCCATGGCCAACTGACTTTTAAGATTGCACCATGCATTTTAATACAAGAAGATTGAGGCTCAGGATCAAATGCTGGAGGCTTGGAAATAAAATATTAATTAAAAAAAATATTTTCCTTCTCTGTTGCTCTGCCTGTGAACAGACTACAAAGGCTTTTCCTTGCTCAGAACTGCTGGTTTCCCAGCATTCACAAATTCTGGCCTCAGCTGTAGCTACTTAGGCAATAGATATGGCTCAGAGAGAAAACAAAATTAGAAAGAAAAACGACGCTGGCATTTTAGCGAAATACTGGTCACTTAGTGAGAAATCCTTGGGATCTCTGAATTCATTTTAGATTGCTTGAAATTTATCTTCCTGCATCTTTTTGATGCATCCCATTTCTGCTGTGAATTTCTCCACGATAGCTCTGTCTCCACAATCCCTGAAAATTAAAAAAAACAAATCAAACTGCCTTTTCACAGTCAAGCAAAGTATAAGCCAAATAACTTGAATTCCAAGCTTTCATTTTAAGGGAAGAGTTGTCATAAAATTGACACAAACTCAAAATATGTATCAGTTCCAGGACCCCTTCCAGGGCAAAGACACAGGTAGATTTTGGGAATACTGAAATGAGAGTCCCAGGGAGGCTTTGGCAGAGCAGCACCTCTCAACCTTGTAGGGCTACACACAAGGCTCAGCTCCACCTTCCCTATGCAAATCGGGGTTTGACTTAAAGAGGGCTTGGGTACAGGGCTGGTTTTGTGCCAGTCCTACTGCATTCTTTAAGGAAAATTTGAATTGAGTTTACTTCCCAATTGCTTCTCAATTTGTTTTTTCATCTCTTAAGAGCAGCAATTGCAACAGCACACCACAGTCAACACAGGAGCTTGAGATCCATCTTTTTATAAAGCATATGTATGGGCAGGCATCTAAGAGTAGACATTTTGGATAATTTGCAATTTTTTCTCTTCACTCTGATGAAGTTTGAAACTAATTACATCCATGCCCACATCTTAAACCAGGGACATAACCAAGGAGCTAAGCTGGTACACCTTCCAAGTCTTTCATTTGTTTAATAGCCCCAAGCCAATTAAGTCAACAGTAGAAGACTGAAGATGAGTCTCCAGCTTACACAGTCATGTATTTGCTGTCTCCTCAAGGGATGAATCTCAGCAACCCCAGATGCTCCCTCCTCCCAGGTACAAAGGACAGCCAAACCCTCTCCCGTGGGCATTGGGTGTTCTGGTTCCACCCAGCTGGGTGGGAGAACAGATGATGCCTTGGGGCACGGTCCAGGAAAAGGAAGGGAGGAATACTGGGAGCTATCACAAGCACAGTTTGAGGATGTAGCTCTTAAAGTTTGCCAGATTCCTCCACAATTGCATGCAGCAGGTAAAGCTGATGAAGTCAAATAACTGCAAAGATTAATTTCCTGCTCTGTGGTGGAGATGGTGCTGACTGGCCAGGTTTAGGGAAACAATGAGCACGTCACCTAGATCATAAATTGGTTTAAATGCAAGAAAAATTATCTGTTATCTGGCAGGGCTTAATGCACAACAAGCTGTCTGGTGTGGACACAAATTAATCACACCCCAAAAAGGACAGCTCAAAGCCTTGCAGAATGTCTGCATACACGCAGGCATAACGAAAAATTGAGATTTCATCAAACTGGATGAATAGCCTGGAGCACAAGGCATCAGTCTGGAGTATTTCCCTGCTGAGCATTTTAAATAGGTAAATGGTATTTTCATTGCTGGTATGATGAAAGCCATTAACTTCAGCTTGCAGTTCCTAAAGAGGAGATTGATGGCAGGGAATCAAGAAGCACATGAGTTCAAATGAGACAAGATTAGGTGCCAAAGCCTGAATTGCAGTATCCTTCTTGACTTCAATTTTATGACAGTTAAACCAGCAATAACCAATCAATTCTTTGTTTGACTTGGAGAATTACCATTTCAATTCCTTTCTCATGTTGGGACAGCTCTCTCTTCCAGTGCTATATGGTCACAGCCACAAATCCTGCCTCAGAGTTATTCCAGAACATTCACCAAGACCATACTACTGCATTATTCCTTGGATCATGGCATTTTTAATCTGCCTCTGAACATACTGTAGAATGCATAAAAAAATTAGTGTTTAATACCTGCTTCTTATAGAACTTGCTTTATTTTTAGCTACTCCTATTTGACCACAGTAGAAAGCATTAACTGTACCAAATGAGTATTTTACTTAAAAAAATAAAGATACTTATAAATAACTTGACAGACTCAACTTTCAAAGGCTAAATCTAGCATTTAATATCAGATTCTTGGAATTTCCATAGACCTTTTCATGGGAAGAGATCAAAGAACATTTAAACAATATTGTTATTCATATTTCACATATAGGGAATGCAACTCCTAAACATGTGAGATGTTTACCCAATAATAGTAGTTGTGGCCAGGAATAATGGCAAGTTTTTTAATTTTCACTTCAAAAGACAGCTCTCATCCTGGGGACCAGCTGGAATGCCTTCACTGCTCTGTTCACCCATCTACATGTTCTATTGCTGGTTAACTTTAACAATCACTGATTTAACTAATCTATTCCCTTCCAAATAAATTCTAGACACAAAAACCTTGAAAGAAAGTAAATTACTCATTTGCAGTCAGTCTTCTGCAATCTACCATTGCTTTTTACATTCTGATCTGATTGATCACTAAGGGCAATGATTTATGAAAACACACCAAAACTATGCAGTGTTTTTATTTTTCATTTCTGTATGTGAAATGACTCTGCATCATTCTGCTGGTTTGTCAGTGTCATGATACTGCTTCTGACATTCAAAGCATCCATAAGAGGTCAACCTTTTGTTCAGTAGCACTTCTGTCATAGGAAACTGAGACCACAACCATTGCCTTGTCCAAAGCACGGAGGCTCAGAGACTAGGCAGAAAGTAGAGGTGTTTCCTTGTGAATTTTTTGACTTAAAAAGTAAATAGCCAAGAATTCAACACCAGCATTTCCATTTTCCAATCAAAGACAGCATTAAAGTTGAAAGTGTTCTCAATTTTGTGGAAAACATTTTCCCTCTTTTCTTTTAAATTAAAAAAGTATCTGAGGCAGACAACATATTTATGAAGATATTCTACTTCTTCACTATGTGGATGTGCAAGATCTCAGCAAATATCAAAATATTACAGGAGAGATATGAGCCACAAGTGACCATGGTTCAACATCCTACCAGCAGAGATCCAGCCAAGCTTTTGTGCTGGATGATTTAGATTTGATTTAGATTTGCTGGAGGAGGAAAGACCAGGGAAGTGTGATGCACATCATATTTACCCATCACCATGGGTCTTCCCTCCTCTAGCAATCTTTCCCATCGATCCATTGAACACTCTTAGAAAAAGCAGTCTTCAGAGAGAAAACTGAATTTTCTCTCCCATCTTACAGTTCTGATTCTGAAGGAAATGTATCTCTTTTGACTAAAAAAATCCAAGCAACACATGGGCTGTTTAGAGCATTTTCATAAGATGACCACATTGAATTGATTTCTGGAATTAAGGCCCCAAAAGCTTGAGCAGCAACATGCTTCCACATTCCTTCCTCCCTAGTAACGAAGACGGACAGTGACAAACATCCATTCTGCATGAGGTACACATTAAAAAAAAAAAAATTATCTGGACTTAATCGAAACTTGTCTTCATACCAACATGAAGCGATGTCTTGAGAACAGGGCTCTTTACTAAGAACATTTTTCTTTTTACCTTCAACTGATTATGGTTTCCTTGCTTTTCAAACACTAGCTTCAAGCCATATGTGTCTCCACATCAGTTTATCTGCTGCTTTCAACTTCTATCAGCCCCTGTTTTTACTCAAACAGGAAAGAATACAGAATGTTCTAGTTAAAGTCTATTTTTGAATGTAATAAAGCTATGCAAGCCCATTTCCATTTTTTGGTGTCTCCAACAAACAAACTACCCAAGTTCATTAGGATGACAGTTTCTTGGCAATCAAGTCATTTTTCATTGTGTCTATAAGAACTTATTTCATTAATCCTTTGGCTCACTCACAAAACCCCATGCTCAGCACCAAACAAAAGGACCCACATTCTGTCATCAAGTCCACACCTTGGGCATTTTTTCCCTCAAGTGTTGCTGGGGATGGTGGGGTGAGGGAAGAAGTCAAGCAAGGGAAGACTTAAAAGTCAACCTAAGCAGATCTTCAGCCTCACATTCCTTTGTGCTCTGCTTCATCAATAAGAATGAGGGAAGGGGTTTTGTTTACTGGGTTTGGAGTTTTGGGGGGGGGAGGGGGTTTGGTTTGTTTTTTGAGTGGGTTTGAGGGGTTTTTTTGGGGGGTGGGGCAAGGGAGTAACACACATGCTTTTAAATTCACCCTATTCTTTAACCATCCCTCTCAGAATCTATTTCAGAAAACAAAGCTGTAATCTGTTACTAAAAGATAAGGAAGCATTTCTGGAGCCCTCTCAAACAGTTTATTCCATGATCTGCACTCCATAATTGCAGAACTGCACATTTCCATGCTATCAGCAGCCCTGACTCTGCTATAGGTTTATTTGGTGTCGTTTGGGAAAGGCTCAGTGCAAGGGCACCCAGGAGCCAGGCTCAGCACATGGCACGGTGGATGGCAGTGTGGATGAGCTCCTTGGAATCTCCTTCTGCTGAGCCAGGGGCAAAACAGGGCACAGCTTTTGGCTGAAGCTCAGAGGCACGAGAGCAATGCAAATGACAACTGCTTAATATTAAATAGTGATAAATATGCTCATATTAACCGCAGTAAGAGAATTAATGTGGACATGTGCTCACCATACAACCGAGCCTTACAAAAGGGAGCATTCCCTCTCCTAATGTCCACGCTGGGCAGGAGCTGGAGAACTGGCTCCTGGCTGCGCACTGAGAAGGCTCTGAGGCTCACACCACCTCACACATCCTCGTCTGGGGATTTTCCACTCAACTGGATTTTGTAAACTGTGTCCCTCTGCTGTTATTGAGGTTTTATACTCAACTTAAAACTTGCAAATCAAATAAAGTGGACCATTCGTGCTCGGGGAACACATGCTGTCCTTGTCTTTCTCTCCTGAACACAGGATAGCACAGCTATCCCTCCTTGCCAAACTCACCAGCCCAATCCACCCTGCTCATCTTGCTGGAGACCTGCATGGTGGAGTCACCTCTTTATTACTGCTTTAAGATAATTAATTCATTTCCACCCACAAAGAGTACAAAATTCAATAAATGCATTTAATTTCTGGTTTCTTTTGGTACCCCTCAAGCCCCAAGGACAGACCTGAAGAGCTGCGCTGGGCTGCAGGCTGGGCAGCTCCAAAGCTGTTTTGCTCTGGCTGCTGGCTCAGCCTTCTTACTCCTCACCACCAAGTATTAAGCCAGAAGGATGTGTTGCCTTTGGAAACAAATTTAAGCAGAACATCCTGCTTTAGCACAGGATTGAAGAAAGTTCTCAACCTAATATCCAGGGTACACACTCGTCTCACCCATGTGAGAACTCCTCCTTTCAGAAGAAAGGACAAAAATAGTGGATAAACCTCTGAAAACTGATCTTGCTTCCACCTCAGTGCCCATTCCCATCAGGGAATGCTGCACACAGGAAAACCTAGTCTTAATGTCAACCATCAACCACCACTCTGACACACAAAGCCAGGAATGAACTAATCCAACACAGAAGGACAGCAACAAAACAAGGTCCTGCTACGTGTTTGCTTAACAGAACATAAGCCAGGAGGGACTTCAAAGCAAAACCTTCCTTGCACAACACCAGCAGAGCCCAACCAACATTGTGATGACTCAGAAAATCCCGAGTGACACCATCCCAGTACTCTGAGGCTGCCCAGGCCAAGAGCAGGGAGGCTGGAAAGTCCTGCCTGGGACAAGGCTGGCAGCACCAAGGGATGAAAAGGAAAACCAAAAAAGAGGATTTTGTGCATATCCTCATGATAATTAGGAAGTTGTAAAGCTCAGTCCTTTTCTTTTTTGTCTGCTGGTACAGGCTCATCTCTAATTTGTAATTTCATAAGTCAGAGGATCTCTGGCTGAGAAAAAACTATTTTTAAGTAGATTCTGTATTATAAATATATTACCTGCTGCTGTTTCCTGCTAGAACACACATCAGCACAGAACCAGGCAGCACAACTCTTAAGATTTCTTGGAATAAAGCCTTTATATTCACAAGTATAGTGAATATATTCAAGTATATATTTTGCTCATTGAGCAAAATAGACCAGTAAAACTGGCCTTTGCAAGGGATATCTGCTGAGACACATCCTGTCCTTTCCCAAACCACCAGGCAGAGGCAAATGAACCCTTTTCAGATGAGGTCTGAGCACATCAGTTTTAGTCCCATAGCCACGAGGCAAAAGAAAGGGAATTAAATTTTCTTTCCTCAAGCTGGGAGGGAAATATCCCTTTCAAAATGTTATTGAAATAATAAAACATTTCAATAACCATACAGCTGTGGAGCAGCAGTGCTACGAGTACACACCACGTTAAAGACCCTGCTAGAATTTTACGAGTCTGCTAAAAAACAGAACCCAAAATCCTCAGCAATTCCAAAACATGCAGACAAGCACGCAAAGCCCCCCCAGCAACAGCTGGCTTTAAAAAAGAGGAAAATCACAGTGGTGGAAAACCTCCAGTCAATACCACCAGCACAGCCACGCATCCCTTCGTGCTGACGTGCAACTGATGTGTGGCAACAGTGAACAGGGATGTCCACAGCCACCTCCAATGTCACAAAGAAGTACAAAATGACAAAATCTCTCCGCTCCACACTCAGAAGGATGTGGAGGATTTTTCTGGGTTTTTTTTTGTTTTGTTTTTTTTTGGGGATTTTTTTGGTGGTTTTTTTTGTTAGGTGTATCCAAAGAGCAACAGCCACAGCTCTGAGCATTGGGGCACCTGGTGCTACAGGAGCCCAGAACCAAAACTTAATCTTCAGCCCGAAAGTCCTACAGCTCCTTGTTTTACAGGTCCATGCAAAAAGAGAGGAAAACAGCCCTTCCTCTTCTATTTTAATAGACGTGCAAACCCAAATTCTCATTAGAACCAAGTGAGAGTGGATTATTTATACAAGAAACTACCAGAGCCTTGGGATTCCTATCATGGGGAAGAGCTTCTCCAGCAGCTCCACTATGATTTCTGATGCAGTTATTTCCACAGGTCCTGACTTCTTATGTGACTCCCCAGGGGAGCACGGCCAGGGAGTCAGGAGCTGAAGATGCCACCGCATTCCTCTCCCACCTCGAAGATTTTAAACAAAAGAGAAAGGGTGGTCTCATCCTGGGGATTAACTGCAGCAGGGAGGTCTCTCTTCCAAGCAGGGTAGATAGCATTAGCTCGATTGCCGAGATTTCTCAAATTGTTACAGCCAAGAACGTGCACAATCAGAGCTCAATCACCCTGGGGTGGAGCAGAAAGGCAACCAGGGCCAAGCACTTCATTTTTGCACAGTCCCCATGCAGAGGAATCCCTCCCCAGACCCAGGGCCATTCAGCAGCCAGACTGACTGGAACTTCATCCTGTTAGGGAGCTGGGAGAAACTGAGCAGAATGGACAAGAGGGTCAAGACCAGGAGCTAATCAAGTTGTTTCCATTGCTTCCAGCCTCAATTCAAGAATTCTGCTTCCTGCAAATTGAGTGGAGATGCCCCAATAGAGAAGTATGAGTTCTGGAGGCAGGCAGGGGAACTGCTGGTACCTCCTGAGCAAGGACACCCACCCTCTGTTTGATCTGGAAACCCTCTGGCCTTGCAGTTGCCAAAAGTATTTTAGAAAAGCAAGGGCAGCCTGTGCCCCCAGTTGCATTACAATTATGTTCTTCAGTGCTGGTTTCATAGAAAAAAACCTGAAGCCTCCCCCACGGTCTCCTGTATTGATCCAGAACAGCTGAGGTGCAGGCAGAAGTGCTGCAGAGACCTGGCGTGCTGGGGAGGAAATGAAAGAAAACCAGAAAAACCAGATTGTGCTTTTATTTGAAGCAAAAAAAAAAAAAAAAAAAAAAAAAAAAAAAAAAAAAAAAAAAGAAAAAGAAACAAACCAGAAAAGAGAAGTTACATATACAAACACACCACACACATGCACATCTTTTGTTACAAGAAGTACATGCTTTACTCCAGGCAGAGTTTGTAGCTACAGTAGTTTAGTCCACAGGACAAAGACATATCACCATTTAAAATAGGATTTTCAACATATCATGCACACAGAAATTACTGTGGAGGCATAGGAGTGCTTAGATGATGAGCAGAAACTCATCACATACTAAAATCCTCCTGGGTTTGGGCAGTGCAGATCTGTTGCACAAGGACTTGCACACGAAAGTGGCACCTGCTCACCTGCATACCTAGAGCTTTACACATCACTCCTGGAAAAATAATTTATAGACTAAGCAGATAAGCCAGTCTCTGCCTTTTTCTCATCCATGCTACAACAGCCCCTGAGAAATAAACGAGCCCCAGCATTGCCTCTAGGCAGAAAAGGATAACACAGACTAACACGAGACCTGGAGGTAGAAATGATGTTCAGGATAGCAGCACACTTTAGGACTTGGAGCCCAAGCTCCAAGAAAACTGCAGAGATAAAACAGAATCACAGCAAATTCATTTCCTGGCACAATTTTGAGAGAAAATAATAGCATTTCCTTTCCAGTTTTATTGAAAAGTAAGTTCAAATTCAATAGTAACAAATAAACTAAAACCAGTCATGGCTCTGGAACATCCTGCATCCCCTCTGCCTTTACTAACCTTGAAGCTGTTTGTCTGCTTTGAGAGTGATATGTTTTTATAAAACAGTGTATTTATAAAAACAAAAAGAAGAAACACAATGAAACCGTGATTTATGGTCCCATAAAGGTTCCAGTAAAAAAAATCTGCAAAACTTTTGCAGAAACATTAAAAAAAAAAAAAGAAAAAAAGACAACTGAAGCAAGAAAAGTTTTCTAATGTCCCATTTTCTTCTTAGCTAAGCAAACATTTCTACTAAAAGGATTTACTGAAACGTTAGTTGTCCTCTTGGCAGAAAACCACAAGTAACCCAAAAGCCCATATTTTTCAGGGCCCTGTCTCCCCCATTCAGCAGTTGGGTACTGGAAACCTCAACAAATCACTTTGTGAATCGAAAAGCCTGGTTGCTTTCAGTTCTTGTATCTCATATGAAGCAGAGAACAGAATGTGAAAACAGAGACTTTCCACTAAATTTTGTGGAAGATTGCCTCATCTTGACAAAGAAATAGCTAATATCTCCACAATCCAGGCCTCTTTGTGGCAGACTATATTCTGTATCACACAAAATAAACTTAAAGTGCCTCTCTGAAGCTGCAGAAAGACTCCTCGTTTAATTTCAACTTATCAGAACACCAGCACACTCCCCACATTTCAGTATCTGCAGCACTTCAGAGAACACTTGAAACATTTGAAAAATTTTGAGATTAATCACATTAGAAAATGAGGTACCTTATATTTGATATCCCATTTATGAGTCAATTTATCTTTCCTAAAATTCTTTCATGTTCCTGTTTTTTCTCCGTTACTGAAAACCCTGTAATGATTCAGTTTATGTGAAATTACTGTTTCAGGTGCTTTTCTTAGCAATCCATTAAACAAAATTAAATGCAATTTTAGAATTAGTTATTTTAAAAGTCAACATAATTTTCTTTTTCATCCAAATCTTTTCCTATTTTGCACGTCAGTCATCTATGTATAATTC
Source organism: Vireo altiloquus (assembly GCA_013396875.1). Classification (NCBI taxonomy): domain Eukaryota; kingdom Metazoa; phylum Chordata; class Aves; order Passeriformes; family Vireonidae; genus Vireo; species Vireo altiloquus. The sequence continues at coordinate 139,800 of VZRF01009866.1, forward strand.
CTTTCAGATGGAATATGAAAAGTTCATCTATTTTAGTGTAATTAGTGTGAGCAAACAGAGCACAGTTGTTTTCTATTAGCCAACATAATATATAATAGAGGGATGGAGTTAACCCCCCTGCACACACATACAAATGAATACATGGATGAAAAGAGGTGCCACTTTTACACTGTGCAGGACAGTGAACAAGCAGAGAGAGCCACAGGCTCTTTTGTCACCCATAGGTACCTCCACTTTTAAGGTTTTGACAAAAAGTTTCAAAGAATTTTGAGCCTGGACCCAACAACAAGCATCTCTGTTTATATTATCCACAACCCTAACTAAAAAAAGTCCCAAAAAAACCCCAAACAAAACCTGCCCCCTAAAAAAACCCCAACAACCACCCACAAACACACACAAGGTGGCATTTTTTAAGTCTTGATCTGGCTCTTGGGCCATGCCCCAGGAGGATTTCACTGCATGTGAGCTTGGTCAATCCTGCACCTCTCATGAACTTTTCCAGAAGGGTTGGGGAAGCTGTCAGTGGAAGAAAAGCTCATAGTCACTAAAGTACCAAAATAACTCACTCATTTTATTGGCGGCATGGAATAACTTTAAGCTGTTTTTTTTCTTTCTTTTAAACTCTTTTATTCATCACTGGCTACCTTCAGGTGAAGGCATTTCTAGTTTCTTCCACTTCAGAAGATATTATTTCTGATTTCCTACATTAACCTTCATGCCAGAAGCTTTGAAAATGAAAAACACAGACCCTGTGTATATATATATAACATTTGGGGAGAAACATCTTGGACAAAGTCACTGAAATAAAAATAACAAGTCTCCCTTTTTATAGTCCTCGAAAATGTTTAGGCACTAAAAATAATGCAGTTGCCAATAAGCAAAATAATTCTTATCTGGAAGAGATGATGCTTTGCCCAGGAAACCACTCTTGTGGTATCCAACTCACTTTGCAGAACCTTGCAGAGAAAAAGAGTAAAGCATAAAAAAAACCCCTGGAAAACATTATTTTAAAAATAGAAATAAAACTCTTCAAAAGGAGCTTATCACAAGAAAATTTCACATTCTACTGATGCTGCAGGTTTCTCCACTGCAATGACCATCTTTTATTCCCACAGCAACCTCTGCAGCAGGCTGGATAGAGCAGCCCTTCCCACAGGGCAGGAAATGCAGAGCTGGGACAGGAAGCCTTCTGATCTGAGCACCTGGCTCCAGGCAACCTTCAGAAGAGTCCCATGCCACTGCCACTCCCCTGCTCTGCCCCTGCAGACAGAAAAAGCCTTTAAAGCAGAGACATCACCTTGCAGGAGTGAAGGCAAGAAGCAAAGCCACTGGTCGGGATGGAATCCTGCACTGCTCCCTTGGCCAGTGGCTTCCAAAGCAAATTCTGTGCTTTTTATTGGAACATTCCAGTGGAGAAGGAAGCTTCTGCAAGATGGGGCTGGCTCCCTGCCAGCCACATCAGCTGTAATCAGATTATACAGTAGTGGTTTCAGAAAGCAGAAGCATGTTTATTATCAAGCCACTAACCAGACTGACATTAATTTGGTCAAAGCTTAGCTAAAACAATCTCTCAGAATAATTTTCTGATTCAGATCACATTTACTTAGTTGATTAAGTATTTTTTGCAAATTATGCTTAGGGAATAATAGTGGTTACAGGCTATTATTTCATTTGTGATTGTAAAAGTAAGTGCCTTTCTGAAAAAAAATCCACCTAATTAAATACTACTAATTTTTAAAAAAAGTAAAATCAGAAGGCAGATTGTCCCTCAATGGGAGATAGAGCATGCAGAGTGTCAATTTAAATACAGACTTGACATTTATCTCCAAAACAGAGTTGTTTGGGGGATTTTTGGCAAGAGTTAAGATATCCACTCCTTACTTATGGGTAGAACTTGAACAACATGTGAATATTTTTGCCTCCCATCTCCTTTGGATCCACCATTGAAGAAAAGTTTCTAAGATGCCAAATGACCACTAAAATGAATAAGAAAAGGGTCCAAGCGTAGTAATGCCAAAGTGGTGTGCCAGATCACTTTTGATGTAAGAGCATCAGCCTAATCCCAAATAATATCTTTTTGTCTGGCTGCAGACATACCACCCACAGCAACTTGTGCCAGGCAGACACACAGGGTAACTTGGATCCTGCAGACCTGCAGAGATGAGGAGCTCTGCACAGGGCAGGTCACTCAGCTCCTTCGCTGTGAGGAAAAACACATCCTGAGTCTCCTCCAGAGCAGTGCTTACACAAATCCTGCCTTTGGACACAAAGTCTAGAGCCTCACTTCTCTCCTGACTTCAGGATGGGTATGAAAAGTTCGTGGAAGGGAAGGAAGAAGGATAATTTAAAATAGGAGGAGTCCAAATCGTTCACTATGATCCTTCCCAGTGATCACAGACTGCCCCCATTCAGCTCTGTTCTTCTCCAGCCTCCAGCAAGCCATGCCACTGGGCTCAGTTCCATTTTCCTGCTGTAGTAATTTGATTTTCTTACTTTCTAAAAAGTTTCGTAGCAGCTATCTTGAGCAGAATAATGAATGTGGAAGTGATACATGGGATGATGCATCTTCTGCAAGTGTCAGATGGGAAAACTCACATGTGTAGTTGGGAATAGCTGAGCTAAATTCTGGCCAGAGGAATTTCCTTCAGCCCATTTAAAGAGTCCCCTGCAACCTCAACTGGACACCGTTTATGCATTTATTTTCTATTCTAAGTCAACACAGACTTAAATAGTCCCAAGTTGCATTTCAGTAGCAACCCATTCCATGCTGCTCATTCACAGCCTGCTCAGCACTTTAAGATAGAGAGCAGGGCTACAGGGAGCACATCAGTGGCTGTAACCTGACTCCACAGACCCCCTCTCTCAAGACTGAGGTTTAAAACCAGCACATTTTGAACTGGAGCATCTACAACTCACATTAGACCCACTCTCTCCCCTCACACCCCTGTGTTTTCTAAGCAGTAGCTGCCCCGGTTGCACTAAAAAAACCCTGAGCCCAATGCACACAGCTGGCATTTGCCCACCCTGGAATCAGGATTTCCCAACCAAAGATCCTGCTTTTAAGAGCTGGCATGTAAACTGAGTGGCTGCTGCTTGCAGGGAGATGTGAATGTAATTCTTTGGTCCACCTTCTACAAGAATTTCTGTGTTTAATTTCACAGCATTAGCCTATACACAAGAGAGACTACACATGCTTTAGAGTACTGCATAGGAAGGTAGAGTTTGGGTAGGGATTTATCCATTTAGGGCATAGTTATATGAAACCACTCTGTCATAAGACTATCAGTGTCCAGCTCCTGCAGGCTTTGAAATTCAAAATTTAAGAGAACTTGAGAGCAAACCACATAGTCCACAGGGCTTATTATTAACACAGCTCTGATGGCATCCCTGAATAGAAAATGGAATACAAAAGCCACAAAACCAAAGCTTATTAGCATGTATCAGGTGTCACATAAGGAAAAATCTGACTTGGAGTTATAAGAAGAATGGATGTCTCAGAGCAAGTGAGGGAGGAGGGCTGCTCCCAGCACTTCTTCCAGTTCTTCTTCCAGCTCTTAAGTTTACACATGAATTAAAGTCCAAACTGGTTCATATTAAAAAAAAAAACAAACCCCAAACCAATCAACCAATAAAAAAAACCCCAAACCCACCAAAGGATATGAGTAAATCACCTGCTAAGGACCAGACTTGTCTCCAGACCAATTCCTCAGGAGCATCAGTCACAGGCCATGGCTGGAGCATTAAACCAAATAAACCAAGATCATTTGGTCCATTCTGGAAGAGCAGCTCCACTTTCAGAAAACAATTTCAGATGGACACTTCTTTCTGGGGCCATTAAGATGGTAACTGAAGTGGAATAAATTTTTACTGACAAGAGTTTATTACGAGCTTAGAAACACCCACCGGATTTCTCAAGCTGCAGAATAAAAGCCCTTGGAAAACAGGAAAGCAAAGTCTTCCTGCTTATCTTGGTTTAGAGAAAGTCACAATTATTTCCTGCAAATTATTCCAGCAGATTGAAAAACAGATAACGATATAGCTAATTGAACAAAGTAGAAACTAAAACAAAAACCCGGGTTCAGGCAACTCCATCTGCAAGGTCTACAGTAAAATTCCCAGGTTCATTATGGAAAATGGGAATGCTACCCCAGAGATTTGAGTGGTGAGGTGCTGAGCTTGCCTGCCATGCCCTGGTCGCTGCAAATGACACCTGGTCATCTGGTAAGGAAATACCAGGAATCATAATTTAGTTTTTATTCTGACCAATGTGACAGCAAGGGCTCAACTCTTCTGCAAAGAAGAGTGAAGGTCCCCTGTGGAGTTTGATGCCAGGAAACTTCAAACTGCAAAGATCTTTTTCTGAAGGAAAAGTGAATAATCTGGTATCGCAAAGGGGGCTGGGGGTGGGGGAAGAATAACAAATCAGGAGGGAAAAATGTACTGAAGTATTTACACAGCTGGTTTTTCAAGACAGTGCTCTTAAGATGGGCTGTTTTTCAGCCACATAGCTAAAAAAGTAGTCTTAATCCATAGCCAGCATTTCCACTGCTGTGAGAGAAATCAGCTCAGTAAAACCTCTGCATGGGCCATATGTGGCTTTGCTAGCCCTGTTTCAAACCCAGGTGTCTTCAGGAAAACATGACACTAATCAACCTAATGCTTGCAGGTATTTTCTGGAAAGAACATATCTACACGTTGCTTCAAATTATTTTTGCACATCCTCCTCAAAAAACCAACCAAATTTCAAAAAAAATTATTCACAAAAAAAAAAATCAGTGTGATTTGCTAACTGTGGAGGTACTAAAATAAGTCAAAATTACTGAATTATTCAAGTGCACTGAAAACGCAGAGGGCTGAAGTAATAAACTCACATCTGAATTTGCTTTTGTTCTCTACAAATTAACATCAGCACAATCTCTGCCTGAGGGGTATGGAAACACCACGGCATCTTCACCAGTGCCTGGACACAGCACACACACACCAGCTTCATTTCCAAGAGAGTCCTTTAGATCCACAACTGCTTTCTCACACTTCTCACATGTGCTTTTTAAATTGTTATCAGGAAACAGTAAAACTAAGCCAATTAAGGTCTAGAGAGAAGTCTGGCCTGGTATTGCCTTCTGAAGGTGGCTTTCAGCTGAATCTTGTATTCCATCTTTAATTCTTTACCCAGTGGGAGCCAGAGAGGAGCAGGACACTGGAGGTCCAGCCTTGGCCAAAGGACCAGAAGAGGCTTAGCCTCAACAAATCAAGACAGATGGGACAGATTGCCATCTGCAAACACAGCATAAGGGAGGTACATCCAGTTTTGTTTCCAAAAAGTTGTTTAAACTACACAGCAGTGTTGGCATGAGAATATTAAACTGACCAGGAATAAGATGATGTTAAAAATTAGGAGTTTTGCAAGCAACAGAAGATCTGGAGTAGCTTTTGGACAGATGAGTCCAGACAAAAAAAAAAAAAAAAAGTGGTTTTAAAACAGAGCTTCACTGATTTAAATCAAGGATTAAACAAATGTGATTGCTTGCTGGGAATTGCTCTCAGGAGTTCAATCACCCCTGTGCAGTTTCCACCTTCCTAGAGCACCTCTGAATGACGCAGAGGGAGCTGAATCACAAAGTTCCCTGCAGGGAACCTCCTGGGACAGACTTGACAATGCACAGTCACCAGCTCTGAGCTGTATCAGAGCCCCAAATCCCATGGTGGTTCCCCTTCCCATGTGCTCCTGTCCCAGCACAGGACCTGCCTGGCTGCTCAGCCACGGCTTTTGCTGCATATCTTATTTAAGTGTTAGCTGACATCAGCTATTCGAGTGCTCTCCAAACCTGCTCCCATCAGGCCGTTGAAGGCAAGCAGAACACATCAGCACACAGCTACTGCAGCAGGAGGATGCTGACAGCACATTGACACAGCCTGAGTGGAGCAGGAGCTCCACGGGGCAGATACCACCCAAAGTACCTTCCCCACTACCGAGGGGTCTCTCCATAGCAGCTTCTTGCTCTCTCCCTTACAGATCAAGCCAAAAGGGCTTTTTGTACCTACAGCCCTTTCCATTCAGTGCATGTGGCCATGAAGAGTTTCTTAAAGGTCAGTGCTCTTTCTGCACTGCAGTTTAATGTCAGAGATGCCTGTCAAACAGAGGATTTGCCTCCATTTGAAAGACGTGCTTACAACAACACATGGCTGATTTTTCCAAGAGATTACAACTGCACGTCTCAAAAACAAACCACAAGGGGAAGCAAATGAGGTGTAATATAGAAGGATTACTCAGGCATCCCATATTCTAGGTCTCATCATTATATTGATTTGTCATTTTATAAAATACTGTCTTTTGAATAAACTTGCTAAAGATAAAACCAGCAATCTGTTCCAATTTCTTTGTGGTATTTCATTATTTCACTGGTTTGGGGTAAGAGTATGCAAAATACTCTGATTCTAAAGCAACTTTTTTTTCCCCAGGCCTCTTAGCATACTTTCAGGCTTGAATCACAAACACAATATAAATCACTTGAAAAAAGTCAGAGACATTTTAAAATAACATGAAACAGTAATGTATTTGTTTTTTTAAGCACGTGTTATCATTTGGAGCTGAAGTACATGACAGTAGCGATTTAAACAAAGTAAAAGGAACAGATATTTTTATTTTATGCATGTCCACTAACTCATTAGTATAAGATGAATAGATTTTTAACGTATGGTGTAATGGGATCGTTTGTTAGTTTTTTGAACCCTGTTGAAAAGTTTATCGAAGCAGCTATGGAAAGTTCAAGTTCTTGTAAATGGAAGGAACAGTACTCAAAAGTTTAAGATAATGTATCAGTGCTTTAATAAGCCTTCCCCTGAAAATGCCGATTAGAGCAAGCGATTATTTCTTTCACAGTTTAAAACTTTTGCATTGCTACATAAAAGTTGATGCAGTGCCAAGAGCAGGATAGAATGTAATTTTTGGTTTATCCATTTCAAAATAGCGATTTTACCTTCCACAGACTAAACACAGAAAGTTTTCAACAGATTTCTAAGTTGCCTTAATTTCAGCTTAAAATCAGTACACTACCTAAGAGACAAAGAAAACTCTGTCTTTAAGTTTGGGTTTCATTTCCCTGTATTTTCTTGTCATGCAGAAGAGAAAATCACTAAAATCACCCTCTAAGAGCCATAGGCTTCACTCCAGCAAACACTTTATTAAGCCAGCAAGGGCAGACGTACACTGGAGGAATGGGACTTTACTGAAAAAGTTACAGAACTGGATTTATCTCTAGTTGGAAGGTTTTGGCGTGGAAAGACAGTATTTGCAGGCAAGGGTTACTGATTAAGTAAATTCATGGTCTTAGAAAGACCATTAGAGTTAAGTACAGAATGAAATATTTGTCTTCTGGACACACACAATTTTAAACACACTAAATATACAGCTGAAAGTAAAGAACTGTCCTCAGACAGAGTTCAGAGGTACAAGCCAACTCCTACAGAGGGCAGCTGTATCACTATACAGACTTCAATTCTGCAACAAGTTGTGCACAAAGGATAAGAACTTTTGGATATTCTTTTGTTCTTTCCACAGTGTTAAATAAACATCAGGGATTTTGTTGCTTCTAAAAGAGATAAAGCCCATTTTAACTGAACCTGAGTAATATCTTTGTGAGCTGCTCAGCTGAGGGCTGGAGGGAAGAGGAGCTGCTGATCCACACCCACAACCCCCCTCTACAACACCCCACATGGCCAAAAAACAGTGAGGAGATGGACTTGGTCATCTTGTAGAAGTAAGAGCTCTGCTGATTCACACCAGCACAGGATCTGGATTAATCATCACAACCTGCCCATGCTTATTTTTACATCATGCAAAATGAAGATGAAAGGATGGAAAACAAAATCTCCTAAGGACAAAATGCAGCTGGAAGAACACGCATGATACCCATGCTAATGCACACAAACATCTGGACAAGATGGGAAGGAGTCCGAAGATTTCTCCCTCCACATTAGTGAGAACACATTGAAACTTGACAATGGCTCTGTCCTGTGGAAATACCACAGCTCTCGTCATCCAGGCAGTCAGGCTTGAAATCCTGACATCAGCATCAGAAGGGGGGGGGAAAAATGATTCCACTCTTTCTGCTTTCCATTGAAATAAAACAGTTTGCAACAAAAGGCAAGCGCATGCATGTGTTCCCCTCGGTGTGTTTCCAATCACAGCAGTGTGTTTAAGTAGTCAGACTGCATCCAAGCCTTAAAGCTCAACAGTGCAGAGAGGGCAGATGACATCCTGATGGCAAACGCGGCTGTGTAAATCATCTCCAAATGACAGTGTCATACACGGAGAGCTGCTTAATTTGGAATGTGCCAAACGGTGCTTTTCCTCATCTGGCATCATCTATACATCAGCCAACAATTCCTTCAGGGATTGTAATTCTTGCCATAGACAAATGCACAACAGATGTTAAGAAAATAATAAAAAAGTCTCCATCGAGGTAGCACAGCAGCCATTCCTGAAGTCAGCAGCAAACTTGCAAACAGCCACAAGCCCCTCTCAGGCATCTGGCTCCCAACCTTCAGCATTGCCTGGCAGCCACTGGGTGAGGGGATGAGGAGGGACGAGTAAATGACCAAAAATTCAGACCCTGTACACCTCAAAGCTCCTGTTTCTGATTCAGGTTTTCCAGAATGACACATTTTAGAAGTGTACAAATGCTAGTCAATTTTCTTGTCCACTTTTTCTCACCAAATGAGGCAGGATCATTTTCTTGCCATGCTCTCTTAGGAAGTGCTTTGCCAAGTTTAAAGTTACAAGCAGCATTACCAACAGGGTTATATAAAATATGCTTTATGCTGTTGTGTTATTAAAATGCTTCAATAGAGGGGTAAACCACATTTCTTTTTTTTAGTGAGCAGCATCTATCCCAAAGCATCTATATGATTTCAGTATGAACAGATATGGTACTTCAGCATCTTAGTCCAGTTTGTGCATTTTGTCAGAGTTCTGTGCTTTGCAGCCTCTGCACCTTGTAAGAAAGAATTCAGCACTGTGAAACCAGTCTGCTTATTTCCCTATTTACACATATCCATGTGCCCAGTCCTTTGACACACATATCTTCATTTAAAGCATCTCAACATCCCATAACTGTGCAGGAGACAGTCCCCATATGCTAAAAGGTACCCAGAGGGAGCAGTAATTTTTAAGGATGGTGGTTCCATATTGATACATTTTATGGGTTTCTTTGGAAAAAATATGCAATGATTTTGTCAACTGTTAAGAGACTTTTCCTGTCTCTTACATATGCAATTTAATGTTTTGGATAGAGACATGAGAAGCTGAGCAAGGTACAAACAACAGCAAGGGCAAACAGTGCCCAAACCCATGAGCCCCACACAGCAGTCACCTGCACAGTCACAGTCCAGGGTCAAGCATGAGCCTTATCCAGGCACAGCTGTGGTGACAGAGGGAGAGTGATGACAGAAGACCACAGGCTGCACAGGAAGGAGGGACACCAGTACTGTCCCTGAATCCTGCACAAAGCATCCAGCCTGGGAAACTTCAGGTGCCAGACTGAACTTCTGATCCCAAGGGAGCCAGAAGGGCTCAGTGATAGCCAGTGGCCTCAGGGACCACCTCATGGGCAAGGTGCATTTCAAGAAGATATCTTTTGTGAATGGTATTTAAGGTAGAAATTCATGTCAACAAACTTGCAGATCAGAAGAATAATCTAATCCAGCATGCTCTGTGTCAACAAGACAGATGTGAGAAGCTGTAAAAGCCTTACAGGCAGATGACACAGACTCACAAGGCACACTCAGGAGTCAGCCACCTGTTGAATTTCAGAGGGAACTTCTCCACAGCTCTTTCAAGATCCTTGGGAATGCCCTACAGAATGTCTTGCTCCTCAACCACAACATACCACATGGTTTAGGTCTTCCAAAAGGATAAGACAAGCTGTTACAGTTGATATTTTTCATCACTTCAAAGCTTGGACTGAGATTTGCTGGCCTCTCAGAAGCCTGCTATCTTTGGCATCTCCCAAAATTGAGGAAACATCAGAGTTTGGCTATTTTTGCCACTGGCTTTCCAATCTAACCTTAACAGCCAGTGTCCACAAACTACATCCTGCAGCTCTTACTCAATCCCATGGAAAGTTTGCTGGAAGAAGGGATGAGTAAAGGTTACGACATAGTTGTCTTATTATTATTAGGGACACACAACAGCTGTACATCCAAGCTGGTATTTTTACAAGCCAAAGAGCAATCACGCTTTTCTAAACCTTGGCATGTCTTTAGCTCTCTGCGCAAAAGTTCCAAGGGGCATGAGTCATCTTACAAACCCATAAAAATCTAATTATGGCTAATGATCATCCTTTTGTTTACACTGTATGTAAAATGCTAACTGCTTCTGATACTCCCTGCAGGGGCAAGATTTACCATCAATCTTGAAATGATTTCTGTCTCACCAACAGACTTAAAATGGCCCATTTAAGGCAGCACAGAATCCACACCACACAAAAATTTTGACTTATTTGCCAAAAAGCTGGTTTCTCTCTCATGAAGCTACTGAAACATTGTGCACTCTAGAGCTGCTCTTGAATTTAGAAGGAGGTTCAGAAAACCACATAATTCGACTAAGTTCCAGTTTAAAAAAGGAATGTAGGGCAGAGCCTCTCCCAGGCTGCATGGCAGCCCACCAGCTTCAGGCCACTCAGGGAACTGGTTTTCTGCTCTAACACAGAGCTGAGCTGCTGAAGGAGTATCTGGATAGACTCAGCTGGAGGACAGAGAGCAAACATTTCAGTTATCAGGGTTAGAGCCATCCCATCATCTTTGAAGGAAAAGGCTGGAGAACTGATCCTGTGGGACTGCTGCTGATGGGCTCTGTGAAGCAGGTCACACCAACCCACTGCCACGGGGAAAGGAGGAAACAACCAACTTCCCCCTCACAGAAACTCTCTGCAGCTCTTTCATGTGTTTCAGTGCCTTCAGCCTGGTGAGCTGCAAGACACTCAACCAAAATCACACCAGGAACTGTTTACCCTATAAAGAAAGCATTTGCTGGTCTACATTGAACCGCAGGGAAGTGCAAAACACCAAATAAGAAGGCTGCTGGCAAAGGGGTTTATATTTCTCTCTTTTCCAGGGACAGGTGGATTTCTTTAACATTTTTTAAAAATTTAAACTAATTTCAAATCTGCTTGCATAGCTCTTTTAGGAAAAAACATCCTCCTGCAAGCTTGGTCTAGCTTAAATGTGAACAACTCTTGGAGAATCTGCCAACATGACAGTTCTTGGAAAGCTGCACAAGTACAGATGAATGTGAGATTTCTTATAAGAATTCCATCAGATCTACGTACTGCTCATAAAACAAGCCCAGTAGCTGGCAAATGCAGCAAACTTACAAGGTTAGAATGGGATGGAAGGAATTGGGCTTTCTCTTGGTGACAGTTTATTTTCAAGCTGATTTTTCACATTCCAGAATTACAGGCACCATGGGAACAGCAGGTGTGGGTGCTTTCCCCAGAGCTGCCCAAAGCAGTGCAAGGTAGGCTCATGCACTTGCTCATGCTCAAAAGCCATGCCATGGCATCCCAGCAATTGAAATCACATTATCAGCAAGCATCTAAGTGGGGGCAGAAGGGACAATTTATCCCCACAAAAATGTTAGTCTAAAATAAGCACCCCCAACAAGCAATCCTGTTGTCTGCAGTCATAAATACCAGTTGGGCTAAGCCAAGCCCTTAAACAACAGGCCTGGTTTTATTGCTCCCAACTCCCACTTATTGAGAAATAAGAACTGGTTCTGTTCTCTTCACTGCCAGGCTGGGAATTCAAATAGCTGCTGCTGTTCAAACGGTAATAAAACAGGGAATACCTTCTGCAGTGACACTGGCTGGACTGACACAGAAAGCACGAGGCAAAGTTGGTGAAAAACCTGGTCTTTGACACACATATCTGTGACATTTGTACATCCGAGGCAAGGCTCCTCCCAGACCCCTTCCCCAGCTGCCCTCCAGGACCACGGCAGAGGCCAATAGAGAAAATTACCAACTCTCTGCCCCTTCCTTCCCTCCTCCTGCCCTGCAGTCCCCAGCCACACACACCTATCACAGGCACCAGGGTAAGCAACGAGCTAAGAAACAAATGCAAGGCTTAATTACAAATCGAGAGTAAAGCATTCCAATGAGATGTGGTTATAAAATAAACAAATCTAACACTATCTCTGCATGAAAGAATAAAGACTTGCAAGGTATTACCAGAGGTTGCAAAAACTCAAGTAACAATAAGATCCTGAAAAGCAGTATTTCTCTTCCCAAAATATTTTTATAAGGAGGAATAAAACCAAACCAAACAACAAAGATGACCCCTATGAGTATTAAACTTCTGGCACTGTACCATGAATTTCTCTAAAGGGTTTCTTAGTGCATCTTAGCAATTCATAGAGGAAGTGACCCTCTGGCACAAACACCCAGCTGTCTGGGCTTTGAAGTTGTGGAGGCTTCTCAGCAATGTCTGTATGACACTTACCCTGATGCTCCACCTCTGAACACCAGCTTTTGACCTTTCATCCCTAGAAAGACTTTCCAACTCCCAGCACTGTCTTACAGGACACTGTTTTGCATGCTTTCAATATTCCAATCTCTAAGGCTTCAAAAGGGGAAGGGAAGCACTAATCCATCAGCCTTTTACCACTCTTCCAGCCTTACATATTGATTGTGGTTGATACCCCGTTGTCCGTAAAATAAAAATAGAGTGCACAAGTCAGACGTGAAATATCTCAGTGCCCTGGTGGGAATAAATCACTGTAGAATTATGTTTTCCTTTGAGTTTTCACCTATCAGTTTTGAAGTCTTTTGGTCTCCTGCAAGTTTCAAATGACACCATAAAACCAAATTTTTTTCACAAGACATTGTATTTAACCAAGGTACTAACCCTGTATTCTGGGACTAGTCAAGTTTAACAGATTTAATTTTTTCTACATAAAAACAAATGAGGAATTTGGTCCTGTAACTACACTAACATCCAGTTACAACCCAAGGATCCCAAAACATTCATTATTATCCAAGGTAACAGCCCTAATAAGAGCAGTCTCATGAACGAACTGGTGCTGCTTGCGAAATACCAGGAGTCACACAAGAAAAAAAGTTTCCATAATATCAGTAGTATTTGAACCTCTGCTAAGCATCCAGCAAAGAAAAATAGCAGCTTCCCTTCCAAGAAGTGACTAAAGTAGCAGATGATTCAGTAAGGAGAATGGTAGGTTGTGTAATGCGAGATTTAACACGCTCTCCCTCTTTTGCCAAACTGCCACGATTACTTGAAGACCCATTTCCAGCAGAGATTCTCTTGCCCTGGGTTAGGATTAAGAGCAGATTGTGAATGATGCCTGCCTTAGCATATGCTGGTTTAGGCTTTATGGCACAGGTTGCTCAAATGCAGGGAAAGACCACTTGCAACATTAGTAGGTAATTGCAACTTCAGGTGAGTGGTGAATTTAAGCACTAATTACCACTTGTAGCACTAATGAGGATCTTCACACGCCCTTGTGGAAGTGGAGCCCTCACAATGGAGGATTTATGTGATTTCATTTTTTTTTCCCCTCAGACATCAGTGGATTCACAGAGATACTCTAACCTGCACTCTGTGCCCGATCACACAGTGAGACATGAACCCAGCTCTTCAAACCCCCAGCTTCACATCCCAGCCATTGCCCCCAGCCCACCACGCTGCCATGAGCTCCCCAAATCCACTTCCAAAGGAATGGAAGGTTTTCTATTTGCTGGTAACAGGAAGTTTAGAGAATTCCCCCATTGGTGGTGTCACTGACAGGCATCACGCCTGTGAAGTGCAGCAGAGTGTGCTCATGCATGGGAATGACCTGCCTGGTTTCCCAGCCAGATCAGAAATTAACTTCTATCCCAAGTCAAAGAAGTTTAGAAGCAGCAAGTTACTGGCAGCAAATACTTAATTATCAGGGGATCCACCAGAGTCCTTTCTTCTCAAAAATCCTTATTGCCTCCCACTCCTGAGTTTAAAGAAGAAAACTTTCCAAGCCCAGGGAAATAGCACATTAGAGTGAAGAATCCTATAAAAGAACAATAATTTGGAGTTTGTAACTGCTCAGTTTAAAAGACCACTGCAGTGATTGAAAGAGTCAGCTAGAAAGTAATCTGAAGAGATAATTTTATCTGCTGTCAACACAGAACTTCCCGTCTGCACAGCATTTATCTCAATGTGGAAGTTGCTCCCTTTCTCATAGTGACTAATACTTTAAAAATCAATGTGAGCATCCCTTGAGTATGTTCCCTTCAGAGGCTGCTTTGCTGTTTAATACTGTGCAGCCAGGAAGCTGCACAGGGAGTGCTGCCCAGACCCCTGCAGCCTCAGTGTGACACTGTCGGGGGTCCAGTTTCACCCATCTGATTTTTCAAGTCTCCAGATGCTTCTCGGAGCTCGGGTCTCATTTCACAGGCTGTGCCGCTCAGCTGCCTGCACACATCGGCCATCACACTCTCAATAACTTGGGGTTAGGGAATGCGTGTGTGTAACTCAGTAGCCCTGATGATTTGCACCATCAGGAACTGTTTGGAAAGATCAAAGTTTCACCCCTTTCTTTTTAACCAGTAACACCTTCCCTTTTCCCCTGTAGCACAAGCTTTGGTCGTTCTTCATGTAGTATTATCTTCCTCCTCAGTATTTAACATTAATAATTTGTGTGTATGGGTTTAAACCTCATTACAAAGGAAAATCATTCCTCATTTTTCCCAGAGACATCATTAAAGCTTTTAAGTGGGACTAGACACACCACGGTGGAGCACGCAGATATTTGAAACACGGGAAAGAAGAAAACACAGCCCATGGGTTTGTGCTGAGACCCAAATATGGAATTTATTACTGTGTTTGTGCAGCAGATGCAATACCCCAGTGTCATTTTCAAAGGAGGCAGATTTTTGTTCTTGGAAAGGGTATGTTAAAAGCAGTATTAAAAAAAATTCAAATAAGCTATTTTTTCATTTGAGAGTTCAAACCACAGCTGAGGAGAGCTGCTAAGCTTTATTTCCCTCACTAGCAAAGCCAGTGGCTCAAAACAGAGTGAAAATCCTCCCTGCAGTACTCATAAGTAGCAGGGCTATGGATTTACTGCTTCAGAGAGCTAATTCCTACAGCTGCTTCCCAACACTCCAGTTCCTCATTTCCGCTACACTGAAAACACCTGGCTGGGAAAGGACAACCCTGGGAGACCTGCTTGTAGATGTCAGTCTGGATTTACTCTCTTCAGCCCAGGAGGAAGGAGCTCAGCACTTGAGATGCATCAGAGATGTATAGCTGAAGCTCTGATTTTCCTATGACCAAAACCCAAACCAAAACTTTTTTTGGTTTAATCAGCAGTTGGGGAAATAATTTTTAGGTTTTCCTTTTGGCACATGCCTGTAAATCCTTGTATCTAGCCAGGAACTGGCATTAAAACCCACACAAAAGGTCTGACCAGGCCAATACCAACACCCTCGGGTGCACCCAACACAAGCAGCTGGAGCAGGGAATATGTTGCCTCCATCAAGCCCTTTCCTCTCTCATCCTTTCCAAGACAGCACAGATGAATCTGGGACAGGGATTCCATGCTTTGAACTGCAAATTTTTTACACCACCATCCCCAACAGTGGAGCAAACACCCCAAGTCCACAAAAAGCAAGAAACATTCCCAGCCTGCAGTCCCCACTCTGTCACACTCCATCCCTCCCCCAGCACCACCTTCTCTCACAGGATAAGTGACTCTGCTTGTATTAGGCAAGATTAACTTATGTAGATTTAGCTGTGCAGCTGCCATAAATCAAAATGAAAGAAAAATATCTTAAGCATAATCTCTGTTTATTTAACAGTTTCTGCCCATGTCTCTCGTTTGTTCTTCACTCCACTCTGGAGCCCTTGTAGGGTTTCCCATCAGCTGTGGCCAGTCCACTGGCCAGCCATGGCCCCATCCAACTGCACTGCCCACAGAGGGAATACCACAACCCACGAGTGACTTTATTGGAGGGGTCTGAGTGAGCACACTTGTCATCAGATCCTCAGGCATCTGAGGAGTCTCTGCAGCTGCCTTTCATTGCACATTAGCACATCAGTGCTCCTGTGCACGGGCCCGGCTGTGCCAGGGGGGCACACACAATGGCTCTTGTATGTGCTTTATCAAACAACCCGGCCTAATCCTCATGAAAACATTGGGTGGTGAAGTATATTGGCATCTACAAGGTTTATGTGGGCCATTCAGCTGTTTTGTTCTGCATAGTTGTGCTTCCCCTCGCACGCGAGCGGTGCCAGGGCTGGCTCTCCCTGGCGGCGTGGGCAGACAGAGCTGTTATTATGTGCTTTGCAAGGGCTCATGTCCAGCCCTGGAGCTCACAGCATGCTTGGGGGGGGCCTCCCAATGTGAAAATAGGATGGAGAGGTGCTTCTCTGTCTTTTGAAAGTATGCCACAACAATCTTTAATTTAGCATAGCTTAATGTTTTATCCAAGTGTTGCAAGGCTCATGGTGAGACTCTCCCAAGAGTTTGGTGCCAAACATAAATCTACAACCAGTTATAAACCCCTTGCTAAAGCTCATTGTAAAAGATCCCTATAAATCCCACAAATACCTGCTGTGGTTCATGTTATCACAAGCACAACAGTGAATCTGAGATACAGATGGGTTACTGGCACCTTCAAACAATTTTAGCATTATCTGGAGTAGAGTTTCTGGACAACAATTCCCTGAAAGTGAAAATTATACTGTTGTAATATTTTGCACAGACAGGATTGTATTCCTACATCAGCTGCTCTGAGCAAAAGTTAAAGTTTCTTCAGAGGGAAAAATACTCAGATCCTGCTCGTTCCCTCATCCCAGTTATTTACAGCACACTTTGACTCTTCAGTATTACAACATCTTGGATTTGAAGGTAGATAAAAGTCCTACCAAGCTGTCCAGTCCATCACAGTCCTGTTCTGCATCTCCTGAGTCACGAAGTTTACAAGTGCATGTCATCCAGAAGTGCATGAGAGAAAAGGATTTACTCTTTTTTAAACACAGAATTTACTTGAGGTGATTTCTGGTAAACTACGCCAAGCAAGCCCACAGCTGGGACATTCTCCACACACATCTATCTTCCTTGCCTTTGAGGAGGCAATGTGCTGTCACAACTTGGCCAGTGCTTTCAGGCTGAACCTGAGCCAATCTAGAGCTGTTATTGTTGGGCTTCTGAGCCTGGAGGAAACACTAACAAATGACAGATTACAACTTGCTAGAGGTAAAATGCCTGACTCCTCTGCCTTGGCTTTGCCACTCATGTAGAGCCAGCAGGGCTGAGGGTGAAGCAACTGTCCTCTATGAAGGTACTTCATCCAAAGGTTCTTCCCTGCTTTTGTACCACAGTGAGACCACAGCCATAAACCAACACCACACATTTCAGTAATTACCATGAGGCTGCCAAAGAACTTTTGCACTTTATAGATAGGAGACACAGAGGCATCAATTTGTCAAGCTTCGTTGACGCTGTTCTTGGGATAGAAACCAAAGACAAGTGCTCTCGACTCTAGTCCACAGCTGGACTCTTCACTGAAGGAGGAAGCAGGTCATCGTCTCCTTTTCCACCCCAAGCTGCACAAATCCAACTTGAAGAAAATTGCATCCAACCTGCAGGCTCCTACCCTAAGGTAATAGGTGAATAATTGCCAGTTAACTATGCTTTGAAATCTGTGTTTTTCAGCAAAGGAGTCTCTTTTTCCACACTGTGTGTGCAAGTACACACAATAAGAACCAGACCCATCCTGGGTGGTATGGAGACAGTAAACTCATCGGGAACAGTGTACTCTACCATATGAGACATCGTTTTATTTGATGCCAGAGAGGAAAAGGGGGTGGGAGGAAGGAGGATATGTAGTGTGTTTTCTCCCTCCTCTCAGGCACGATCAATTTTTGTAAACTCACAGTGGGGGCTGTTTCCACCCAAGGGGCACTCATGCACCTCTTGGACATAAGTTCTATGTCTCAACAAAATATCATCAGAAACAACTTGCAGCAAACACAACAGCCTGTTCTCCTGATATTTCTATCAGGAACATTACTGAAAGGGTTAAGAATGATCAGTAAGGATCCAAGAAGATGGATCCTTAGCACTTAAAAGAAAAGTCTAGAAAAAGTATGTATGAACCCAATATTATAAAGTTATGATCACAACGAAGAGCTAAATCACCAGAGCCAAAAAGAAGTGAGCAATTTTGTTCTCAGCACACTTCTATTATAATGGATTTTACAACCACTTGACTGACGTCAAATTCAATAACACATCATTAATAGGATTTTTGTTCAGCTTACACTCAGATGTTTTTCCTGTTTTAAATCTCTCCTTATAAATCTCAAATTAGATTTTATACAAGGAGATTTATCCAGGTTTAAAAGAAAATATGAACATAGCTGATGCTTGAATTGATACACCATAAACGTGCAGCAGGATGAGTTTTTATCATAGACAGGATGCAAGTTAACACATCACAGCCCTGTACTATGGTTATTGCCAGGTAGGACCAGCATCATCATTCCTAGTAACTTCTTCAAAAGGAGAACGAAACCAGAGAAGCAGTAACTCCATAAAGAAAATGTGAATAAAAACTTCTCTATATTAGACAAAGGTTGCAGTGTAACAAGGCTGCAAACAGTGATGAAAGCTCTCTCATTTTGGTGCGTTCCCACCTGAAACCAGGGTGGCAATGGGTCACTCTTCAATTCAATTCTTCTGCAACCACAATATTATCTTCATCCAGGTAAAAAAAAAAAAAAAAAAAAAAAAAAAAAAAAAAAAAAAAGAAGAAAAAAAAAAAAAACTGTAGCAAACTGACCAAGAAGAGGCACAAAGAGGACAGACATGATCCAGTGCATGCTGCTACCTGAGCCCCAGGAAAATGGAAAAGATAAAAGTTCAGGTTGACAGCCAGGAGAAACATCCCATCAGGAGGATGTATGAGATCACCATGTAAGCTGCTATGGGGAGAAACAGTAAAGCAATTTCTTCCTACTTTTAAAAACCTCTAAAGGGCTTTGTGGGAGGGCACAATCCTGCACAGGAAAAAGCAGAAGTGAGGCAAGATTAGGGTGGTCTAGGAGATTTATTGTTATGCACCACCAGCAGGTTTGCTTAGACCATGGCAGGACCAAGACCCAACAATCTCTCAAGCAGAGATATTCCCACAGCAGGAGATGTGGGCAGGGTGCCCTGTGCCTCCCCTGCACAGCCCAGCCCAGCACTGGGATTCTGGATGGAGCCCATCCTCACAAGGAGATTGTGAGAGGGATGGTGGGGGAAGCACAGAATTAAAGAACAGCAATAGGCACCATGCATTTTACCTCCAGGTGATTGGTAAGGGGCCAGAACATGTTGGAAACAACTTTATTTCTTCACAATTCAATAGAGATTTAAGTACTTGTTAATGACTGCCTGGCCCCAAGCCTGCTGCCAGGGATGAGATGTCAATCAGGCCAACATGCCCAGCAGTAGGAGAGATGTAGAAGCCAGGCTCTGGGGAAAAGTCAGTTTTATAATTGTAGAAAAAACTTTGTGAGAAGGTGTAAAAAAAAAAAAAGCAATGGTTTTGAGTCATGATGAGGTTTGTGGTGTGGTGGCAGGAATGGGTGCCTGGGAGTGGGACCCCATCAAAGGCAGGGCTGCAGCTCAAGCTGGAACAAACAACTACCCTGGCACACACCAAACCATCACTGTCGCACCCGAGACCAGCAGCATTTCCAGTCAGTCCCAGGAGACTGGAGAGCATGTGATTTCTGAGTGCCAGCAGGACAGCGATGACAGACGTGCCATTGACTAAAGAGCACAAACACCAAAACACACCAGCACCAGGAAGGCAATGGGGGATGACAGCTGGGTCACAGCTGACTTGCTCTAATTTTTTTTTGAGCCTGTCCCACCAGTCCCTCCAGCAATGATGGAACAGCAGGAGTCCCAGGAGAAGATCAGCACCCCAGCACCAAGCATGAAGGTACTTGTGAGTGCTGCTGAGGGTGTCTTGGCCATAAATCATCTCCACCACATACATGACACAAGACAGAAGAGCTAGAGAAGGAAAATGCTAATAAAACTTCAAGACCTTGGCGTTACATTAGTGTGCGACTGCAGAAGGACTATGCTGACAGTGAGGGAGAGGAGACAGCAATGCCTCAGCCCCACAATTCATCTTTGCAGTCCCCTCCCATCAGCAAACCTCCCCCAACTCAAACTCTTCCTATATCTGCAAACAAATGAAAACCAAACTTGGACTCTCAAATGACTAATTTTAGTCTTGGATTTGTTCCTCTATTTTTTCTTTCCCCTAAAAAAAAAAAGGAATAAGGCTGTAAGGTATAATGAAAGCAGCATGTGAAAGCAATAAACCAACTGCAGAGCAACCTAAACACCCATGTGTGGCTGATCTGATTTCTGTGAGTTGGGGGAGATGCAGAGCACAGCTCAGCTCTGGCTTCACCCTGCAGCAGCACCCACAGCCCGCACCAGAGACAGGCACATCCCTGCACCCAGACCCCAAACTGCCACATGCTGCAGAAACCCATAACACACCATTGCTTGGGATTTCTCCCCCTGCTACTGCTCACTCCATTTCTGGACATGGTGTTCTGTGTTTCCCCATCCCCAGTGGCACTCTTTGGTAAGGTGAGAGTCCCAGTGCAGCTGTGGGGCAGATACACAGACTGACTTGGCAAAACTCCTTTACCTTGTAACATCTGACAGAGCACAGACATCTCTGCTTGCCACTAAAGCAAAGTATGGAGCACTGCATCCAGGGCTGGAGCCACCAACATTGAAAGGACATGGACCTGTCAGAGACCAGAGCAGGACATGAAGATGCTCAGAGGGCTGGAGCAGCTCTGCTGTGGGGCAGGCTGAGTGACCAGGGCCTGTTTAGCCCAGAGAAGAGAAGGCTGCAGGGAGACTCCCTCCAGTGCCTAAAGGCACTCCAAGAGAGATGGAGAGGGACTTTGGACAGGAGCCTGGAGTGACAGAAGTGGAAAGGGCTTCAAACAGAGAGAGCAGGGTTAGGGGGAATACTAGAAAGAAATTCTTTATTATGAGGATGGTGAGACACTGGCACAGGTTGCCCAGAGAGGCTGTGGCTGTCCCATCCCTGCAAGAGTTCAAGGCCAGGTTGGACAGGGCTTGGAGAACCTGGTCTAGCAGAAGGTGTCCCTACCCATGGTAGGTACAGATAAAACTGGATGATCTTTATGGTCCCTTCCAACCCAAATCACTCCGGAATTCTATTTGTATATTTGGGGTCTTCAGATCCTTTTCCCAGAGCTGCAGCACCATGGCACAGCCTCCTGCTCCATGAGCTGGAAAGGCCCAAAGAGACAGCAGCATGTCTGTGCTTTCAGTCAACATGGGAACATTTCCAAAAGGAAAACCACAAAAAGCGTGCCTCTTAACACAGGATACCCCAGTGCTTTTATCAATTAAAAAACCAAAACAGCTCCCAAATCCTCCATGCAAGAGTCAGGTCTGCATTCAGATGGTGTTTCTGAGATAAATTTGCCTTAGGTACAGCAGGTAAAAGAAAGTTCATCTCTTGGGTCATTGGGTTTTACTGTCCAGGCAATATTTCACATGCCACATGAAACACGAACACACTGTGCTTTAAGATCAAATTGAGTAATTATAAATGCAATACTCCGACAACACTGAAATTCAGCTGGATTCTACTCTCTGCATTTCCAAACAATGTGGGAATTGACTTATTAAGGTGATGGACACCTGTGTATTTTACAATACCTCCTGTGACCATTTGAAAACAAAAATAAACCATTCACCACAGAGCTCAGAGCAGATTGTGGCGAGCTTCCCTGTGCCTTTGTCAGCTTGAAAACCAGATGCTACTTCTGAACAGACCCCTCCTGGAAAATTCAAATGCAAGAACCTCAGTCCCATTGGCACAGCTGAGCAGCAGCCCAGCACTGCACACTCACATCTGTGAGCAGAACTGGACCAAAAGCCCACCCCAGCAAGCCCTCCATGGTGCAAAATATGTACCCTTGCCCTTTTTTTCACAGCATCAGGCTTGAGGTTCTGGTTTTTGTCTAGAAAACAAACATTTGGCCACATACAGGCTTGGTTACTCTATGTGGTGAAAGGGCCTCTGCAATTACTGCAGTGTGCAAGACAAGAAGCATTTCCTTGGGTGACAGTGCCGGTGGTACCCAACCAGGCCCTGGCTCAGGCCCAGAAGAGGCATTTCCACATTCTATTGTCAGTAACCAAGTCAGTTCCCAGCCCATTTCACCACACAGAGCTGCAGACGGCTACTTGTGCTGGTATTGCTGCTGTGAGACGCTTTGGTTGGATGACAGCTTGAAATAACTCCCTACTTCAGCAGGGTAACCAAGAGCAGACCTTGGCTCCTGCTTCTTCCAGCTCCTTTGTAGCACTGGATCCCAAAATAGAGCTGGGGATATGTTTCGAAGTTCTGAGGTTTTGGTTGTTGTTGCCTTTCAAACCCCGGCCTCAGAGCCTATTTGCAAAACCACAGAGCAAACACAAGCCATTCCACAGTCGTGATACTTTGTGGTGAGATTAAAAAAAAGCCTGGAAGGACCTCTTGGTAAACTACGCACATAGTATTTCAAAGCCACGTATAACTCGGTTATGTAGTAAATCAAAATGACTTCAGCGTTTTAGCGGCACAGTATTCCATGGAAGAGGCCATCACATTGCAGGATTTACAGTCGTTCCAAGCATGAAACACAGGCTGGGATCACGCAAGCAGATCTGCAGCCCCAGGACGTGCACTGAGCATCCCCAGCTGCAGGGAGGGTCACAAGGACAGCGGAGTTTCCTCACATGACGGAGCACGTGGAGCTGGGGCTGTGGCCAGAGCTCCCCTACACCCACCTGCCCTCCTCCTTTCTCACCTCTTTTGCAGTAAATAACCAACAAAAAAGCAGGAAAATAATGGTTTTGTTTTCTGGAAAGGTGATCATATTTTTAATATAAGGATGCAACTTAACTGCATACACACAGATATAAACTGCATCCACTCTTTGTACTAAAAAGTCACGCATGCATATGCAAGAGAAACACTTTGCAATGTAATGCAGATCTACTCAGAGTGGAGGATGGTAGTGAATTGAAAACACGATAACTCAGTTCTTCAGCCACGAATTCAAAGCTACAGCCTGTGTTACTCTTTCCTTCCCTTTCTTGGAAAGTGAGGGGGAAAAAAAAATGACCTCCACAAACCCCCAGTGATGGACAACTCAAAGATTGTGTGGTTTCCCACCAGAAGCTCTTCCTGGTAAGCCCCAAAAGCCCACTCCAGGGTTCCTTCCTTTCCACAGCTTCCTTCTCTACTTCCTTTCTCTACTTCCCATTGGCATTCACAGGACCCTGAGCAACCAGAGGAAAAAAAGAAGGTGCTAAACCTCCAGGCACCCATCACTGTCTCTCAGGATGCTCTGCTGCTGAGCAGCCAAGGTTGCTGGTTCAGACCCCCACCTCTTGCTGCACAGTCAGGAGCAGAGCACTCCTGGAGAGGTTTTGTGCCCATGAGTCACATGGCCAAAGAAGAAGTAAACACAGTTTACACCAACCAACAGTTCCTGTTGATTAATTCTTCAAGCAGATCATTTCTTCTTTAAATCAGAATGTTATATCCAAGACATTCAAATTACAAAAAATTTAGTGTTCCCCAACAAGCTTGCAACAATACTGCACAAACTATCACTTTTTCCTTAAAAGTACTTGGGCCAAGGACTTCTGCTGCATCCTTCTCCCCCAGCCCACACAAGCACTATCTTGCTCACACAGGTGCCTGGGCACAGCCGGCAGGGCTCCACACAAAGTAAGATTAGAATACTAAAACAGGCATCATTTCAGATACAAAATTTCCTTTGTATCCTGCCTTACTGGGTTGTTTCAACCCTGACCTTGGTCTGCTGGACTTAGAAATACGCCTTCAAAATGAATTCAGAATTATTCCCTGGTGAGCTGCCAAAGACAACACCACCACCAAGGTCCCTTTATTGGCACAGCTCCTAGAAAGACCCTTGTAATTCCCCAAATTGTACATTCTCTATGGATGAAAAGGAAAACAAATAGTACACCCAGGCTTTTTTTCCTGAAAATGTCCTCGCTGGAGAACTATTGTGCTTGGAGCTATGCCACTCAAATTCATCAGAGGGGAGAATCTGTTTATTTGCACATCAAGTACATCTTATTGTTTCTGGACATCAGTATGTAAATTGTCAAGTATAAATTTATTTTTCCGCTAGCTTAAGTTTTTCCCTGCTCTATAATTGCCATAATCCAAGAAACAGCCTGTGTTTCAAAGAGCTCCATTTTAGCATGCAACAATCACATATGATCAGAAAATCTGGTTAGAAAAATCTCCTACTGGTATTTAGGATCTTATTTTTCAGCTGACTCAGAACAAACCTCTCCTTGGCTCCAAGAGATATTTGACATGTCTTAAAATAAAATCTTTATTGAAAAGAAACCAATGACTAATGATTATTTTTTCTATACTGATGAAAACAGACATGCACACATATTCTTCTGTCAATGGCACCATTCCAGTGCTCAGATTAATCAATTCCTGCACAGTTCAGAAATGTCCCAACAGAGCACAGTTATCAGTTTAAAGCAACGCACATGAAGAGAAAGTCAGTAAAATCAGAACTCCAAGGAGGCAGAACAAAAGAAAGCCATGGGAAGGGGTCTGAAACAAAGGGCAATCACTTGACAGAGTTCAAGAAGCTTGCTGACAACACTCTCAGACACATGGTACAACTTTTGGGGTCATCCTGTGGTGAGCCAGGAGTTGGATGTGATGATCCTTATGGGTCATTTCCGACTCAGGATATTCTAAGATTCCATGAGCCTAATCCATGAGGCAGAAGACTTGACCATGTCCCCAGAGGTTTAGGTTTACTCACTGCTACCCTTCAGTAGCAACTTGCTCAAGGTTACAATGCTGTCTCCTTCAGCGAGATATTTTGTGCCTATACTTCTTAGAATTGTTTTTAAATTGGTAAATACTGATTTGTTTAGCACAAGACATATCTTCCTATAGATTGGGTTACTATCTCAGGCTCTGCAGTTCTTAATTAAATGCTACTTCTACTAATGAAAGGATATAGGCATAAGGAATAGAATTAATTTTCTCCTCAGTTGCCCAATAGCTGCTTTTAGTAATTCCAGAAAACTCGAAGCTGTACATGTAACTGAGAAAGACTCAGCTATCCTTGGACAAGGCACAAGTTTCTTTCAAGCTGTCATGTTTTACTATAAAACCAGCAAATAATTCATTTGGAAAATAATCACAACAAATGACTCCATGTCCTTCCAATACTCCAAAATTGTGGGTCTTGTCACAGACCGAAAGCTGAGGAGCTCTGACAATACCAGATATTGACACAGAAAATAGATAAAACTAGTGAAAGCACACAGCTACGATTGAGAGCTGTTTACCCTCTATATTCCACACAATATTCTGCTTTCCAGCTCATAAGAGCCAAACACTACAGCAGGTCTTGGCACTGGACACTTCAGTGTGATTCTGATGGGATTTCTACTGGTCTCCATGGGACAAGTCAGTGGGGTATCTATTTTGGAATCAAAACCTGCTTTTCAACAACAAAAGCCCCACATTAATGCTGTTACATTTCATTGAAGGCAGTGGTCCATTAGATAACAATGCACAGTGCTTTTTCTTGATCCCCAGCTACATAACCATAATGCAAAGTAGAGGATTTCCCTCATGCTTACATTCAAAACCCAGGTTTCTGCATACAAAAATATTTTCTGAGCATCCCCTTTGGGTAACAAGGAACAACAGACATGAAAACACATTTAGGAAAGGATTTTATTTCTGTACATAAGTTTAAAACTGAGCGACAAATCATTGCATGTTTTGGGATAAGCAATATCCCTGAGGCTCAGGAACACCAGCACTTGCAGCCTGAAGTGTTCTTTTTATGAGCAAAGTACTTATGCCAAGTCAATTTTGTGTATTATAAAGTTGCTATGAAGTGTAACTACTACGCAGTATAAGAAGACCTAAAGCTATAAGAAAAGAGGGTGGGTTTTTGTAATCAAAACCAAGGTGCAAATAATTTTTTCCCCAAGTTTTTCCATATATAGTTCAAGTGACTGTAGGCAAGGCTTAATATGCTAAACATGTACAATTCACATAACTATACCAAATTTCAGATCCAAGTTTAACAAGCTTTTGCTTTAAGAGCAATTTTGTCACCATCTGAAGCAAAAGGACAGTATCACGACTATTTTAGACATGTCTGACATCATGTGTTAAAAACACTGATGCAAAGGTAGAGTTTCCTGTAAAACCCTAAGCCTGAGTGTGAGGACTCATGAGTTTGTGATGTTCTCTGGAACTTATGTCATGCATTAGAGTTTGGCAGTAGCCTTATTTCCTTCTCATTTTCTGTTCTTCATTAAAACATGTTGGGAACAGGGCTTAGGTTGTTCATGTCTCTATTGCGTAATTCTTTGCTTTAAATATTTCTCAGAAGGTGGAAAGTCAAAGGGAATTAAAACAAAGGAAAACTCTAGTGATGAGAACAAAAGTGTGCTAGGGGATAACCATCTCTAAAGGAATATGCCAGCAGATGTGTCAGGTGTGCTGGAGACAGAAGGACAGACTGCTCCTTTCAGCCCAGAGTCTGCTCCTTAGGGAAATGGAGGCACAATAAAGAGGCAAAGCAGCAGATCTGGTGCCAATTCTTAGGGAGTTTCTGTCGACAACATCTGTGCTCATGTCAAGCACTCAGATGATATCAAGATAAACTGGGCTTTCCCAAAAACAGCAGTTTGTAAAATCTAGAAAGGAAATCTGGAACAGGGCTGAGAATTAGCATTAGAGCTTCTTTAATCATCTGAGCTACAGAGCAAATCCTGCTCTACTTTCACCCATTCCTGTGCCACTGTGGTACGACAGCTCAGTGCTGGCATCGAGATGGAGCTGTGCTTTATTTCTGTCCTCAGCTTCCCAGTGATGACAGCTCCAGACTGACTGATATGGTGCTTGTCTCTTCCTCAAAGCCATCATGCCATGGTTACTGCTTGACTTTTTTAACACCCCTTCAAAGCTGCAGCCACCTCTCCAGCCCCCAATGCCTGCAATGCTCATCTCCAAACCTTTTCCACCAGGCTAATGTGTTGAGGCAGTTCTCAGGCACAGTTGCAACAGTTCAAAAGGATCATATCACCCCCAGCCAGCCCAACAGCACTGTTCCCATGTAAAATAGTTAGGTAAGAATTCAACTCTGTTTATTTACAGACTTTGTACCAATGTGGTATGAATCACAGCAAGGGGAAGGGGCACACATCCATAATTGCTCTGGGAATAGACTGGTTTGCTTACTCCAAAGGAAAGCAGAGAATTTATTTAATGCAATAGGTCAGTTGTGCAGTACTACATCCCTGGGGAAAAATTCTTCTCCATCAACCAGTAACAAAAATAAATAGATCATTCTGCCCAACAGTCACTTAAAAGTGCTGCAGCCCATCTGTACATGAAAGTAGAATTTAGGATAGTTACCTACAATAAATTAAACTCCAGCTCCTCATTTAATAAGTTATAGTCTCTCTACCAAAACAAGATAATGGGAAATGAGACTATAAGGATGCACTATAAACCTAGAAGGACTTTCATCAAATCCTAAATTATAAGGAATATCTGCAAACTGCATCTCACTACATCATTAAAGTAAGCATTTGATACTTTAATCTCTTCCTATCAAAGCATGCCATTCATCAAAACTGTATTTCTGCTTAGGAAATGCAAGCAGTATCAATCTGATTCTTTAAATTAGAGGTACTAAAAAACCATCCACACTGGACTGAAAAATAGCCCCAAAATACTTATTCAAAATGCTTGTTAAATTTTACAGCACTGGACAGAGATTGAAATATTCAAGCCAACCCTGAGCAACAAAAGCCTACTTAAAATTTATGGAAAAAATTCAACTTGTTCAGAAGAGAATGCATTATTTAACGTCACTAGAAAAATATTATTAGAATATGTTTCTTTTATTGATGAAATATGAGTAGAAACACACTAAGGGGATTGATACATAGACACACAAAGACCCACATTGTTCCTCCTGGAAGTAACTTCTGAAAGCCTAAATGAAAACTCTTCACTGCTCTGAGCTTCAGAAGTAATCCACATATAAAAAATATCCTGATGCTTGTATCTTTCCCATCAAAACCCAAATACAGCTCCTGTGCTTTGTCATCAATGCCTCACAGCTTTCAAAAGCCTGATAGATTTTAGGGGAAGCAGATGAAGCCCAAGAGACAGGGCTTGGGAGCACACAAACAAGCTCCTGATAATCCACAGGAAAGGAGATAAGTGGGTTCAACCTGGATCCCTTGAGAAGAAAACAAGAGGAAAGCCTCCTTCAACACCACTGCCTGGATCACATGCTGCTCCATTTACCATCATCGTGGCCTGCAACAAGAAGTTTCAGCAAAACAAATAACCTTGGAAAGGCAGCAGTTTTTAAGGCAGTTTTTTCCTGGAGCTGGAGAGAGAGGAAGGGGAGAAGCAGACAGGCCATGCTGAAAGGAGGATCTCCCAGATCCTGGAGATCTCATGCCTGGAATCCCATCACATGTTTCTGGGTTGGACCCTGGTGACTTTGTACCCTGGAAAGCTTTACCTGAACAAGATGAAAAGATCAGAGAACTCACCCTTGACTTTTCATCCCAATCACAGTGTGAAGTCTGGTGGGCTCAGACACTGATCAACTTCTCTGCTTAGCAGGAAGAAGGGAGAAGGGTTCCTATTTCCACTTAACTTCATCTTCACTCAAAAACAACAAAACAAAACAAACCCAAGCCTCCCATGATGAGGTTTTTTTTTGTAAATCTCCCTCCAAGCCTCACCTAGTGAGGTGCTCTAAGACAGCTCTTACTTTCCCAAGGCTGGCACATCCCCATACCTCAAAGTGTCACTGCTCAGGACGCCACAAACAACCTCTTCAGCTATATTTGGCAGGTGAAGAAAGAACATTTTTCCTCAGAAAACATCCCCTGAAAGAGGCTTGCATTTGGTGCAAAAGGGTTGGTGGTTTTTCATTCCTGCAGGGAACCCTCAGTGGAGAGATGCTCCTGGAAGGGTCAGTGCTGCAGACCTCAATGAGCCATATTAAAAATCAGCTGATTTTACAACCAAGGTGTCAGTACCAGCATTTAAAACACCATGGTAATTCACAAAGATGAAGAAGAGGCTTTGGTTTCTCTGATGGCCTTCAAGCAGTTCCAATGTTTTCAGATTCATTCCTTTTTACATGCCTGCATTGAAAATATGCCTCCTCTGTTCTCAGAGCTGCAGGTGCTCAAAAGCAACCAGAGGAACCTCCAGATCAGGGAAACAAATCCAGGCAGAAGGCAAAATAGTTACTGCATGGGGAATAACTCCTCAGAGATCCCAAACCTTGCAGGGATCTCCCTGAATCCCCACCCTGGTTGTAACAGCCACTGATTGATCAACACCACTTTCAACAGGAATCAGACAAGCCCATGAAATGACATATGATGGAAGGCTTACAGGAACAATGGTTATATCATTTTTTACTTCCATAATAAGAGCAGGGAAAGAAGGTTGAGGATGACACTGCATCCTAATGGGAAAGCTAAGGCACAGAGATTTATCCAGCTAAAGCATAAACTCATAAATCCATGGGCAGGAACCCAGGAATTCTCAGTGATGTTTATTATTCTCTGAATACTTTCTAATAAATTCCCTCTTTAGTACAAAGCCTGCCTGATCCAACTGTACATATTTACTTAGTATTCTCTCAAGTGGTTTACAGACTGGCTCAAAAAAAATTCCCATAGTGCTTTTTCAAGAAAAGCTGGATACACTGGTTGGATGCAATGGCAGATTTCTTCTCATTGCACTCCAGATGGTCCTGGTCCTGAAACCAACATCTCCCAAACTCAGAGGTTTGCAGAGGGTCCATCCACCCAACCAAACCACAACCCACAAACGCTGAGCATTTAAAATCCTGGTACATTGGGGCAGAGATTGTCGAACAGAAGGAAAAAATATACCTTTGCATAGTGTTAAAAGGAAAAAGCAGCAGCAAAACACATCCCCTCAGACCTCTCAGTTCTAGACCATCTTGTTTCATACACCAGCAGCAATTCTTCCCCTCCAGGGTGTATTTTGTTGTTAGTCATATGGTAGGACTTACTCTTTCTCCTCTCAATCGTGTCTGCTGAACAGCAAATTAAAGAAGAAACTCAAACCTGAATACACTAAAAAGTTTGACAGAAACCTTTACAGGTACTTCATTTTAACCTGCAGAGCTATAACTAACCTAGTGCCTTATGCGAGAGAAGGAACTTCTGCGCTTACATGGCTGCAGTTTGTGGAAGTGTTTTGAGCTCCCTGAGCTGACTGAAAGTCTGCTGCTGCAGGCAGGCAGCTCCCAGCCCCTGCAAGGCTGGCCAGCCCTGAGGCAGCTGGAGTCAGAGAGGAGCAGGAGAGAAACGGGTGGTGGAAGACATCTAATAATGCATCACAGTGGTGGGGTGGGAGATGCACAGAAGAGGATGCTGTCAGAAGCCAAGAATAATTGCCATTAAAACGCAGAAAGAAATATAAACATGAAAACAGGAAGTTTTAAATGGCCTTTTTTCCCCTTTAAAATATCTTTTTGATTTTTTTTTTCCTCTAGATAACACACTCCAGCAATTATGCCAGGAGTGATTAAAATCAATTATCTCCTCCTTGAAAAATTCAGAAAGGGTCAGCCACCCAGCCCACAGCACTGCTGACAGATGCCTGAAAAAAAAACAACCAACCCAAACCAAAACCCCTAACATTTCAGTTCAACAACACCCCTGGAAAAGCCAGACCATGTGTTCTTCACCTCAGGGTGAAGAAGAGAGGAAGCCTCGACTATTTAACAGACTCAAAAATTTGGATGACAATCCTCAATGCCACATGTGGCAGCAAGGGTTACTTCATTCAAGCTAAAACAACATGTTAGGAGCTTTTTTTTTCCTCCCACTGCAACATTACTTAATGGATGAATCAAGGAGAGCAACCCTGAAGGGCAAACTTCTCTTAACCGTGGAAAAGGCATGTTAAATAAGTAGTACAACACTTCTGGGATGCATTCAGCATGTCCTGGCTGCAGGCCCAGGAACATAAATCCATTCCTTACACTGGATTGAGTTTGCTTCAGTGTTTCCACTGGATGCATTCCAAAGCCCTGTCCATCCCAACAGCAGCATCTCCACACCCCTCCATCCGTCCTTTTTCAGGAGTCCGGTCAACTAAAACTTCTTGATTGCCCCAGAGTAAGTCCAGGCCTCAGAGCTTGTCATGCCCAGTTAGGAACTCATGAGGCATTGCCAGCATCAATCCAGGGAACCTGGGCTGCTCTCACATATGGGGACTGTTCAGAACAATCTTAGCAAGAAGGAAACCTCTTCAGCCCATGACACCATCGATTACACTCAACAGCAGTGGCAGCGGAGGGAAAACAAAGATTTCTCAGGGGAAGAGGAGTCTGAACTCACGTTCGTGCAGACAGACTCATCATCCCCTTTCCTTGGATTTCTTATTATAAGAAAAGTATAAGCAAGATCCCAGAGGATCAAAAGACAAAGTGTCAGTGTCAGATGATTCATGACCGCCCAGTTCCTCTTCATTTCAAGAGTGACAAAGTAAAATAAATTAAACCCAGCTGACTAAAACAAGCCATCCTAATTCATGGATGAACCAGGAGAATCAAAAGCGTATGACAGTGTTAGCAGGAAGGCCTTCTTTTACATGCAAACAGCCCTCACTGTGTAAATGGCCAATTAATTTATGGGAGCCAGATGTCCCTGTTTAGGGCTGTTGTTTACCTTACTGCTCTGCCCTTTGATGGATTGATGGATGTCACCATTTTTCAGCAGCGAGTGAGCAGCAGGGCCACTGCCTCCCAAGCAGAAAGCCCTCGCTATCCCAAACCTGATAATTTTCCTTCTCCACAAACTACATTCTCCTGTTTCCAGACTTGGTTTGTAGTGAAATATGCTTCCCTCAGTAAATGAAATGAAAGATGATCCTCCTGCTTTTAACAAATTTTTGTATGGAAACCAAAGCCAGACTCTCCCTGTATCAAAATGGGCAAAAAGAGGCACTGGTTCCAGACCTGCACCACAGAGTGCCAGCACTGCTGATACAAAAATTCAGCACAGGAAAAAAGCTTCCCCTAAACATATTGCCTATTAATATTTAATAGCAACAAAAATATGAAAGGAAAAAGAATATAAAAAAGAGACATTAGATACAGTTGAATCACAGCATCAAGATAATAAGCAGAGCAAATTTTTCTTTAAAGAAGATATGCTAAAATTGTCCAGAATCAGAACCTAGTTTTATATTTGCACTAGGCTATGAAGTAAAATCCAAATCTAAAGACAACTTGAACACTATAGGAGGTCGGCAGAGATCAAACTCTTCTAACCTCCTTGGTTTCCTATTTAAATCCATAGATAAACATAATCCATGTGATAAACAAAAGGAAGAATAAAAGCAGCTAGAAGTAGAAACTAATTAAGAGATACATTGTACAATGAG
Organism: Vireo altiloquus; assembly: GCA_013396875.1. Taxonomy (NCBI): domain Eukaryota; kingdom Metazoa; phylum Chordata; class Aves; order Passeriformes; family Vireonidae; genus Vireo; species Vireo altiloquus. The sequence continues at coordinate 172,406 of VZRF01009866.1, forward strand.
AATGTCTGTATCCTGTGCTAACCATTTTTAGCAGCTGCTCAGCAGTTTAATATGCAAACTGAACTTGAAAAAAGAGAAAAGGTGAGTTGTCACAAAATACCAGTGTCCTTGTGCTCTATCATGGTTAAAGATCAGTGCAGACTGCCAGCTGCTCTGTTCATGCTCTCAACACAGCAACGCAGAAAACAAGAGTTCAAGATGGGAAAAACTTATTATCTCTCATCCATCAAAACAGGTAGGAGATATCCCATCAATGTTGGTGTACATTTGTCCCCTAAACACTCATCTGCAGTAGATTTCCAAATCAATGTGCTGCTCCAGCCCACATTGCAATCACAGTGCTCCCAGCAGTCCCCCTGGGAACAAGCAGCAGCCAGCTGTGCCAGCCCCATCCCTTTTGGTTACCCTGCCCCCCAAGAAGGAGTGAGCTGTAATCCCATAGTCCTGAACCAGTGAAATACAGAAGTTCTCCCTCCAAGTGGTTTTCTACCCTTCTCTCCTCATTTCAGTTTGTTTTGGTTTTTGTTGGGTTTTTTTTGTTTTGTTTTGGGTTTTTTTTGTTTTGTTTGGTTCAGGTTTTTTTGAGGGGAGTTGTTTTTATTTTGGAGTATAAAAACAGAGAAAGGAGCCTGGAACACTGAAGTTCACACATTCTCCACACTCTCTACTTTTACGGCTTTTTGGTTTTGTTCATCTTTTGTTTAGGGGTTTTTTGGTTGTTTTGTTGTTGTTTGGGGTTTTCCTTTTTTTTAACATTTCTTTTCTGTTTGCTTACTGATGTTATCTATAGCTGTGCTTCAACCGATTTTGATCTCAGATTCCTTTGCAATTGTCAAAACACCCACTTTGAAGCAGGCAGCAAGGGAGGCTGTTTGGCACCTGTACGTCATGCTTGGAATCTTAACAAATACCGCAGAGCACTGAAGCCCTGGATCCAAAGCCATCCCACATCCCCACAAAGCACTACAGAGTAATTCACCACAACACATCCTGCTGAATAGCAAAGGAAATATCTTCAAAAGCCCAAAATTGCAAGTGTCCATGCAATTTATTTCCTTGATTAGTTCAAATTTTTCCCAGTAGTCTGTATAACAAAACAGTATAATTCATGGCCGATTCTCTAGGCTTTCAGGTCAGATAAAGCTTCTATTGCTTCTAATCTGTTTGTAGTAAGAGCTGATAATTTGAACAGAAACAAGAATTTAGCCTAACACTAATAAAGGAGCACTTGATAACGAGCTCCATCAATCTGAGCAATGTTTCCACTTAAGGCGATAGGAGAGAGACCTAAGGCTCAGTATAATTTTATATACCTGCTCACTTAAGTGGCATTCACAGGGATTAACACAAATAGCTTAATTTCTTTGTATGATCAGAGTATTATTTAATGCAGACCAGTTTTCCCATTTTTTCCTCTTGCTACTTGTATGTGGATTATCTGCAACCACCCAGTCAGTGCAAAGCACCAACTGCTAAGAGAAGGAAAGCTATACTTGTTATTTCCCACAGACTTCCAAGTTTAAAGATCAATTTTATGTTGTATTTCCCTCTATGGATTTTCATCTGCTCTGTCTTCAGTTTGAAATGTTCTCAGCAGTGAACATCTGTTTGAAAATCTCTTACAAAACCCCACTTAGTCTATGGCCCTTTAATCAAAGAAGGGTGAGGGTATTAAGAATTTAAAATAATATATCCAAGTTTAAAAACAAATACATGTGTTTTCTATTTGAGAATGTGTATTATTACTTTCACATTCTGACCTGTTAAGTACACATGCTCTACCACAAGTCTCTCTGGAATTTTGGCAAGAACCAGCATTTATTTAATAAAAGATCTTATTAATCGTAGGACTCTATCGTTGATACTTTGCATTTACACAGCACATTACATTTTCAAAGCACTCCAACATTAAATAATTCAAGCAGCCTGTTTATTTGCATAGATGGATGCACACAATTGTAAAGGAAATTATGAAACGTGTTCACATGTTTCTGTCTGAAAGGAGTTATAAAAACTAAATTCTTGAGTAAATTGAAGATAGTCCACTATTTTTGGCACTGCGTTATGAGAGAAAGCCTCAGAGCAAAACAAAACTATTCCAGCATGTTTGATAAGGATTTGAGAGTGGGATTTCTCTCATCTGCCTTGACTTCCCTTTGAAGGAGAGTTTTCCATTAGAGCTGTTCATGGCAACCCCTTTATAGTGCAAAGAAAGGGTCTACGACAAGCTCTAGAGTCCCCTGTCCCCAGGAGAGCTGCTTCTCACCAGGGACTTTTGATCAGATCTCTTGTGGACTCAGACCCAGGGAAGAGGTACATTTAAGGCAGATGAACTCAGCTCAGAGTCTGCCCATCTCTGGCCCATTTAATTGGACAACATTAACTAGAAAGATTATTGCAGCACATAAAAGGACCAAAGGCATTTTGTTGTTACTGAACAGCACGAGTAAGACACACATTGCAAATTATTCTGAGCCAATCATTCACATAGACTACTTATAAACAAGGGGATTTTTGATTCCAAAATACAAGCAAGATTTTAGGAGTCCAGAAACCTTAAGTGTCTTATACGTGCCCAGGTGCCTTACATAGTGGTTCTAACATTTGGAAATTCTTCCCTTATTTTGATAGGAAAAGACTTCTCTTCACAAGCAGAGAAGCAGGACCAGATCCTGGGTCAATGTAAGAGACAACCATTTGTTCTGCTATGTGATTTTAAACTAAGACCAGGAAATGACGCCTGCAGCTGACTGAATGTGAGATGATATCTTTTTATTCTATAGGAGAAAACCAAGATTTAAAAAATCACCCAACCAAAAAAGCCCTCATGTAACCTCAGACCCCAGAGTTCTAGTGAAATCCACTGGAGAACTATAATATTTACCTGGTTTGAGTGGCACAGCCACACAAAAAATAGCTTAAACAAAGCTCAGCTTATAGACATATTTTGGGAAAAAAACCCCAAACTTAATTCTAATCAGAAAATCACTACTGGATTATTTTAGTGAAAATAAAATCCAGAGAATACCCAAAACAACCACCTCAAAATTTGCTGACATGAGGTTTTTACCAGAGCTAGTATTTGAGTGCTGCCTACCTGCGTGGGAGCAAGGTGCTGCTTTAAGCTGTTCCCCAGCTGTGCAGTGATTTGCCTGGGCACATGCTCACATGCCATCATAACAGATGGTCTGCCAAACCCACAAATCCAGCTTTCTCCACGGTGGTGAATTCCACATGCCATGGCCATGAGCAGGACTCTGTGCTGCACGAGGGAGGGCAGGGCTGGGGGAAGAGGGTGTCACACGGCTCTGCTGTTGGCACTTGTGCTGACGCACATGACAGCATTAGCAAGAAGTTGAAACATGAACATGTGTGGGATGACTCTCCTCTTTATTATTAACCCATGTCCAACAGCGGGGAACAGGGAGAATGTTTTTCCCAGGTTGAGAAGATCATCTCTTGAGCACTTGTGATTTGACTTGATCAACTCTTGTGATTACCCTGAGGGCAGGAAACAGCTGTAGGAACTGTGCTGAGGGGAACAGCATTTGCACTCTTTCCTGGCTAAAAACCCAATTCATGCCAACCGAAACAGCCAGGGGACCCCTTCTGCTCTTGGGCAGGTACCTGAAAACATACAAGAACTGTCTATTCAATGGTTCTTCACTGTCCCTTAAATTTCATCACCCTTTTCACCCTCCTCTGCACACTTCAAAGGTCCTCTGTCTCCTTTTGGAGAAGGGAGGAGACACACATACTGTCTCAAGATGTAGGTGAGCCCGAGATGTCTCTCGTCTTTCCCAATCATTACTCACTCATCTCCCACACACAAGACTATTTTATTTATCTGCACCACATTTTGGCTGTCATTTTATCGCCTGGCATTCAGCAGCTGCTGGGTAATTACAACATGGACACACCACATGTATCTTGTCATTAGAAAACAACCCCCAAAAACCCCACATAGTGGAGCGAAACCCCAACCCAACCACACCCAAGCTCTTCACAACACATGTTCAGCTTTAACTTCAACGAAAGCTCCCTGGAGAGCTCTGAACAGATGTGTCCTGCAGGCTTGTCCTGGTTTTATAGAAGATGCTTAGTCAAACAGCCCACCACACCTTTCAAGTTACTTTGACAGCTGTATCTTAAGGAGTCGGAGTTAGACTGGTTAGGAAGAGACAAAGGAAGGGCCAAGATTGACCAGACCCATGCATTTTCAGAGAGATGCTTTACAAAAACCACAGGATTATTGTTTGGGATGTTAAAAGTTGTCTACACAGAAGTTAACTCATGGATGCATAAACATCACAAGAATTCAGCAACTTGATGGCACATCTCACTTTCTTCAAAGCTCACAACTGGATTACGTCCAACCAATTTATTCTCCAAGAAGTTTGAGTCTCTTGCCTTTTCTTATTGCCAAGAAAAGAACACTCACTCATACCATACCCACTTCTCCCCTTCACACCACAGGATTACAGTGGTTTATACCATAGAGTGTTTTCTAACCTCCATTTTTCAGTTTATCATGACAAGATCTAAAAGCAGCTCACTTTCTAAGCAAGTCCACAGACCTCATTTCTCAATGTGGACATGAAAGTGCACTCAGAGCAACAACATTCCTGCTCCAAAACCTAACACAGGAATATTTGCAGAAGACTTAAAACCATGCAGTTGGATCATGTTCTCAATAGGAAACAGAGTCCTGAGTAAATAAACACACATCTCAAAGTGTTTCTACTTTTTTTTCTTTAAAAAAACCCTAAAACTAAACACCTACCCAAAACCCCCACAAAGCAATTTTCCAGACTACCTAATCTTGAAATAATTAACAGTACTCTGATGTCCCAGTGATATTCATGGAGAGAAGTCTGAGATCTTCTCAACTCCCAGGGTGCTACTACAGTGCTGCCATGAAGAGCACAGCTCCAAGGGAAGAACTGTCAGATGGAGGTTTACAATTAATTTGACCTCAAGTCAAATCATCATCATTTTCTCTTTTATGGAGACATGGTAGGATGTTGTATATACCAAAACCTCCCTAATTACTGTGGTTTCCTTTTGGATAATAATCAGGAAAATATACAAGTCCATGAAATATAAATGGTAAACATGCAAAGGGGGGAAAAAAAATGGGAAAAGCACTCATATTGTTGCTCTTATTTGTGTATGTAAGAGCCTCCTCCTGGGAATAGAGCCTGGTAAAATTCCATGTTTACACTACTTATGAAATTCAAGGACAGAGAGAACATATGATTGGATAGATTCCTTTAAAGATTTTATTACTTTGAGTCCAGGTCTGGTAGAATTATGAAGATCTTTCCAAGCGGAATCAATAAAGTCTTTACAGCATCCTGGATAGTTGGCAAGTTTGTTTTTATCTTCCTCCTAGCTTTGTTCTGCTTCTCTCCCTTTGAAGTTCGTTGCAGAATAGAAACATTTTGGTGTTTGATGGTACTAGTCAAAAAGATTCTGCTGCACATTGGTAATAAAATCCACCAACCCTTTTAGAAAAGAGGACTGTACATAAACTAAGGATAACTATTAGACCAGTCATTGATCCCTCTGCCTTGTCTGCAGGGGAAAATAGCCACTACTGACAAGCTGGATGAGATAAAATTGGTTTGCACTGTGCAGAGGAAAACTGCCAGTACAGCTGCAGGAGCAGAGTCCAAATCCTTGTGCCTTCACAGCAGCAGCCTCTTCTCCCGTGCAAACCAGCAGGGCTGTCAAAGGCAGCCAGCAGCTGAACATTAAGTTTCACCCAACACAAAACATACAGTGCAGGAGATTTGGAGCCCCCAAATAACACGGGAGCACCTGTTCCTCGGGCAGGCTCATCGCGCATCCCGCTCATGCCAGCGCGCTCACGGGGGGATATTGTTTCGTTGCCATATGTACCAGCCATAAATCACAGCCAGAGCCTTTTAGTTAGTGTTGTTAGCACTGAGTGCTGCATTTACATCTGCAAACCACAGAAACAGTTGTGGTGCTAGCAGCACACAGTTCCCTCACAGGCTTCCAAATAAAAAAAAAAAAAAAANAACAAGTAACATAACCTAATGGGCAGAGTCAAGCCCAGAGCCTGAATTCCTCCTCTTGCTTTTGATCTGCTGCTTGTATTTAAAGACCTCCCAGGTTACGAAGCTGTCCCCATCAAGAGGCTGGAGAATGACAGCTGCAAGCCTCATGCTGCCCGTCAAACCCAGCACAGAATTCAAGAGCCCATGAGAAGAACTTTGCTTATTTTTATTGCGACACACAATATTTTTCTCCTGTGTTTATTCTCCCAACTCCTCCTCTCCGTGCGTGTGTAATTGACCTCGCCATTGACTCTTTACTACTCTAGAAAACTACTGCTGAGACCACGAACCACGGATTACATTACAAACACTTAAAATGTCTTCTAAAGAAAAGAACAGTCGTGACCGCTCATTTCATTCTTAAAAACTCATTCTGATGTTCAGCACCAGGAGATCCATTAATGAAAAGGAAGGATCACCGGACTCATAGAAGACAAACTGTTTCCTCTCTGACCCTTGAGGAATGACAGCTCAGTCCTCAGCTGTGAGTGTCCTCAGGAGAGAGTGGCTTCAGCAGCAGGGGGGTCTGCAAGATCTGCTGTGGCCTCACAGAGAAGCAACAACAGCCACAGCAGCTGTGCCAATGCCTTTCTCTCCAGCTCAACCCCTGGCTCCATGTTAGATACCCTCAAAACCCAGTAACAAGTTGGGAGGAGAGAAGTGCTCATCTCCTTTGGTGGTTTTTCCAGGATAAAACAATGTTTTCAGGTAAGAAAAGAAATTCAACAGCTTTGGGAAGTGAGCACGCCGGTATTATCCATAAGTGAAATCCATCACTATTTGGAAAGCAGGGAGCTTATACCCTGCCAGGCAAATTCTACTCTTATAACCATTGGTATTTTTTGGTAGTCCAGTGTTACCCTGCCCCAGTCACACACAAAAACTACAGCAAGTACTGCAAAACACAGTGCAAAGGTGTTACCCAAATCCCTTACTCAAAAAGCTCTCAATTCATAAAGCAACAGCCCAACCAAACCAAGACAGAAGCATAAAACCTCCTTATGGTTAATGTAGTAAAACTGTCCCACCAGTCAAGCCTTTTCTTTTATATTTTTAAAACCTTCAGAGTTTTATGAGTGGCACTCAGGGTGGGAATGATGGGATGGTTTTGCAGCTACCTACGTGCAGCTGCTCCCAAGCATGAAGGTGCTTGTTTGAATTAAATGTGAGAATTGAGCAATAGAAGCACTGGCAACAGCTCTGTGTTATTTTTGATGAAGATCATTTGTTTTTCCATGGAGTTGCAACACAAACTGAGGTAATGCTAAATGTATGTTTGCTCTATGAGATGATTTTAGAACTCTACATCTGAAAACTTAACATAAATTTCATTCTAAATACAAGGAGAAATAAGCTTTTACAAATGCTGACAATCAGGTGTAACCTAATGCGGGATTCTGTGTTTAAGAAACCAAGAGAACAAAAAAACCCTTCTTTTAAGACTTTGGAATACTTTATACACAATCTTCTTTAAAAAGTATTCAATACAAGGCCACAGGAGACCTCATCTTCAGGGATATTGGAGGAATACCAGTGATTACTGACCACTCCTTTGGAATACTACAATTAAATAATAAAAATCCCATACAATTATAGTTGTATCTATATAAACACAAGGTCAAGAAGGTGTATCCTCTAAGAGGATGCTGCGTTAGGCAGAAATGCATCTTACTCCTCCAAAAAGTCAATGGCAGTTTGGCAGCTGATCTGCTTATGACTTGGAAAGTCTTCTACTAAGATAAAGCAAATGTCTAATTTAACGGAATTGCCAAAACTGTTCTTATCTGTTCTTACTAATTCTTAAGCTAATGGTTTACACATGTCTGCTCAACAGCAGTGCCCAAAAAAGCACACTACATGAAGCTTTCTTTTTTCTAAGTCATACAATACAAAAATCGTAACAGAAGGAAAAAGAAAAGAAGAACTACCTGTAAAATATAGAAGCCTGAGATATTTCAGGCAAAAAATATGTGGAACTAAGTTAAGTAATTTAATCCAGGAGAGACACCTGCACAGCAGACATCCAATTTATTACTCATAAAGGAGAACTAACCAAAATTCTATTGAAAAGTCCACTTCCCTATTATTTCAAACAATGAGGAGGTAATGAAAAAAATGGAAATAATAATTTCCAAATTTTTTTTCTGGTACTTCACTGGAGTTCTCACAAGATCACTAAGTATATGGCAAAAAAGCTTCATTAACACTTGAGAAAACATCCTTGTAAGGTAAAACTCTCCAAGCTTCAATCTGTCAGCACCCACAGGGCGGGCGCACCCACCACAGCTTGGGAGCAGGGATGCAAAATAAACAAACAATTTCTATTTGCAAATACTTACACTAAAAAAGCAAAAACCCTGAGGACCATCCTTCAGAGCATTTTGTTAAACTTGCATCCCTGCAAGGTGGGGATGACTGGGCAGCCTAGCTCCCCTCCTGGGGCAAAACAGCTGCAGAACATCAGCAAGGCCACCTCTGGCCACACCAGGGCCTCATCACTTCTCAGTCCACCCCTAAGCAGAACATGCACAGATGTCAAACAACCCAACAACAGCTAAAGAGACAGAGGTGTTTAACCCGGGAAGGCTCTCTTGCCAACACAAAAGGGGTTGGGCGTGCACAGAGAGGACAAACACCTGGAAGTCATGGCTGCAAATGCTGTGTGCAGCACAGGAGGATGCAGATGGACTCTTGGATGGGCCCAGCCAAGAGCAGGCTGCTACTGAAAAACAGCCTGCCCTGTTCTTCAACCCCATCTTCCCAGGCACCCTGGTCCCTGGCACATCCTTCCCCTTTGCCTTGTCCACCACCTCATTTAACTGGTTTTAGCTTGGACAGGATCACACACTGGCACACCACGGTGTCTGAGTAAGTCTTAGCTTAAACCAAGGCTCAAACTGAGTAAGGCCTCTTCCATTTCCAGTCATGTCCTGATGAACCAGGAATCCTTTGAGAAACTGCTCAGAAGAACCTTTCTACTGATGCTGTGAGCCCTGTTGCCCAACTCCTGAATATTTATATAGAAAATGTTTAAAAATATCCTCTCATACACTGAATATCACCAGGAAACTGCAAGGGGACACTTATAGTTTGAGGCTCAAATTCTCAACAGCATCTTGCAGTTTTTGATGACAGCTGATGGGCAAATTAAAGACAGGAACAAGGACACAGCTCCGAAGGTAATCCCTATAGACCTTTAATGAGCATCGCATGGAATTTCCTGCGGCAGCCACACTGTTCCTACCCAAAACACAGCTCTGCACTCCAAATACAGTGCCCAGTTCAACACAAAGCTATAATCCCCTTCTGGAAGGTCTGCACATTTTTTTTTTGGCTTTCGTATTAATGAATCAAGCTAGAAATGCTTCTAAGTATATGCAGTCTTCTGCTTTTGTTCCAAGCCTGGAGAGTCACCACAGGCTTTCGGCAGGCAGGTCCTTAGCACTCCCCAGGCACCCCTGACCCCTCAGCCCTTTCATTTCCTGCCCTGACTTCAGAGATAGCTGGCTTGAGAAAGCAGCAGGATAGGGGAAAAATAAATAAAATAAGATCCCCAAAGCTGGGCCTCCCTCTGCATGCTGCCTGGGAACCCCCAGCACATGGCTCAGGCTCCCTGGGAAGTGGCTTCATAGAGGGGAAAAAAAAATAATAAAAAAAAAAAGCTGAGAGGTCTTTGAGCTGGTGATCTGTCAATTCTTGTGCAAAACTGAACAGGGAAACAACAAAACTCCAAGAGGCAGCATCAGCCACACACTAACAAAGGACATATAGCAATTTGTAAAGCCCTTGTCCTGTTCCCTCTCCCCATCAAAAAGGGTATGGGATAGTTTTGCACATTTTTCCCCTCTCCTGTTAATTAGACCACTCAAAGACCCTCCCTTCCAGCTGACATGTACCACTGCAAGTGAAAGCCCCATAAGCACAGGAGGCAGCTTTACAGGGGATTCCTGCTGTCCTGGAAAGGCATAAGCACGTTAATGTTAAGAAAGAAAAACACTCCATTACCTCTGGTATTTGTGGTGCTAAAAGGCACCCCAGCCCCAGCTCTTTAAACACTGTCAAAGCAAGCTGTGAAGGGGTTTTATGGTTTTTTCCATGAGCACAAAGCATGGGGAAAGTCATCTCTGGTGCTTGTCCCATCTGGTGCCATACCACCACCACTGATGTCTGCTCAGCATTGGCAGCACCAGGGCACCAACTCAAAGGCGTCACCACTAACGAGAAGCTGAGCAGTCCCAGCCAAACACTAACAGTGCTTCAGTTTCATCAACATTAGCAATCACTGTTGCTTTTCAAAATCTTATTCTAGAGTGGGCATTGTCCCCACAGACAGCAGTTCTTGGAAGTAGGGCATTGCATAAAAATCTTCTTTTCTACCAGAGAAGATTCCCATCCCCATGGTTGAGAAAAGGAGGACCTGAATGCAACAGGGGATGAACAACCTGAAAACACTTCAGAGATATATTTGAACTATGGTGAAAGCCTACGAATTTAAGATTCTGTGATTACTAATTCCATGGTTGAAAATCAAAGTCCTTCTGGACAAGTTAAAATTCAAATACAAGTATATAAAGACTCATATAATACATAATAAATATGAATTCTGTCCTTCAATCCTTGTGCATCATGTCTCTGTGTGGTGGGTTGACCCTGGCTCCTTTCAGGGTGCCCACCAAAGCTGGTCCATTACTCCCCTCTTCAGCTGAACAAGAAAGATACAGCTAAAGGTTCTGGGTTGAGACAAGGACAGGGAGAAATCACCCACCAATTACTGTCATGGGAAACACAGACTGAGCTTGGGAAATCAGTCACAGCCGTGACTGTCACTCTCCAGGCGCTGATGCAAAGAGGTGTGGTTTGGGAGCACAGGGGAATACCAGGAGAAAGAAGGGAAAGTGTCACAGGACAGCAGAAAATATGGCCCTGATCAATATTCTCCAGTTAAATAGGAGGCACTAGGAATACCACCCATTCCTCCATTTCCTTACCTTCTATTCAGTGGAAAAATCCAGTTTTTTCTTTCTATTCCTTTAAACGTTATCTTCAGGAAAAAGCACATTTCCTTAGCACTGCAGCACCATGAAATGCAAGACGTGATCAGAACATCACTTCATCCAAACCTGTTACTGAACTATGGAGCAGAAATGCTAGTGCAACAAGTTTAACAGTTCCCTTTGAGAGATGGATCCTGAACATCCAATTTCATTTATGTGCCATAAATCACCAGCCTCCTCCAGATGAAGATGGGCAGTCAACACAAAGGGCTATAAAGAGCTTCCTTTGCAGCAGAACACTCACATACCCAGCACAGGTCAGATTATTTTTTTGTAGGTCACATTAAAATCAAAGCAGTTTCCCTCCTTTAACCCAAAACATGGGCAAGGACAGGAAATGCCACACAACCGCCAAACTCACCCAAGCTGAAGAAGAGAAAGGAATCTTTACTTGAAGGCAAAAATAAACATAATTTTTCCATCTTCGGCATGGAGATTAAAACTAGGACAAGAATTGCTTGTTGCTGTTTCTCTGCCCTGCAGCACCCCACACGGAATGCTGACTTGTCCCACACTGGTGGGCCTTCAAAGCAGGGCTGAGCCCAAGGGAGAAAGGGCTGGTGACCACGAGGCTGCACCCTGGAGAGCAGAGAGCTGCCTCCCTCCAGCTCTATGGGAAGAGGGAGCTGTGATATGGAAAGGGACCATGATGGACAAGGACAGCCAAGAGTGCCAGGGAACAACTGCATGGTGCTCCATGCAGGGACAGTGCCACCCTTGGGGACTGAACCTCTTCCAGCAGCAGAGACAGACTCCTGACCATTCCCAACCCACTGCAGACACAGATGCATTAAGCACCATATCAGTTCCCTGATCAGTGTATTATCCCAGACAAGACATTAATTTAAAGCTTACGACTCTCATCCTCAATACAGATTGGAGTTGCAGAGTTTCAGAAGGAAATGCAAATAGGTTATATCCAGTATGTAAAACAAAGGTAAATCTCCAACCTGATTAAGTGTCTAACATGTAAGCCTTACAAAAAACCTAAAAAAGAGAAAATCCTTATAACTCCTGTTATAAGGAATTATGGTTTAGGGCTTTGGTTGTTTATTTTGCAATAAAATGTTAATTATTTGAATTGCTAGAAACAATTCTGGGGTGTCATGCAAGCCCAAGGCTGCTAACCAGCTGTTGCATAGGTTGTAGGCAGCTTAACAACCAGCAACAGGTCAAGAAACAGTGCCTGGTTGATGATGCTGACATGACACGAGGCACTTGCAGTTCCGACACCCTGTGGGACTTTGATGAGACTCTTGTCTCATCCTTTCCAAGTTAACTGCTTGTTTTCACTCTGCAATTGATTTTGTGATTAGCCCCTTAACACATCAGGGTCAGGAAGGACAAGTCTGTCAATCCACCAGAGCTGATAACGCTGAGTAAGATCTTCACCTCGAGTGTGGCTTCTCCAAGTTTTCCTGAGTTTGCTGCCAGTGACACGACCAGAGAAATCCATGCCGTCCACATTGACTTTTCAAGAAAGCTTTCTGCTGTACAGAATCCTTACTGCTTGTGTTTTGAGAGCAGCACATCTCTGTGTAACTCCGAGCCCAGGCTATGCACAAGCTCAGATCACCAGGACTGAATCAAACACAACTTGTTTCTCCCAAAGTTCCTTCTCAGACCAGAGCTGAGTAGTGACGGAGGGAAAGCAACACCATGGGTCCTGCTGGCACTCCTGCTCCAGGAGTGTCTGTGGGCAGCAAACACAACCCTTCCCAATTGCATTTGAAAGTAAATTTATACAGATTTATTTATACAGTAAGTATTGTTTAATATTGCTATGTCATTATAACATTATCATATACGTGCCAGAACTAATTTACATAATGCTATCTCATGGTTATAAATAGTTCTTCTATACTGCACTCAGGCTTCCCCAGTCTAGGTGGTCCTGGGGGTCTTCTGTGATGAAGGCTCAAAGTCTTCCTTGCATCTGAATTTTTCAACTTTGTCTTTGGAGCATGGTAGTTATGGTGTTCCTTGGTCTTTCTGGATCTAACCAGTATAAAGTCTTCATTTTGTGGTTAATTGGCTTTACATTTGCCAATTTCTTATTAGTATATCCTGCTGCTTCCCATTATAGCTATACTTGTCTTCTTTTGAAACTATTCACCTGGTGAGTTTCCATTTATTTAAGCATTAAGCAACTAGTTAACCATATATTAGCTATTACATCGTATAAAAAGTTTGATTCAGGTTACATAGGTAAGAAAGCTATGATTCAGGTTATATTGGTATCATATAATTCAAGCTGTATAAGCATCTTGTAACTTTGACCCAAGTTATATAGGCATCACCACAATACTATATAGTCAGGATTTTACCATTTTTGAAAATTTGACCATTTTCCATGCCAGCATGCCAATGCCTGGAACAAAGTAAGCAGAAACCTGAACAAGAGGCTGAGACATGGGGCTGCTGTCAGCCAGTGAGACTGAGAAAAGGCTCTAAAGGCCACTGTAGCAAAGATTTATTTGAAACAAAAACAAAGCCAAAAAAAAATCATTAGTCCTCACTTACAAAAGGTTCAGAGAACTTTATACAAAAAGGAAACTCAACCCAAAGTCAGCTCCTAATGACAGAAATTCCTATGAAGAAAAGTTCTTTGTGCAAAGAGCTGAGAAGAAAGATTCCTGTGTCACTAAACCTTCATTCTCCAGCTTTTCACCAGTCAGAAAACACTTCATTAACAGTTAATGTCTACATAATGATTGTATTTTACCGGCACCTGATTTTTCTAGTCTTTCCCAGCCTTGTCAGTAGACATTGTACCTTCCATCACTGCACTGTCTATATAACCTGTCTGTCAATATTCCCACATTTCAAGTACAGCTCCAGAACATCTAAGCCCTCCTTGTCCTCAAAAGACAGCCACTCATGTCCCACTTAATGCTGCAGTTTACCATTTGAACTAGGTATCTTTCAAATCCCAACAAAATACCTAATATTTAAAAAGTAGCAGACAGCACAGACCCAGTTTATCTGTCAATGAACAATCCAGCCTTTCCCCTTTGAACTGCTCTATTTCTCCATGGGCAAATTGAACTTTCCATTGAAAAACACTAAGTCAAGCTTGTTGAATTTATGCTCTCTTCTCACGTTAGATCTCTTCCCTCCCTTACCAAACTACTCTCCCATAAGCACTGTGACATTCTCTGGTGGTGACAGGTTGTTGTGTCACCACAGCTTCTCACTTCTCACTCAGGAAATTCAAAACCAGCTGCTGACACGAGCTGGGACAATTGTACACTCACTCAGTTCAGTACAAGCTGCTTCTTCTCTCAAGAGTAACAAATGGATTAATGGAGAAAGTGGGAAAACTTAAACCTACATGCCTCTGGCATAGATGAAATCCAAAGGAAAGGACAAAGTGATGCTTCCAGGCACATTTGTTCCCGGTCATGCTTTCACCATTATTTGGGATGTGCACTGGGAAAGAGATGGATCAAGCAGAGCTTTGACACGTGGTGTAAAACATCAGCACCTGCACTCAATCCTTCCCAAAATCCCAGGTATATTGCTCTATTCTGTACTCATATACACACAGAAAATGACAAAGCTCCTTCTGTACAGCCATGCAAGGAAGAAGACTTCACTTCAGCTCCCCCCTGAATCCACAGGCTCCAGCGGTCTGGGTTTGCCAGATAAGCTACAAGCAAGAATGTGAAGCCTGGGTGCTGCTCCAAACCCAAATCCGAAGTCTTTGCTGCCGGCCCATCACTGCTTGACTATTTCAGTCTGTGATGGATGACTTGCCACTGCTTGGAGTCTTACAGAGGAGATTAGATACCTCTCCAAAATGAGATGTTTTAATCTCGTTTTTGGAAGAAATCCTGCACTGGGAGGTATCAAACACAGATTTAACAACCCTAATAATTCTTTTTGGCCTTAAAAAAAAATTCTAATCTGTAATCTGGGAGTGTTTGGCATCTGTTATCCAGAGCTGAGATTACAACCCTGCTGCTCCTTTGCAATCACATAAACCTACATGAAAATCTCACAAAGGAAAAGAGGTGATAAATACGGAATGCTTAAAAACTACTGACTTGCTGGTCAACAGATGGCCACTCCAAACTAGAGTGCATCTGGAGTTCTTTTCTTCCAGAAATCCAGACAAACCTTGACTAAGCAGCCAACAGACATCTGCATCACATGCCCAATGCCTCAGGTGGTCCCACGGCTCCACCCCTGAGCACCCACGGGTGGGGACAGGGAATTCTTACAACTCTTCCTCCACACAACTTGGGGCAATGCACACTCCTACACACTGACCTTCATTTGAAGGTGACATCATTTCTTCAGAGATCAGATATTCCCTATTGCCTTCCCTCAAAAGAGGAGCTGTGCAAGACTGCAGCTCGCATGAGCTTCATCAAGTGAAAAATTACTGACACCAGATGAAGACAAATTAAAAACTCAAGAGTACACATGGTTACTTGTACTTGTATTTCCCTAAAGTCACCTTTGCACCAGCATAAATTGTACAACAAGAGAGCTGGAGAGGGACTTCTGACAAGAGCATGGAGTGACAGGACAAGGAGAACGGCTTCACACTGACAAAGGGCAGGGTTAGATTGGACATGAGAAAGAAATTCTTTACTCTGAGGGTGGGGAAGCCCTGGCACAGGCTGCCCAAAGAAACCGTGGCTGACTGGAAGCATTCCAGATTCCTGGAAGTGTTCAAGACCAGATTGGATGGGGTTTGGAGCAACCTGGAATAGCGGAAGGTGTTCCTGCCTATGGAGGGGGTGGAACAAGACAGTCTTTAAGGGCCCTCCCTACCAAAACTATTCTATGATTTTACACACTGGATTCAAAAAGTTCCTCTTGGAGCCAGCCAAGCTCAGCTAAGCTTGCATGATGATGCAGAACCTCATTCTTCCAACGTGTGGGCTGAATCTGATCATCCAATGTGGGATGATATTAGGTGCCCCAATATCTGCACCTACACAAAATCCCATTTCTTTCCTCAACTGTTTCATCCTCGCAATCACACCCATTGCCTGTCCAGGTTCAACACCTTTAACCCACTACCAGAAACGTAATTTTGCATTGCAGAGAGGCTCTGAACAGCTGATGAGCCACATCATACCTTCCCTGACCCCTACTGAACAGGGAGAAGGCTCAGAGATGCTGAAGTTCCCTTGATGTTTTACAGCTCTGATTTTGAGTGAACAAAGTGGAGCCCTATTACTGAAAGCTTAATTATGTTAGTGCTTGTACAGCCATAGATAGGGCATTTATCCATCTAGATTTAAAAGGCTTAACATTACATGGAGGAGGAAGAAAGGCAGAAGACCACATCAGAGGGACTGCAAGGGCTTTGTTTCACATTAATTAGCAGGAGGACTAATGCCAAACGTGCAAACAACACTGGAGAAATCCACTGCGGAGATATGGGGCTGCACAAGGTGTTACAGCACAAACACTGTGAACATCCCCCTCCTTTGGGGTGAAATCCCTCTTTCACAGCAGGCACTGGGAGCTTTGGGGCTCAGCAAAGTAACCAGAGACAAATCTGCTGGGAGCACCCAGCAGGGCAGGAGACAGACACCAGCAACCACATCCCTCTACTCACCAAGAGTTGAAGCAGCTTCAAAACACTCCTCATGGCTTCCTACTTAGCTCAATAATCATGCATAAGTGTGGCTTCCAAATGTGCTAAAAGCCTGAAAACCCCATTGAGTTCAGCCAAGCACTGAAGTTCAGCACCTTTGGGATGAGAAAAAAAGCCACCAAAGCATGATGTATTTTAAAGCAGGCCTTACACGTATCATGCACGTTTTGTTCAGGCCAAACCCTGTCCTCCAATGTGCACAATCATCTCTTCTAGAGAACACGAGCATTTATAAACAGTCTTAAAGATGGTCCTTTGATCTGATTCCCAGTTATTTATTGAGATTCACCCCAGAGAGCAGTAAAATGTAAGAACTAGTGGGAGAAGGCAGATTTTACATTTTACCAAGTTTAACAGAGCAGAGAAAGCCATATGCATTTTAAACATCTTTTACATCGGCTCTGTTAAAATACAATCATTGATTTTATAGCAGAAAAGGTCCTGAGCATTTCTAGACAGTTGGGATGTCTCTGCATATTTTGGAGCCCCTCTGCTCTCTGCCATTCACCTCCAACCCTCAGAAATACAAAATGCCAAGGGAAAGCAGAAAGATGTATGATACATAAGCCCAAGCTGCTTAACAAAATCTGCTCCACTAACAAAATTACACACACACGGTTTTTGCAAGACCAGAGACCCAAGCAGGGTATTAGCTCTTCATTTACATTCCGCCCTAATCTAACATGTCATGCAAATGGCACAGGAGGGAAAATGAAACCAAAAAACCTCCCAACCCCTCTCTTACCCCTGAACTACCAGACCATCTGTAGTTTCAAAGAAATTCTAGCAAGCACAGCTCAACATCTGCACCTCATTAAGACCTAATTTGAAACAATTGCTATTCCCTATCTCTCTTGTTTTTCCCGGGTAGAACAGCTTTGATGTCTCCCAGTTGACAAAAATACATAAGAAATAGGCATTAAAAAATATCAACTGGAAGGTAGGAATTCATTCACATGAACAACAGGTATCAGTGTTCAGCAAAAAGAAACCAGAGCCCTGCGCTCTCACGCCTCCCCCAGCCACAACTACTGTACAGGGCAGGCAGATGCTGCCTCACTTCTTCATAACTCTCCTGCTAGGAGCAATCACCACTCACTCAAAGGGCACAGCCTCCTCCAGCCTGGGATTGGGAAGTGAGGACTCTGTTATGCCTGGGACAGCATTACCATAACTTGTTTTGCAAATCTTCGTGACAATTTCAAGTTTGATTTGATATAAGCAAGAAATGGCAAAACAAAATGTGAACCCAGGTGATTCATCTCTTGCAGATGTAAACGTCATCTTTTCTTTCCTCATACCTCAAATATGATTTTAGATGTCTTCAGAAGACCCACGTTTTTCTCATGACATGTTAAAGGAAAGGTAATTTAATCAAAATGAATTAGTTTCAAGTTCAACACAGTAGATGCCTGCTATTTTAATCAACAGGGCAACGACTTTCCACTTTTTACCTACAAAAGAATATGAGTATGTTATGAAAAATCATCCATCAGCTTCCAAATAATCCATGTAGTTGAAAAACTGACATTCTGCCCATGTGTTTAATCCTATGTGATTCATACCCTTATTCTTACAATGAAATTATTAATACTGGAAAACTTCTCTTTGCTAAGTCACTCTCTGTAGGTGCCACACATGAGTTGAAAGCTTATGAAGTCAAAGAAGGTCTTTGGTTTTCAAGCTAAGTCAGCTGGTGACCAAATGGCACATGGAGGCTTTAAATGCAGATTTCATAAAACAAAGCAGTTGCTTGCCTCGGCAAAACTTTGCCCAAGCACAGGCTTCCTTAGCTAAACCAGAGGTGGCTGAAAGCATATTTAGCATACGGGAATTCTCTGGTTTGTTTTCATCTGAATATGAATAAGAAAGACCAATCCTTGCAGTAGTGTGGAAGAAGAAAACAGAACTAAACAGAGCAGCCTCAAGGCTCAGATGATCTAGAACGGAGCTGCAAGAAAGGAAAAGCTCCCCTACAGCCAGAAACATGGGGTGGCAGCACAGCAGCAGCACAAGACACAACCCAATTTGTGTTCGGCTCTGATGTTACCCACACCAAAGTCCTGCCTGCCCACCAGCACAGCAACCACTCTGCACTTCACGTTGGAAAACCATTGCAGATGAGGGGCTGGATGGGGAGACACCAATACACACCAGGGCAGGCAAGTGCCCAGCAGTGCTGCTGCTCTCCATGGGCTGTAGCAGGACCCCTCTCCTCTATGCCAGCACTGGTGAGAGGGCACAAGGTCCACCAAGCCACAGCCCAGCAGCCAAGAGCTCAGATTTATCAGAACTTGGAACACCCATTTCATCCCTGCTGCTACCCACTGCAAGAGCCCCTCTTCCACCCTGACTCTCACAGCATCAAAGAAGGAAATTACCTTCTTGCTTTGCAGGTAAATCAATAAGGACAAGAGAAGGCACTTGCCTCACAAAATAGAAGGGGGGTAAAAGGGGGCACTCAGCACAGGGTCCCCCAGAAAGGGCTGAGGTCTTTGACTCTGCAGCTTCTGTAACCTCAACCCACACATTATCCTTCAGTGGCAAAGGAGATGGGGGAAGTGGGATGTGTCCTGTGCTTGCCCTAGCTGGGTTTGGCAGAGACCCAAAAATTTAAAGACCAGAGGAAAAGCAACTTAAGGAGATAAGATTTACAAGTAATTGGAAGATCTTCCACCAATTCGACAAGCAGGGGACCAGGTCAAAACCAGATGTGAGTTGCCAGTAAATTTCTAGCATCCTCTCACCCTCATCTTGCAGAGAGGCTTTTCCCAGAATTTTACACTAATGTACACAAACTTGAGGAGAAAAAAACCCAGAAACAGTGCTTTGGATTAAACCCATCCCAATCAGCTTAATGCAGTTTTAAGTTGCACATTGTGCCGGCAAACATGTTTCCCCAAGTCATAGGTTATAAATATTTACAATTTCTGCAGTAACAAAATGTGAACAAAAAAACTGCCTACAGCTCATCAGGAATGATATTTAATGCCAGGCACAAGTCCTTGGACATGCAGTAGTTTCAGTTTCTTCCCCCGTGCATGTTTCAACACATTATTTAACCCTAATCGTGAGAGGAGTTTAATCCAGCACTGTCCTTGGAAGAAGCTTTGCTGCTCGCTCCCAGCTCCAGCCCCATCCAAACCTGTGCTGGCCCATTGCTGGCGTGACTGCAGGGAGAGCCAGAACAGAGCCACAAGACAGACTATTGTGGACAAATTGAGAGACCAAAGTGGGATTGAATCCCTAATAGCTCATGCCAACAAAGGGGAAGAGACTGTAGAGGAACAAGAGCCAGCACAGGGTCAAAAACCTTTTGGTTGCAATATGAGTAGATCTGGTTCATGTTGCCTGGGGAAACGTGTTACAGAGAGGTTTCATGATGTGTCTAAACAAACTTAGGAGCAGGATTTCTCCAAGGATGGCCCTTTCTCCCTGTCATGGAACTTGGGCAGTGATCAATGCAGAGACCCCCAACATCAAGTGCACCACCACGGACAGAAGGACCTTTTGCTGGCAGATTGTTTTTCATCAGTTTGCTGCAGTGTGAATCCAGACTGGAGGCTCTCCCTCGCACTCAGGGCTGAGGTGCCTTCATGCATGACCCCATACATCTGTACATACGCATTTGCATGTGTAAACACATCTGCAGAAAAATAAACAGATAAAAGTTGAATCTGGTAGAAGCCTCAGAGACGGTCTCCTTGGAAGCCTTCTAACACACCAAATCTGAGCAGGATGCTCCTTCCTTGTCTTTCCTCCCCATAAAGACCCAGAATACACAGAGTTCTAGGAGACCAGGTGTGCTTAAAAATAGGGCACTTTTTAACGGTAGCCAAAATCAGAACAAATAGAATCCAGCCACCACCACATGACTAGAAACAGCCAGCTCAGCCCCTGCTACAGCTGCGCCTGCCCAAAGCTGAGAACAGAATTTGCTGAGGCATCTGGTTTGTCCACAGCTTGAACAGGCATTAAATAAAGTCTAACAGCAGAGGCTCCTCCTACCGCAATGTCCCATGCAAAATTTATCAATGGGAACGGCAAACTTCCAGGAAAGTCACAGCATTTCATGAGAGCAAGGACATTTTCAGTTTACATAACTGGATGGACTTCTGAAATCCCCTGTAAACTAACAGAGGCAACTCAGCTTAGAAGTATCCCCTAATTAAAAGCACTAGTAAATCAAGTCTCACGCATGGATATAAAACAGCCTGAAGAACCAGCAGCTGCTGAAGAAAAGACAATAAACACCAAACACCCACACACACCTTAGTACTCCTTGCTTGCTCCTCAGCATCTGCTCTCATCTTTTTTCCACTCCTTTTAGGAAAGGGCAAGAATGAACCATTTTAGGACTCCTGTTACTTGAATGTATTTTTCCAATCATTCTAAATGCACAAGGGAAATTTTTCTGACTGCATTTTGTCCTCCCATGACATGGGAACAGCAAACATCCCCCCCACATCTCCGTACTGCTCAGGGCACTAAGCTGCTCCGAAGGCCAAGAGCACCTACAAAAGGGTCTGAAAACATCTCAGGCTGACCCAGCTACACACCACAGGTAGGTATAAAGAAAAAGGTGAGTCCATTACCTCCTTTGTGAGCTGCACCCAGCCATCACATTACAAACAGTGATATTTACTCTTTTTATTAAACTACTTCTTAAGTTATCAAATAACACTTCTCATTCTCCTATAGAAAGTAGAAAAGGGACAAGGGACACTGGGAATCGTTTCTCCATAAGACTGGTAGTGTCACACTTGTCCCAGCCCACTGATAGAATGCAGTGTCTTATTTCCAAATTCACTATGTTCAATGGTTCCAATTGTCATATTTAAAACAACAGAAAAGCCACCGTGAAGGATGCTATCATTAGGAATTTATCAAATACAAGAGGAGCTTCCACATAGACACCAGGTAGCACAGAGCCAGGTTTTTATCAGGAGCACTGTTCCATGGCTCTGGAAATACAGAGGATTTCCTGATTTTTATGAGCCCTTCATATTCCAAGACAGCTCTCGTAGTCCAAGAGTAAGAGCAACTCTTTTCAGAAACGTTTTAAGTTACATCCTTTGAGAACGCTGTGTGCCATTGGATTTACCCTTTAATTTTTTGGATGGTTTACTCTAAATAATGAAGTCTGCTGGTAACTGTCCTGAGCCATATGGCTGATCTCCCAGGAAGCTGAGTGCCATGAGGGGCAGAGATACCAGGGACACCAATTGCCTCCCATCACCCACCTACACTGAGTTAAAAATAATAATAATAAAAGTCCAAATATCTCATCAGCCCTCTGACTTGTCCTCAGGCTTGAAAAGTGATGCTGGCAGCATGCATCTTCCTCCAAGGAAAGCTGATCTTTCAGCTTGAGAGGTCAGATGTGGGCTGTAAACAACTGCTGTTAATTCTCCTCCATAGCCATTTGGTCTCCTCTCTCCAACTCACTCTGCAGAACTCAGGCACTCTCCTGGTCAATGTGCACTAAAGCCCATCTTGTATGTGGTAGAGGAATCCCTTTGCTTGAATCTACATTTACTATTGCAGCACAAAGCTTTATCCTAGCTCAAGACATTGAAACTCATACACTTTTTAAAATCTTCTTTAAAAACCCAACCAAACAAAAAACCCCTCAAAATTTTGTGGAATTTCCCCTTCCCAACACCCTCCTTCTCTTCAAGGATTTCCTTGCTACGCCCCCCCACATTACCTGGGAAATTTGTTCATCCCTGATAATTTTTTCGGCAATTCCATGACATTCATGGGGAATTTCCAGCAGCAAAAATGCAGCAGCTCTACTGGCTTGCCAGTTATTTGCTAACCAGAATCCAGAACCACTCCAGCCTTTTGTTCAGTGTTACAGCTAGCAGAGCTGCATTTCTCCCACCTTCTTTCCTTGCTTTATTGCACTGCTATGACAGAACAGAAACAGCACTTTATGGTCACTCAGAACACCAGTCATTCAACATTGACTGTTCTATACCAAAAGCATTGAGGTTGCAAAGAAAAATCACTTTGGATGCAGGATATTCAGGCACTCAAGTGAAGAGCTGGGGGTACAAGCAGCAGAATGGCTACAGCAGTGACTGATTGTGGAGGAGAGGTCTTTGCACAATGGAAACTGCATCTTGAAAAGCAGGTCTGTGTCTCATAAGCATACCTACTAAAGCAGTGGAAAGATGTAGTCTGTGCCCTGCAAACACATTACTGGTGTACCATGGGCATCATCTCATGTGTCTCATGAGCCACACAGACACCACACTTGTCCCCAGGAGCACCGGACAAGAAATCCCCCACTCAACAAAGCCTGTGCAAGCACAGTGCTAATTATCTCTAAGGAAGTAATTTGTCATCAAAAAATCCCTGATCAGTGCTGCCAAGGCACGAGCTGGAGATGGAATCAGAATGGTTTGAGTTGGAAGGGACAATTAAAGGTTTTCTAGTCCAACCCCCTGCCACGGGCAGGGACATCTTCCACTGGATCAAGTTGTTCAGAGCCCGGTCCAACCTGACCTTGAATATTTCCAGAGATGGCCCATTTACTGCCTCAAAGGTGATCTCTAAACACAGAGCTGTAGGGTTTTAGCCACACAGTTTTACTCTTTCTGGCCAAGCCACTTTGGTGAGGGACCCACGCTCAGCCTGGGTTTGGCATCTGCTGTTTCTTTCAGCAGACTTTGGCTGTCACCAATGCAGTAATTAGGCTGTCCTGGTAATGACAAGCACAAAATGCAGGGTATTTAAGCTGACTGAGCTGGCCAGGAAGAACCTCCTCAGGGACCCTCTTGGGAACTTGAGCTCTACTGGTTGCCAAAAATGATTTTACAACACCCAATCTGATTAAAGAGATGTAAATGCAGCCTTTCACTACTGCTTGTGGCTCCAAAGCAACCCAGAGCCTCTGACTGATGGCACCAATGCCACTGCCCACACGTCAGAATTCAGCACATATTGCACCAAAGTATTTTTAATGGCAAGCATCCAGCTAAGTGAGTAAGGGAAGTGTTTCATGGTCCTGATTAAAGCCCAAGCTTTCTTTGCCACCAGCAATTTGGCCCCTTTTCAAGTTCTGCCAAATGCCAGAGTTTCAGCCTGCCATGACAGTCTAATTCAGTCCCAATCACCACCAGGCAGAGAAACTGGGGTGTAATGCCATTTTTGGTTGGTTTGGAAAGGCTTACAAACAAATAAAAACCCTTCTTTCTTAACATTAAAAGAAGTACTGCAAAGACAACCAGCAACAACAGCTAAGCACCTACGTCAAACCATACACCACAATTGTGATCAGCAGATTGAATGGTACAAGTCTCAGCTTTTCTTTTATTTTATTTTTTTTACCAATTAGGTTGATTAAAAACAGAAGGATGCAATGACTAACTCCCAAAGTAGAAAAGGTTGGGTCAAAGTGACTTTGGGAGAAAAAAAGCTGTTGAGAGACAAAAAGACTTCAGCTCTGCAGAACTTACCAAGTTGTAAACTGCCATTGCAGACTTGGACAAAACCACATCTGTCTAGTTCAAAAAAGTTTACTTGCTCAAGCAGGTAAATTTTAAGTACCTCAACAAGAGAAATTTCTTTAGGAAAGCACAGAAGCAATAGCACCATCTGAACCCATATACTTTAAAATTGCCTTTTAAATCAACAGGGCAAAAGACATGGATCAAAACAGATCTTAAGGTACTAAACTCAATCCTGTACTTCATGAACTAGAACACAAAAAGTTTTTCTATATCTCTTTTTTCAAGTTGTAGATGTGGTTCCTCTGTTTTTCAGTGTGTAAAAAATGAGAGCCCAGCCACAGGATTTTATTGCAACCCCCACTCTACCTCAGAAGACATCACAGAAACTTCACTGATGGTGCAAGTTCAGAGAACAGTATCCACTCTTCTATGTTCCCTCTGAGCTATCAATAATGCAGTTGTGGTCTTTTTGCTGACCAAAACAAACAAAAAAAAGAGCTACAAGACTGAGAGAACCAGCTTTTCACATGGTTTTGTCCTCAATATCCAACTACTCTTGTGTAAGATAATTTTTTCTACTTCTTTGCTTGTTTACGGACAATTCTCACAACTCTGGATTAAAAAAAAGGATCATTTACAAAGCCCAGTGTGGGCAGTTCATTCAGACTGCAAGTACCTTAAATGGGATAATTTTATAGCCTTTCATGAAAAGAGCTTCCTTGTATCTTTCCCTAGATTTAGTCACTCCTGTCTTCAGTTTTAAAAAATGAACATATACTGATCAGAAAAACACACATCTCAAAGCCAGTAATGACAGACTTTGTACTTAATCAAGTATTAATACATTTTTTGTGTTAACACAAAGTACTGGTGCAACCAGTTCCTCCTTTCTGATGCCTCTATTTCCAACAGAGCACAGAAATAGCAGCTTTTGAAAATATCTGAGTCCAAGCAATGCATGTGAATGTAATTGCTGGGGCACTTTATGTGTTGCAAGGCTGTATTGCAAGATGATTGATTTCTTATGGCTGAAACTGTCATGTTCAGGCAACATTAAGCTTTGAGTTATGGTATTTAATCTGCAATGTGTCACAAGAACTAGATTAAAGAGGACAACTGCATATTCATTTCCAATCCCCCAAAAACGCAACAAAAATACACCAAAGGCAACAAATTAGGGAATCTGTGTGTCTCCTTCCCTTTCCTGGCTACAAAATACCACTAAACATGTAACTCATTCTGTTTGAGGAGTCAGAGGAGATGAAATACATAAGTCACTATGGGAATTTATTACTCAAAAGCAACAAGAGGAGGGATAACATTTTCTTCTCAGACCCCCACAGAAGTTTGGGGCTGTGATACAGCTCTGGCTGCATGCGCCAAACTCCCAGGGAGAGTGAAATATCAAACAAAATCAGCTGAACAGGTTTGAAACACCAAATTATCTTCTTAGCCATCAAATAAGCTCCCCAGTGAAAACATTGCCCAGTACAGCACAGGAAATCAGTTTCCACCCCATCCTAAACCAGGGATTGGAGTCACCAGAGCTGTGGTTTATGGTCTGTTTCTGAGACCAGCTTTGGTTCACAGCACTTGGTAACATAATATGAGGGTTTTCTTTAGGGATCAGCTACTTTCCTCAGATTTCTAGGCTGTGTATGAACCCGAAAGACCAGATTAACACATCAATTAGTTTGTACAAACCAAAAACACTGAAAAATTTACTGAAACTTAAACCAGAAACAAGTCAGAATTAGGGTATACACTACCAGCATCAACACTGGGCCGATGTACAGTGCAGGGAGAGAAGGCAAAGCAATCTGCATAATTGGCTTTACCAAAGGTTGGCTGTGCTCTGCATCTGTCAGTCCCCATCATAACCAGACAAATGACTTAATTAAAACGCTCTGATTTCACTTAAATGAAGTATATACCAGCTTTCTTCTCAGGTTACCAATTTAAAGCATGAGGTTAAAACTCCTCATAGGAACACTGCAAAGTCTAGAAGTGCCAAAACCTATAAGGAATGAGGGAAAGTAATTATCCATCAGTTTATTTAAACTTGTTCTCTGAAAATATTTAAGTAGGAATTTCACACAGAGATAAGCCACTCAGTAAGGCAGGAGGTTATAGTAAAGATATGAGGTATTACATGTGTGCAGGCCTAGGTTCCAGTAGAGAGCATTAGGACTAGATGGCATTTCCAATTTAATCTCCTTTCTCAGTTGCAAAGAATTTTATTAAACAAATTTTGCAAAGGATTCAAGTTTTCCACGCACTGTCTAAGCCCAAAGGCAGTTTTCCTTGTAAAACTTTAAGCAATGTTAAGTCAGAGTTATGAGCACCAGAAAATAAGAAAACACAAACCAGGTTTTGGAGAACCCATTGGTTGAGAGAGGGGAAGCAAACTCATGGGAAAATTTATTCACAATTATCTTTACTTAAAAAGCAGAATACTTCTGAACATATGGGCATCTGCAATTCCAGCTGGGAGAGGGGAAACCTCTGGGCTAGATAGTCCACACATAATGAAATACGATCCCTTCCTCAAAGGCCTGACAATCAGGGCTAAATCAAGAGACCCAGACAGGCCAGAACAACTCAAAATAATTCACTCCCAGCCAAGATTTTGAAATATGGAGAAAGAACATTGAGAATATTAAGATAATTAACACATATTATGTAAAGACAAAGTTAGAGATTCTTAATAAAGAAAAGCAGTACCACAGCAATGTCATCAAAGCATTTAGGAAAGAAACTAAGGTCTCAAAATAACAACCCTTAATTTTCCCTCAAATTTTATCTTTGTAATTAATATTTTGCAATTTCCTTCCCAAACAGCAAGCACAAACCTGCCATTCCTCAAAGCTCCCTTTCCCTGCCCCATCTTTCTTCTTTCGGGAGAAAAACGCAATGGGAAAAAATTGTTTCTAAGGAAAGCAGAGCGATGCTTTCACAAGCATTTCTCTCCAGTTATTCCTCTTCTCCCAACCTTACAATGTAATTTCCTCTCCAAGGTACTCTTTATCGCTGGAGATTAAAGGCACATTTTGTGGCTGTTTGATTTGGCCTCCGCTCAGATAAACAAGTAAACTTCAGGAACGCAGAAGTCGACAATCAAGATCAGTTGAGTTGACAGCAACCAGATAAAAAGAAGCAGGTCAGGGTCTGGTTTGCCTCATTTTCTTACACATTCTCTTATCCTTCTACAGACAGGCCTCTGGGAGGAGTTATTGCTCACTTACACAAAACTATCATTTTTTAAAATAAAATAATTACCTTCTAGAAGAAAATTTACAGCTGAAGTCAGCACCAATTTTATAGCTTACTTTTTGCTGAAAATTAAAAAAAAAAATAAAGAAAGGGAAGCTCTTCTACCAAGACGTTCACACCACAGGCAGTGATGATTTTCCTGTCCCTTCCTGCCTTCCTCATGCGCTCTAAAGAAAAGACAAAGTAGTGCATGTGCTGCCTTCCCTGCTCTGAAATAACAGAAGGTACAGAGGGAAAGATTTTAGAGAGCCAGCACTGGGAACAGGTGATCTGCTATACAAACAAAAATATACATGTTGAATTACTCAGGCATTTTTATTGAGACCACTCCTACACACAGAAGCAAATCCAGAGTGCAGCCCCACCACTCTGCACTGAGCTAAACCTTGATGCCTTATCCCAGCCCTCACCTCCCCAAACCACCCAGCTCTGTATGAACTCAGCCTGCATAGGGCAGGGTTTTGGGAAAAATAACCAAACTGGTTCACCATCCCCTTCCCAAACCTCAAGTCCCTCGCACTGGGGCTGATCCTGACACAGGGTGCACCCATGTCCTGTGCCTTGACTTCTCCACCTCCTCCACAGTCACCCAGCTCCACCTCTGCTACTTGCTCTAAACTGGGCACTCTTACATGTTACAAGTCAAAACTTAAAGAAATAGCTGTAAAACCACCCAGAGCAACCCTACAACACAGAGCTAGGGCAGCCAAGATCAGCATCCAGCGTTGGAGAAATTTGCTTCTCTTTAGCCCAACAAAGGCCAAGGAGAAGGAGTTTGTTTCAACCCAGTTATTTACCACAAAAAACAAACTGTTAAAAGCTTAAAGTTCTGCAAACTACATCAGCTCTAGAGGACTAAACTTCCTCCAAAGACAAGTATGGCAAGATGCCCATTCAGGAAAAGTTTGCCAAAAGGTATTTTAGGGCCATTTCCTAAATTTGCTCATTCATAGTTTTATTATTTCTTTTGGTAGTTTGGGGTTGTTTTGTTTTTAAATTAACTATTCAAGAAATGGGGCTAGCAAAACCCCTTAATTTTAGGCTAAAAAAAACCCCAAACAATAACTGAAGTTCCTACAGCAAGAAGTTAAAAAGAGGCATTCACTGTGTTCTGCCCTGGAAGTTTTATTGATGGTTAAAGATGATCAGTTCAGCAGAGCTGCGGAAAGAGTCATAAAAGAAAACAGATTCAAGTCAAGAAAATAAAGACTCTGAATTTGCATCTATCATCATAAATAGGTTTAATTGAGGTAGTTTAAGCATAGAAAGGGGAGAAGAGTGTTTTAAAAGGAAACAAGAGATCTCAATTCCTAGTGGATTTTCACAGAGTCTCTTGTCTGGTTAGACCATATTGGAAGGGGAAGATGAGAAATTCCGGAAAGCAGAAAGAAACAGAACTCTAAGAAATAAATATCAAGAGTTATTATGGGATTATTTCTCTGAAAAGTGGTCCAAGAGTAATAGAAGAGCAGTTCATAAGAAAGTCTTTTTCAGACCAGAACAAGCTTATAGTTTTCCCTGCTGGATCATGAAAGAATTATGTGGAGTGCAGAGTTGAGCTCTCAGCTCGTGGCAGATCTTAACAAATCCAAAAGGGAGGTTTTGCAGGAAGCTGCCCACCAGCCTTTTAGAGACCCCAGCACATAGGGCAGCTCCTGCTACCTGCAGATATGCTGCTGGTAGATGCAACAAAGTGGAGGATTTGGTGTTAAGCTACACTTGGGAACAATGCGACTCCTTCAGCCTGACCACAAAAATTAATGTCTAATAAATGCACCTTCAAGCCACTTCAAACACACTGGTGCTGCCCATATTGCAGGATGCAATAATAAACTCAGATCCCATGGGTCTTCCCACCATCCACCCACAGGTGTGCATTAGGAAGAAACACAGGGACCAAAATAAACCCCTTGTGGTCCAAGTCCCTACTGCAGCTCCCCTTGAGGAACACAAGGAAGGTGGATGAGCCATTACAAGCCAGGGGAAAACCAAAGAGCTTCACTAATTCGTGCAGCTCTTGACAGAGAAAAGACCAGCAGAGAGCTGGGGTTACAGGCTGAGAATAAAATTGTCTGCTTGAAGGAACAGAATCCAGCCAGAAAGAATTTAAGAGAAAAGATAATTACAGGAGCATTTGGATGGCTCTTAATTTACTCTTTAAAATAGCTTCCATGGATGGTACCTCAAACTGAAGCTGGGGAAGGATGAGTCATTGCTTTTTAATACCCCCATTAGCCTGTCCAAATGGATGTACTGGAAACCCAGAGCTGAGTTTCACTCTCCAGTAAATCTGAATGAGCATTATTTTGGCAAAGGACCACATTTCATTTCACAAGTTTAAAAAAAAATTATTTCTTTTGAAACCAGAAAATAATAAATTGAACAAGAAATACACAAGCAGCATGATGCTCATTTATTTTTTTTATATAACACAGAAGGAATGTAATTTGAAATGTGAACTTTGGCAATTCATCACACAGTCTTTCAGACTAAAGAATTTTCAAAGCAGAAATTAAAATGAGCAAGAGGTTTAACATTGAGAAGTGCCTACCACAAACACCAAAACTATCAAACATAAGGAAATTCGCCTTAAATGCACCAAGCTCAACTCATCTCTGGCACAACTCTCTCATCTTCAAGGAAAATCTGGCCTGCTGTTCTGAACCCACCCATGGAATAGTATTTATATAATCACATCCTAAATTCAACAGACTTATACGAAGAGGATTTTTAACGAAAATACGTAAAGACTGCAGGTGACAAAGCAATTTAAACTTGTTGGACAGGTCACAGCTACCCAAAACTTGCACAAGAGTTAATGCGACTGTTGTGTTCATCACTATTCTGTTGGATAACACAGAGGATTTGTAGTAACTATCCACACATTTCTGTGGACCTATTTCTGAGCCCTCTTTTGCTTACACAGCAACTTGTCGTATAGAAATAGAGGTTTCATATCTGTGATTTTCACCTGGGACAACTGGAGTCATCATGGATAAAGTGTCCCCTGGGCCAGGAGAGCACCAGGAGTACCCCAAAATGTGGCAAACCATTGCATAAACCTGTTTTATGCTACCACTGATGGAGAAACAGAGGTTTTTCCACAGGATACATTGAAGTAACCCACAAGCCCATTCACTGCTTCCACTTAAAATTAATAGGCAACCTTTCCCTCCCTTATCTAGGGAGCAATTATTTCCTAATATGGACAGGGAAGTCATGCCAATTTTGCCCTCTGGGCCTCACAAAGCACACAGCCTAATTCACATTACCCGGGAGCAGCCAAGCCAAAAATTTTTTAGAGGCAGAGATATAAGAATATCTGCTCTCATTAAGCAATTTCCTGTGGTATTTACTGAGTGGCTACAGTCTGCCAGCATGCCTGGCAGCCAGACCCCTCACAGCCCCCCAAGTTTTTCAAGGTGTCTTTTATTATTATTATTATTATTATTATTAATGGGGTTTTAGTGACTAACAGTGNGGTGTCTTTTATTATTATTATTATTATTATTATTATTATTAATGGGGTTTTAGTGACTAACAGTGATGCTCAAACAGCTGAGAAGTCTGGACAAGAAAGTACAACCTGACTGTTGCCAGAGTTATTCCTGCTGCTGGCTCTTGCAGAAGTCTAATGGAATGCTACACTCATCTGCCCCAGGAGGAAAAAAAGAAATTATTAATACAAAAAATTAGATCATAATTTTAAAAAATCCTTATTAAAAGTAACCAGTTAGAAAACAATGAGAATCAGTGTCAGACTTATGTCAAGCAAACAAACTCCTATTTCTCCTGGTTTTTGCCAAGTGTACCAATGCCAACTAAGCTTTCTGGACTCTTGCAGTCACCAACCCAACTTATTTCACACCTTATCCATCATTTCTCTGCAAATTTTGAATATAGCCATACCCTTGCTTGTTGGCTGAGATTGTAATGTTTGACTCCAATATCACCTTCTGGAAAAATAAGAAAAAAAAAAAAAAGAGGCAGAAGTGACTTGAAACCTTCATGTTTTACAAATTTCTGACATTTTAAGTTCTTATTTCTGTTAAAAATTAGGGGTTTTTTGCTTTGCTACTGTAAGGTAGACATGGACGTCTAGTGAGGACTAAATGTCTCCTGCAATTAAAGAAAGCAACTGAGAGGGTTAATTAAACATTACAGCATTCAAACTGCCAAGCATGCAGTGATTGTTAGGGAGGAAACAAACAGATATCCCAAGATAAGCACAAATTGGATCAAATTAAATTTAAGTCAGACTGGAGTTACTTGGTGACAAGCTCTGCAAGGGGACTGAATTCATAAATGCCTCATGAAAACAGGAAAATTTGAGCCAAGCTTGCAAGATAGCTCCAGTGGACTGTTTTTCGCCACTACAAATTATCATAATTTTATCCTATTTCACTACAAAACTTCTATTTTCTTTCTCTTTCAGAGACCAACATCATCACTGTACCCAGTGTGGTTATACACTCCAGTTTGCTGCCAAAAGTGGTACACAGGACACCCTGCAGATAAGAGTTTATTTTTTATATCCCAACAGAAAAAAGCAAAAGCATTTTCTCCACATTAAGTGGTCTTAGAGATGGGATTTGAGCTGCTCTGGAAGCATTTATATAATTGAATTATAATTTGCTTCATTTAGGCTTGTGGTCTCTTGTGCACTGTGTCCAGTGCACAAATCAGGCATTTTGTACAATTCAATTACAGATATACTCAGGAACCTTTTAATATCATATTAGGTTTCATAATTGATTCCTGCTGTCAGCATTCGGTCTCTGGATTTGGTGAGTCCCCTCAAATTGTATGCAGAGTCTAATGGTGAGTTATTTCAGATGTTTATAAGTTAGAAAAAAAGATATAATTAAGTGTAATACATAGGTTAAGGCAGATTCTAGGGACCAGATCATAATTACAAAAGTGGGCATAAGCGTCTCCACGTGTTCAGAGTGGGAATATTCACCAGAGCAGCAGCAATTTGTACTTGTGACAGTTTGTACTTTTGCCTCTTTCCTTGATATTTAGGTTGAGAATTTTCCTTGGAAAAAGAATGCATACACACTATTGATCTATAAGGCAAAATGTAGAGTGTAATTGGTCCTCTCCTACTAGAAAACAGAATATTTCTATTTTTAGAAACTGGAAAAAACTCACAGTAGTACATCTGCTAAACAAACATGTTAAAACTTGCCTAAAGTAATGGAAAATGTCATGCTCTGCTGATAGAGAAGCATAAGCAACAACTCTTTTAAAAACTAAAACCAGGTGTTACCACTCTGGATTTTAGGAAGACTAAGCCCTTCCCACATTAGTTTACGGAATCTGAGTAAATCATAAGAGCCTTTTTCCAGAGAATCCCCATTTCCCCTGTACTTAGGTCTGCTCAGGCAGCATGGAGGAGCTCAATTCCCACAGAGGCTTGTTCTGCTCCAAAACCATCTGAAAATCAGAGACAGTGTTAATGAAAATGTTTTTATACCATTAGAATAGCTTCAACAACCAAAAGCAAGGCCAGTGTTTTGAATTACCTACCAATTCTTCCATGGAACTTGCTGATGTGTAGGTTTTTGCAGAAATCTTACCTTCCTATTAAAAAGCCTTCTTATAAAAAAGATTATTTTTAAGTGATTAAAATATCTTAAGTGCATGCCAAAACATGGGACTAGCTTAGCAGTACCAGGACTGTTCTCCTAGACTTCAGGTTACAGATTCAGTAGAGCAGATCCAACTTTGCTCATGATTATACCTAAAATCATTATTATTAAGGTAGGAAAAGTCCTCTAAGATCATAGAGTCCAACCATTAACCCAGCGCTGCCAGATCCACCACTAAACCAGGTCCCTATGTGCTGCATCTACATGTATTTTGAACACCTCCAGAGATGGGGACTCCACCATTCCCTGGGCATGACAACCCTTTCAGTGAATAAATGATTTCTAGTAACCAGGCTAAACATCCCCTGGAACAATTTTAAACTATTTCCTCCCATCTCACTCCAGCACCCAGTTTTTGCAGCAAGCAGCCCAAAAAATCTGAAAAAAAATTCATGGGTCTTGAAAGAGTAACGTTGGGTTTGTGGTTCTGTAAATCCCAGCAGTATTGCATTGAACCAAACCCCAGCAGCCAAGGGGTCAGAGTTCTGTCCCACCTCTGCCAAGGTGTTCCAGCCCACCTGTGTCAGAGTTTCCCCGTTTCCACAAGGTGAACACCTGGAGAAATTTCTCCCTCTCTGCTTATTCCCTCATATTAATCTCTTGCAAAAATGGAAAATTTTGAATAATAGACTTCATAATTTGTGGAAAGTGGTGACCATTACACACTGCCCCACCCCAGCAACATGAGGCACTAACTTTCTCTCTGAAAGCAGACCAGGAAACGGAGATGGTGCTGTAGGGAAAATGGGCAGGGACACACAACATGGGGTTTGACAAAAGCAGAGACTTCCATACAGCACATATCCACTTCAAAGCTCAAATTTAATAGAATGACTGGTACTCCTCTTCCCATTTGTTTTGTTTTAGTGGTTCATGCATGCAGTTTCATGAAGCAGCATCCATTTTTTCCCTGAAGGCTCTTTTAAAAACAAGCCAGTGAGAAGGAAACCTCTGAACAGCTACCTAAAGTGAACCTCCAGAGTTATCACAAGCACCAGACTAAGTTTTTCCTCTATATACTAGGGTGGTACCATAGAAGACAAAAGTTTTTCCACCTTCCACACCATGTGTTGTGTGTTTAAAAGGAAAAAAGTAGTCTATGTTTTCAACACATGAAATTCATAATCAGACCACATGAAACAATTACAAATGCTCCTTCAGCCTAAACACACTTAAACAATGCTTTTCACAAGAGAATTCAACTGCTGTGGCTTATCACAATATTAAACCCAGTAGCTCTGGTGGGGGTCCTCAGACCTGCAACAGTTCATGATATGCAAAAAAAAGGGGGGGAAAAAAGCCCCTCCAGCATGGGGGGGCTGAACAGAAGGACGTGTGCAAGCACAACTGTGAACCTAATGGGTGACCCTGTGTTCTCCCACAGGCATTTGAGGATGTCCAAACACAAATGATGGATTTCACAGGGCAGACTGCTAAATGTCACATCCTTCGACAGCAAGGCTTAGCCTGACAAACCCCCAACCCAGGGAGGCACAGGGTGGGGCTGGCTGGAGGAGCCACATCCACTGTGGATTTATTGGTTTGCATTGCTCAATAGTACCGAGAGGGTAGCAGATTGAAAGCAGCACTATCCCCCCCTCAGCCAGGCTGGCACAGATGCAGATGGGGACTGGACCCAGCTTTGGGCCCCCGAATCAAGGGGGATGTTGATAAAACCCTTCTGCACTGGAGCCTGAACCAGAGCCCTTCCTCAGCCCCTTCCCACCGATGTTCCTACGAGTCAACACTCTCTTAGGAAGAAACAACAGCAGTTCAAAAAGTAAAGCAGGATTTTTCCTGGGGTGACAAAACTATTCTGCAGTTTTCTTAACAGGCTCATTTAAGGCACTTGAAAGGGGCCTGCCCAGTGGCGAGCGTGCGGCCTGTGCCCTTGCAGAGGGGCGGGCCTGCTCCGAGATTTTACTGCCATAAAGCGATTGCTCACTTTTGAAGTGTTTTTTGTCACTCTAATTACAACTACCAGGGCTTTAACCAAACCAATAAAAGAACATTTAACAGCACTTTGGGGATGCTCCT
The DNA here is from genome assembly GCA_013396875.1 of Vireo altiloquus. NCBI lineage: Eukaryota > Metazoa > Chordata > Aves > Passeriformes > Vireonidae > Vireo > Vireo altiloquus. Next base: position 207,590 of record VZRF01009866.1, read on the forward strand.
CGTTCTGCCCAAGTGCGACAATCTGGACGGTGCAGCTGTTAGCACAACACTTCAGTTCACACTGCTGCAGTCTCATTCAGGATGGCCCCGTGCGGCTCATTTTGGAGAGCTTATTCTAAATATTGACTTTGCCAAGCCAGAGTGGGATGATTTCTATGCCTGTATGTCTTCATTAGAACTGGATCTACTGAGTTGTTCATATCAGCAAGGCTTTAGAAGCTTCTCTATTATCCCTCAGTTTTACTGAAGTGCATGAAGAGGAGATACTTAAAGCTTTTCTGGGGGTTTTGACTGAATTTCAGAGTTATAGATATCAAGAAGAAAAAGTGATTCAGCTCCCAGTCCCCCAAGATCACCAAAGATTGAGAAGCCAAGTTAGTGTCCCTTCTACAGAGTGGGAAAACCCTGCTGATGGTACATGAGCCCAAGGAAAATAAAAATGAAATTTTAAAAAATCCATCTTCCACTTAACTCATTTCACCTATTCTTAAGAAAATGCTTCTTTAAAAAATTCAAATTACTCAAATACACCTGCATTCACTTTAAATTATATGAAGTAGGTCATACATCACAGGGCAGGGGCTCAGCAAGTCACCCCAAGCAGATGTGAAAGTCAGATTGCTATGTTTCCTCAAAGAAAAATGTGAAGTAAAAAAAATTTTTTTCTCAAAATACATATAAAATAGAATATAAAACTGTAAGAGACAGAGCCAAAAGCTCTGTGTATTTTGTGCATCTCATTGATTTCTATATCTTGCAATCACAACAGCACAACTTTCGCCACGGTTCCCAACTTCTCACAACTAGAAAAGAGAGAGACCAAGACTGAAACAGCACCAGAATTCACTGTGCTTTTATATCCATTTTTCTCTTAGTCCCACTTGTAGCATCTTTATTTCTTTCTAGACACTGGGCTAAAATTGAGCTTTTGGAAGTGGATTTTAACATCACAGATTTGATGTACATAGTGAGAAACAAAGGAAAAACCAACGGGCCAGGGCAGCAGGAGATGCCCAGCAGCCTGTGCTGGGGAGAGGCAGGAAAGCACTACAGCACACAGCTTCTAAACGAGACCCAGATGGATTTCCTTCCCTGCTATCCACCCAGGCCAAGAGGATGGGCCGATTTGTCAGAGAACAAATACACTTAAACATTTCGCTCTTACACATAATTACATTGTGAACTAAAGTGTACTGGCTCAGGACAGACAGGAATGAAACACCCACACGTGCGTCTGACAGATCTCATTATCTTCTTCCGCCATTTATGTCAGAAATGGATTTGTCAAGTGCTTTCTGTATTGCTATGTCACACAACTAAAAATGTCAGGAACTATTACTCACACTTTTTTTTTACCTGCCTCAGTAACAGTCAGGTGAGTTTCAAGCCCTCAGGGCACTTAATTTCCAGGCTGTGGATAACAATGGTCCTTAATTGAGATTTCTGGGTGCTACACAGAAATCATTGGATGTGCAAGAACTGCTACCAAAGAAGGAATAACAATGCATACCTTGCCTCTCCCAAACCACACACCCACATTCTACAGAAAAATGCCAGAGCATCAAGATTATTCACTTCAGTTACTGATCTCACCAAAAGCTTCAGTTACAGTTAAAATTACTCTATTGTCTTTTTCTTCAGGTTCAGAAACACCCTGGTGAGCTCTGAGCATTTCTGCATTTTTAAATTCAGACACAGCAGCCCAGTCCATCAAACCGAGACCAAGAAATTTGCAGAGAAACCATTCTATGGGACTTAGTTGTATTATCCCTTTATTCCTACCCTCCACCCCAGCTGAGATTTAAGTGCCTCATGAGTGATCTTGGGATATGCCACATGCTCTCTAACCTCAAATACCATGGACAGCTTTTCCTGAGCACTCCCATGTTAATGTACCACACAGCCAAGGAAAAAATGTGTCAGGGCAATTTCTCACTGGAAGTGAACCATGCACAGTCATGGATGTGCTTGCAACAACCTGGGAGCCAGTTGGTACCATACTGCAAGTATGTTCAGTGCTCATCAGAAAAGAGGGTCGTGATTTCATCCACGTTTTACAGTTGATCAGGATGTTTTCCTACCAAGAAAAAGGTACTGGTAGGGAAACATCTTCCCCTGCCAAAGATTATGAATGCTTCTTGTTCAAAAACATTAGTGACAAGAGGAAAAAAGAAAAGCCATAAACAAAGATACAACTGAAATTTTTATATTATTCAATAGAAGATATTAATAATTACCTGAAACAGGAAGTAAATCTTGCAATCAAGTCAAAACAAAGCCTAACAACTGATTCAGAAAAATAACTATTGATTTGAAAATGGGATTTCTACTCTGGTTTGAGACAGGATTCCACAGGGGGGATGGAGGTGGGACACACACACAGATAAAAATCACTGCAGCCTGCTAGAAACTCAGGTAACTGTTGACTGAGTGCAACATAGCGGGAAGTCTCACCCCTGAATGAAGACCCCAGAGTGATATCTGCTGCTTGCAAACAAAACAAAGGCTCCCAAAGTGCTTTGTGTTAGCCCGGTCCCAACGCACAAGGTATTCACACGCCAAGTGGGAGAATTCTTAGATGCATATTCACTGATTATCCACATTTAAACGTGCCTTTGCAAGGCAGGTTAAACCCAACTCAAGCCTCGCATTTCTGGTGTAGATGATGATGATACTGGGTTTCAGAGGAGCCAAATTGGCATCACGTGTCAGGGACATCAAAAAAACCCTGAAGAATAACCACATAAATCAAATACTTTTGACAAAGAACAGATTTTTAGGTTTTAATCTAAATAAAGATCTGATCTTTCCATTCACATGGATGCGTGCTAATTGCACTGCCAAAAAAAGCTATAAATGTGTTAATTAGCTGCCGACTTCATATATTAGAAATAAAGTCTTCCTATTTTCTAAATTAGCAGTTCCTAAAACGAACCACAGAGATAACCACAAGGAAAAAAGAAAGAACAAAACCAAAAATAAAACCACCCCAAAAAACAAACCTGGCCAGAGGTCGTCAAAAAAAAAAAATCTGATTCTGTATAATGTTGGTTTTTCCATGTGTAACTCAATTAGCATGGAAACCTGTATGGAAACCACATCCAGATGTTTGTTTGCTGCAAGAGCATAAAATCACTTATGTAGATCCCAAGGTGCTCTGGCCAGCAGAGCTGTCTGTCATTTACTTCCCAAGTGCATGGCATTCTGGCACAGCACATGTTAGCTGGTTTTAAGACATCTGATTTACTTCAAGGGTACCCTGACGAGTCAACCTAGCATGAAAACACATCCACGTTTCATAAAGGTCATTCTAAAGTAACATCTGCTATTGATTCAGTCTGAAAACTCACAACTAATCACCATAAACAGTTACTTAAACAATCTGCTCTTCGGTAAAAATTAGTCAAAATGAGTAGTCCTTTTTCAGGCATAAAATAATTGTGTTATTCATCTCTTAATTACAGAAATACAGGGAGGAAAAGGACATTAGTTGGAGAATTATACTGGTCCCATCAATACATTCACGGTAAAGTCCCTCAAGTAGAGCCATCACTTAGAACTTGAAAAATTCCAGTTCGGGTTGGCAAGTTCAAGGTATACGAGGGTGAGATGGCAAGACTTCCCCACCTCCTTTTCCAATCCACCCAGGGAGAAGGAGGGATTTGAAGGCTAGATAAGTCACTTTCTTTTCAAATTTGCAACAGCCGACCACTGCAGGACGGAAGGAACATTTATTTACCGCAGTGAAACCTTCCTGTGAAGGTGATCAAAGGCGCTTTCATGCATTTGAAACAACTCCACCTGCTTTGCAGCGGAATGTGCAAAAGCTCCTAAAGGGACTCCGGGAGCGAGGTGTGAACCTCCGGAGAGCAGTTCTGCTGAGCAGGGTTCCCAGCAGCACTGTGCTCTGCCACCGCTCACACGCGTGCAGGGACAGACAGATGCACGTCCGGCCCCCGGGTGCAGCCTCATATCATCATCCCTTTCAGCAAGAAGTTCAAAACCTGTGTTTTGTCACAACAGGTAAAAGGCCTGCATTGTCACTCATTTCATTTCCAAATTCCCTCTCTAGTTCTTCAGTTCCTAAGGAAAAGGAACAGGGGGGCCTGGGGAAGTAAGAGCTGTGATAGTGTAGACAGGGATGTTTTCAGGCTGAAACTATTCAGGCCATTTAGAGCTTTCCAAACAACTCCAGACCTTTTTCAAACTGATTTTCCTCATGGTTAAGCAAAGACGCACACATTAATTAAAGCACTCATTTAACTCAGGTCAGAATTAGTTGAAGGCCTTCTGGTGCTCAGAGGAAAGAGAAAACTGGAAGCCATCCTAAGCAGAGGAATCATTCAGCCACTGGATTTCTCACTACCTGTGCTTCATGGGGATAACTGCTCATAAACAGTCTGAGACTTACATATCTTAGCTCATTTCTGCAGTCCCCATAGCAGGCCAGGTGACTGCCTTTTCCTCCAGCCTCGGTGGCTCAGGAGATTGCCATATCCACAGAGAGATCCTAACTCAGCAAGCTCCTCTGGGCCATGGACCTTGCTGTGCCCTCCCAGAGCCCAGCACACACACAGCTCACCCAGGGCTCCGCACTTGATTATGAAAATATTTAAGAATGTTTGATCTCCTTCCCCCCAGTTACAAATACCAACACATATCAATTCCTAAAACAGTCCAGTCTGAAATATTTGGGACTGTTTTGTAGTAACACATGGCACACCTGGATGCCTAACCACTGCATTTACAGGGTATTACATAAAAAAGAAAAGAAGGCAGTATAGAAGCAAGACCTGCTTGCTGGGTTTATCTTGCTATTGATATACACTTCTCATGCACCTACCCAGGTGTGGATTCACTCACATTTTTGAAACAGCCTGACTTGAGCAGCACCCTCTTGAGAGGGAAAAGCGCTTTTGTTTTTCTTTTAAATATGAAAATGCACACATATATGCTCACACATGTGCTTTATACATTATATATATCCTACTCAAAGGCAATTCTATGCAGGGAGTTGTGAGAGGAAATAACTGCATCTTAAAAGCAGAGAAAGCAGCCCAGGCTAAGAAGTGCTGTAACAGAGAAGGTATTTACAGCACAAATGCTCATGGTATCTACAAATATCAGTGTGAAAACTCAGTCTGGCACAATTGTTTATGTTCAAATGCACAATAAACAATTGGTTTTACAAATTTTAGGTATGTGAAAACACATTAATATGTCTGCCAGAAAGATTCCAGGGACAGCCATAAACACTGTGGACATGATAAACTCAATTAGTTCAGTAAACAAGTCACTGATATATTCACTTAGGAAATGTTCAGTGGCACGTTATCAGGTTTTAAGTCACATATCCTACATTAACAACCAAAGATGTTTTTGCATGTAAAGATTCACACCCTCCTCTTTAACCCCACAGCCACCCGGAATTCCTCCGCAGCAAATCCCATGCTCTTGGGACAACTTAATAACTGAGCCTGTGGAGCAGAGACAGCCCAGAGCCAGCTCAGTAAGCTGAACATCACAGGAACACTCATTTAAATCGTTATTTCCAGTCCCTGCTCCCAGCAGGAATCCTGCCTTTGGCTCTCTGCTGCAGGCGTCAGCTGCCCGTCAGGCTGCCAGGGCTCCTGGCTGAGGGTGAGCAGCCACTGCTGCTGTGCCCACAGCCCCCAGGAGCCAGGGCATTATTCAGCTCCACCAAAACTGCTAAACTGGGGGAAAGACCCCATTATGCCCAACTCTACTCTCTGGTCTGGCTTTTTCCAAGAGTTACACTCCAGGCACTGCTGCCACAAGGAGGATGCACCACAATTCGCTATTGCTGCTTTCAATAATCACAATAAAACTGTGGGAGCATAAAACTTAGATAAATACACCCTAATTCTGTCAAATTTTAAAATCATCTCAGTGATTTTAATTTTTTTTTGGACTTCTCAGCAGAGCATCCTCTCTGGAGACCAGAGCAGGAGCTGCATTAGAGACTTCTTGTGCTAGTGCTGCAGGAGATTGGGCATCCCTGCTCCAGTGAAACAGAATCCACATGATCAGAGCCAAAGTACACACTCTCCAAACCACAAGTCAGTGCCAATATAAAAATCTCTCCTTTTTTGTAAACACCAGAATGGAATTTTATTAGGCCTAAACTACCTGTGTGAAATCCAACCATCAGGAAGCAGAATTTAGTCCTCTCTTCCCAGCAAGTGTAATCCTTGATGTTTTCCTTGGCAGTCAGGTCTCTTTCAGAAACACATTAGGAAAACCACAGCTGGATAGAGGTGAAAAGGTGCATTTTCAGTGCAGATTCTCTGCAACAAGGATGAAGTATATTTTGTCAAAATGGAAAAACTTAGGCAATCTTCCACTTTTCAAGAAATTAAAAGCTTGATACAGCAACAATTTCAGATGTAGTCATCTAGGAATCATTATATTCATTCACAAGTAGCCTTGGAAATTCAGATCTGGGAAGGCAAAGGTTCTCCTGCTCCCAAAACATGGGTCCCTCATTCAGGTACCACCACAGACTGACACTCAGTGTACCTCACATTCCCAAATCCTGATTTACCAGAGGATGACTCACCAAGTTAATTAATTCTAACTAAAGCAAGCATGCATCTTCCCAGCTGAAGTCAACATTAAATTCAGTTCAAAGTATCCCAGCACTTCCCCACTTGGGGTGGTGCTTTCTGAGGATGTTTTTGCCCCTTCCCACAGCCACGCACCTTTGGGCCAGGGAAAAAGGAAAGTTGTGCCTGCTGGGCAAAATGCATCCAAACTGGTAAAGAAATCACTTCTTCCCTGAAAAAATAAACCCACACAATCCAGCATAGGCAGACATGAAATTGTAAGAGTTTCACAGCAAGGGAGATGGGTTTGTGCACACACAGCCAGAGTCAGATGTCACCCAGGGCAGTTTTGGAGCTGCTTTTTTTTTTTTGGCCTTGCTCAAGGCATACAATGAATATAACAACAACTAACAAAAAAAAAATATAAAACAGAAATATTTTTACTCCCTGGTTTAGACACTGGCTGCTAAGATGCATGTTTGTCTCAGTTCAGGGCATGGAAAGTTTGATTTTAACAGGAATTAATCTGTTTACCACAGACTGTATTAATTAGAGTTTATTGCAGAATTGTATTCTGTGCTAGAAAAACACCACCACACATTTATCAAATTTTAACCATGATTATTGTGTTTTATTGTTTCATAAACTTTCAAAATGTCATGTCATGATCTATTTCATCTCAGACTTTCCTTTCCATCTAGAAAACATTACATACACTCCAAGGAGAAGCCAACCCAGCTGCACATGTATGTACTGCAGGATCCTGTTTGCAATGAAAATTATCTGCAATTGATTCTCATGGAGACCAATCTTCACAGGCATTCTGTGAAGCCAGAGCTAAATAACAAGCAGTGTTTGTAAAAACCATACGCTGTCCTGCAGGCAAAAAGAAAAAAAAATTAAGGGTGGGGGGAAATACAGTTAGTGCACTAACAGCAATTCCAAGCTAATGAAATTCTGAGACATCAGTAAAGCTCCAGAGATGCCTTGCTGTAATTTCAGATGTTGGACCTTTGGGGAAGAGCCCAGCAGCCACAAAAAAACCACCAAATTTTAGAAAAATATTTTACTGGCATCAAAGGCAAACCACTTGGTATAGAGCAGAGACAGACAAGCCAAAGGGCACTGCTGGAACTTCTGCCTCCATAAATAGTGTTGCTGGTCTGAGTGCCCTCAAAGGGATGTGATGAGCTCCAGTGTGACAGAATGACAGTGGAGAGCCATCATGAGTGGGCTGGCCATGCCACTGGAGATCTGACAATTCAGATTATCTCTGTTGTCTCTTCCCTGCTACAGCAGCACTGTACTCCCAGAAATGTTTCTTTGCTTCAGTAATTGAGCCCTCACGAGCTCCAGACCCCCTCACCTACAACAGTGGCCATGTGTGCACCAATCCTCCCTGCCAGTTTATTTCAGCATTCACATTCCCACATGAGAATTTAATTTACAGCCCCTCTATGGTCCCTCTGTGCTCACCCATCCCTCTTCTGCAGACTCAATTAATTCAACAGTTCAAACTCTGTGTGATAAGGATCCTCTTTGAGCCCAGTTGCAAGGGTTCCATGTTCTCTATCTTTCTATAATGGTTTTCCACTGGGACAGAGGAGATATTTGGACAACAAAGGCTCAGTCTGTGGGCGCCTATGGTTCCCCCAGGAGCCATTGAACTGATTTGACCCAGCACTTAAAAGGCATCACACCCCAGGCAAAGTCTTGCTGGGCTCAGCCCAGCACAAGCTTCCCCTCAGGAGACAAGGAAGGTCATCCCCACACTCCTGTAATCACATCTGAGCTGATATTGAGCATGTTGGGGATGGAGGCAGGTTACGGAGCAGGGGCTGCTTTTACCCTGGCACCCAGGAGTGGCTGCAAAAGGTGCAAAGGGACAAGGCTGTGCCTGACACCACACAAGCAAAGGAATGCTGGGAGATGCAGGTTATGCGTGCTGGGCTGACACAGCTGCCTCCTCCAGTGTCACAGCCCTTCTCTGCTCTGCACACCAGAGAGAGAACTGCCACAGAGCAGCCAATACTTGGCTGTCAGATGGGAACATCTGCCCCTCCATCCTGCCAGGCTCAGGAGACAGTCTCAAAGTCTGCAGTGCCAAAAGGATCCAGCACAGAGACTGGCAAAACCAACCCATGAATTGCATTAAAACTCCATTTTTATCTCCCAAAGCAGAGGCCTCGGGCAAGGGAGGGCCTCACCATGCACACACAGGGTCAGGACACTGCTTTAAGGGGAGAAGTAGCCACAGGAGCTCCCTCCACCTCCCCAGATATGCTCCAGACACAAGAAGGAGAGCTCTGGGGCTGTACTGGCCCTTCTCAAGAAGCTTGTGCATTACAGCAGACAGACTCAAAAGAATCCCCAAACCCTACATAATTGATTTTATGCATATTGTGTAGATTTTATGCATATTTCCTATCTTTCCTGGCAGCAGAGTGGATACAAAAGGAATCAGGTCCAGTATTACTTGCTGAACAGATGGAAAAAGTCTGCCCCCTGCAAGAAAGTACCACTGACTAAAATTCAAAGCAGCAGTGCTAAAGCCGTAACATCTAGGCCAGTACTGAGCACCAACGACTGGATCTCTGCCTCCCTCTGATCTTAAAAAAACCAAACAAACGTCAAAAGCTTCCTATTTTCTCAGCATCAAATACATACATTGTTCAAGAAGTGCCTCCATCACACCTCCTTCACACCGTCACTCGAAATACTTTTATCCTGCTTTTTATAAAGCCTGGAGAGGTCAATATTACCTGATAAAGTCTGAAACAATAGGGTTTACAAGTGCAAGAAACAATTTTTTTTCTCCCTTTTAAACTTTTCTAGTTGAAGCAGTTTGCTGGGATTTCTGCCAGGACCTGGCGGAAAGTTTTCACATCTGCACTGTACAATTAAAATGTCAAAGCTGGAGATTATTTAGTGTATTAAGAGTAAATCTAAAGAAGAGCCACACATTTTTAAGAGTCATTTTTTGCTGAATTATGCCAAGACTATCTCCTTGTTCAGTGTGAGTCAATATTTCATGTACTGTTACAACGATTACCAGGATCTAGCCAGTTTATCTCTTTTAGTCACTTTGCCCCCTTCCCACCCCAGATTCCTTCCTCTGCCCCATCTGTGGCAATACCTCGGTCATCCCTCAGCATGACACACAGTGCCACCAAATCTGCCCCACCTTTGGCTTTGCTGGATTAGAAATTTTGATTCAGGAGGTGAATATCTGCAAAAATTCTGGTGTCTGGGGGTCTGATATCAGCTGGAGAAGTGCATCTATGTTATTCACACCTGGATCACTGGCACTGTGTTTCTTGAACTCCCAGTAAGTAACAATTTTAGATCAGAGCTATTGCCATGCAAAAGAAACAAGTTCAGCTGTTCAGTGTAGCAGGATCCCACCCACATTTTGCAGAACTGCACTGGAGCCTGCAGACTGGCCGCAGGATGCTGACAACATCAGAATAATGCACTCAGAGCCAAAGAAAGTGAATACTCACAAGTGTGGGATTGGGGGAAAGGGTTGTTTTGTAGGTAGTACATTTGGAGTTTTAAAATAAATAAATCAGTCACAGGGACACAGCAGGCTCATGGTTTCCACAGGCTCTTCTATGAGCTACAGAGGAGCTGCAATGTTAGCTCGCAGCAGCAGCACCTCTGCCCAGTGATGTGATTCAGTGACCTGCAAGTGGAAGAATCCAGAGCACAAGAGCAGGCTGGGTTCCTGCAGGACCATTGCTCATGGTTGTGTTTGTATGAAGCAGGGGTAGGGGAGTGATGAACTCAAGCTCAAGGAAAGTTTCCTTATGTCAGTGCTTGAAATAAAACTTCTACATTTTCAAGAAGAATTTTTATCCAGTAACTCAGGGGGAAAAAACCCAAAAAACAAGCTTCTATTTCACACGACTCAATTTCTACCAAATGCAATCAATTTATTTCCTCCTGAAAAGCAAATCATTGCTGTCCCCATACTGGACAGGGACACAGCAGATGTCCTCCAGTCACTGACAAGGGCAACCAGTGACAGCCAGCACCACTGCATCTTCTTAAAGTGGATTGACAGGCGGCCTTGTCTTTGTCTCTGTGGGCACCACATCCCAAGCTCTCCAGCACATATTGCTGTAATTCAAATAAAAAATAAATAATTTTTAAAATACACTAATTTCTTACTGATGGGACTTGTTCAATACAATCCTGTATCTCATTTTCCCAGTACTTTGCCTCAGGCTGAGTAAATAATCATGAGTTTCACTCAGCCTAAGTGAAGGCCAGATTTGGACAGCAGCATCCTTACCAAGAACTAGAACTAATGGCTTTGCAATTTGATAATGTGAACCAGAGTAAGGAGGAAATTATTTTGGCAGAATTGAGCAGAACTGAAACTGAAAGGTCAATCTATTTAAAGAGTGGTACCACAACACTCTACAGAATCTACAGTTAAACCACCTGCAGGAAATATGATCATCTTAAGGATGATCTGTTTGGAACACTGAGCAAATCAATCCATACATGAGCCTAATAAAAATCTCTATATCCTAATAAAATCCTTTCAACTATAATAAAGAAAAAATAAATCTGTTAACAATAACCAAAATAATACTGACCAACAAAAACTAGGACTAGGACTGACTAAAACCCAAGGATTAAAAGTTACATTCCTTTTAAGAGCTACCTTAAAATTACAACTGTCTTGTTGTGCACAGCAGAGAGACCAGGGATTCACTCGGCAGAGTAGGGTAAGGGCTCAGCAAGCAGGGGCTGCACTGAAGGCTGATGGGCTTGATGACTAAATCAGTGTCCTTAAGCAACCTGCTGCAAAAACAGGTATTCATGGCTAATTTAATTGTTAAGGCTCCTTCCCACTCTTTTGAGAGAGGATTCAAGAAAGGGCAACAGAGAGAGGATGATTTAGCAAGAGAGGATGCTTTGGAAGAGAGGCAGGAGCTGAGAGGAGCAGGTTCCCTTTCGTGCGCAGGTATGTTGTTTGTGATGTCTGAATTACAGCTGCATCAGTCATCTTTCCCCAAAAATCGTGTCTAACCCAATATGAAAGACATTTATGATGGGGATTTGTCTCCTTTTGTTTTTAATTATTCATATGCAAATCATTCTGGGAGGGGGGAAGACCACGAAGGAAATGACATGTCAAGATACATAAACTGGTAAGGAAGACAAGCAAACCAAAGAGGGCTCCTCCAAGAATATCTGCAAACAAACAAAATCAGTTTGCTATTCCAAATTTCAGATGAATTATTCGCAGATGAGAGTTGAAGAGTTGCACGTGAACATAAATTAGACTTAAATGATAACACATTAGTGACGGTCACATTCTAGGCTGACACCTAAAAAAAGATGTAGGCAGTGGGTCATGTTAATCACTGATGTGCTTTTACCTAGCTGAGCTGAAAACAGCAAGATGTGGCTGCAGCTCTCCAGCTGATCAGAGCTGCATGTGATGCTTGGCACCAGAAAGCTCCAGGTCAGTCCCATTTTATAGCATTTAGGCTCTAAACTGTAATTCAGTGTTGCTTAAAAAAAAACTTCTTAGGAAGGAAAACAAAGCCCAAGCAAACCAAACAACAACAATCCCCTCAAACATCAAGTAAAGCTTAGTTCTTGAAGCTGCCAGGAAGGACCCTTCCCCTACAACAGTCCCACAGAGGTGTTCCAAACACAGACCTCCCATTCCCCCTCTCTGGAAATGACAGCCTCAGTTAGGACTCGGCTGCACAAACCTCATGAAGCGAAACAAAAACATTTCACAGCCCACAGCATTCCTGGCTCCCCATCAAAATGCGACAGCCAGGAGGGGGAAATCAAACCCTCTGGTCCTGGGCTGAGCCTCTGTCCCTTCATCTTCCTTCCTCCAGCTTTTGCACTTGGGGCTATCAGATAAGGACAAATTGCCTGTAACAGGAGTTATTACTCAGCATCCCAGGTGCTATCAGGGATGTCCTGATTTGACTGGAAACAGCTTCAGCAAGTGGCCTTGATGCGAGGGTCCCCCTCTGCCAGCCAGCTGAAGGCTCTATTTTAGCTGGTCCCACTGCTCGGGCTGTTGGTGACTCCTTGGCAAGGGCACAGCCTCAGGCAGCAGAGATGAATGGCTCAAACCCAGGGCCCCATTCCACATTAAGCCAGGCTATTGCTAAATGCTACCAGGCACTGAGGTCTAAAAGCAGAATTTGGCACCAACCCCACAAAAGCTGGGGCCCATCAGCAGCGACCTCAGCATCCCCCAGCCCTGCCAACAGCCACCAGCTCGTACTTCTCAGAGCAGCAGAACTATCAGCAGTCACTGCCCAGGACGGAGCAAGATGCCTCTTCAAATCAGGGCTTGCTTGGAGGGATTTTGGGGTTCCTCTCCCTTTGCATTCTGTAACACCTACCCAAGACAATGTTTCCTTCCTCCATAAAGGTCTGCCTCCACCCTGGCCCAATACAGGCATTCCACAAAAATAAAAAAAACTAACATCACAAGGAAAAAAGTGCTAAGGACAATAGTGCAGTCACAGAATTGAGCTGAAAACACTCCTACAGACAGAAGCCAACGAGTGTCATTTCTAACCTTCCCCTCCTGCTGAATCTTTTAATCTTCAGGAGTCACCTTCTCAGGATTATATCCCAGTATGTCACCTGCCATTCTCACACAACCCCATGCTGCTGTCTCACCAGGTCTAGCAATCAGGCTCAGCCCCTGCTGCCCACCAAGCCTCGATTGCAGTGGAATAGCTGCACAGCCTGTGTATAAAAGCAGTACTTTATGCAAGAAAAGCACTAAAAACAACAGCCAAAAAGGTGAGGACCCCTCAGAAGCATCCTGTGATTTAACATCCTGAAGCTAGGCCACTTCACCCTTCTGCAGAGGATTTCTCCCTAAGGCACAGGTTTGTCAGGCATTTCCCCTGTTCACCAGTTACATCACGGTGAAGCAGACATCCAGTTCCAGGGCAGATAGGTTAAAACCAACTTCAAAATAACACACCTGTGCCTGTGGTCAGACCAAAAGCCTCCTTAGAGCATTATAACATGTCCTGCAACAAAGAGTTCTGCTGCAGCCCCACCTCCAACAACAGAGACATAAAGGATTTCTCAAGAGGGTAGCCAGGCTGCCTCAGCAGGCACCCTCAGACAGACCTTTCACAAGCTCTCCCTCACATGCATAAATATACACACAGCTCTGCTTGTCTACTTCACTCCAGTACACCTTAATCCCTGCCCTGCAGTTCAAAAGGCAAGGGGGTTGTGATATTTTCAGGTCACTTGTACATAGCTCTCATCCCCAGGCTGACCAGCAATCCCGGCTCACACCAGAAAAGACACATGCTTCCAAATTGTCTCTTTGCTGCACCTTGCAGACAATTGAGGAAGAGTGAAAGGCACAAGCCTCACCTCAGCCACAGAGAGCACAGAGCTGCATCCCACCAGCCTGGCCCCCATCCATGTTGCCAAGACACTCTACAAGGGGCTCAGTGAACAGCCTCAGAGCACTCAATGAGCCCCAGCTTTATAGAAGGGCAGGAGGTGCCCAGACACACCTGTGGTGAGTGGTGCACCAGGAGCAGCAGCTGTGCCCAAAAAGGCACCTGGCAGCTCTGATTCTGCCCAGGATGTGTCTGTGCTGACAGAGAGCATGAACCAAGCCGTGCTCCCCTTGGCAAGAGAGGAACAGCCCTATTGCCTATTCTGTTCCCCTCCCTAAGATATTCAGAACAGGAAGAGATGTTCCTGACATCCTTCCTGGCTCCTCAGGCAGACACCAGTTTTGGGGTCATTCCTGGGGGCAGAGGGGATGCAGCTGAAGGAAGAATCTGCTAATACAGGTTCAATGTTATGGTTTCAGCCTCTCAGAGCTGCAGTGCCATGAACAACCTCCCTTGGGGAACTCAGCAGAATTTTTGTAGAACCACAGAATGCTTTGGGTTGGAGGGGATCTAAAAGCTCATCTCACCCCAATCCCCTGCCATGGGCAGAGACACCTTCCACTACCCCAGGTTGCTCCAAGCCCTGTCCAACCTGGCCTTGGACACTTACAGGGATGGGGTAGCCACAGATTCTCTGGGCAACCTGTGCCAGGGCCTCACCACCCTCTGAGATGAGCTGTCACATCTTAAGTGTGCGTTCCCTCTGCTTTCAACGCACAGTTTTATACCCAGAAAAAAAGGGAACATTTTCAGCATTTGGTGGCAAAGGCCAAAATCTTCAGGGCATCAGTGCAAGGTTTGACGTCACCAGTTTGTTGCTGTGGCTCTGCACAGGGAAATTCCCACCAGCAGTGGATTCACTTTGTAGAGGGGCTGGAATTCAGGGTAGTAATGGAATATAGACATGGCAGTGGAACTGCCGTAAGGAATCCCCAGCTAAAGCAGGCAAAACGTCCAAAATGAAATAAATTTTAAAGCAATACAGTTCAACAGACTGTTGGGTTTTCAAGCAACACATAATTACCATCTTAAACCAAACCAGGATGAAGCCATCTAATTTCACCCATTCCCACTAGTGGAATCCTCTGGGGATGAGCTCTCAGCACTGAGCCACCAGTCAAGGCCAGTCTGGAGCAAAGAGGAGGTAAAACCTGCAAACAGCAAAGCCCAGAATAAACCCCAGTAAAAGAGGGTGGGCCATTAGTTACTAAGGAGAAGGAATGTGTTTGTCACTTGCTGGTTTTCATTGCATTTTCCTTTGCCACTTAATAAGCACTAAATATAAATATAAATGGGATTATATATGGGAAGGGATAGATATAGATATAGATATATATGGATAGAAAGAGAGAGAGGAAGAGAGAGATGTGTTTCTATAGAAGTCTTTCTTCCTGATTAACATCACCATGGGGCTGAAGAAGAAGAAGATGTTCCCAGGTAGAGGTTTGGAAATGTGCACTGACCTGATAGGGTGGGATGGACGGAGAAGGGTGCTTCCAACTTCAGACTCCCTTGTTAATTCAAAAAGAAGTGGGATTTTGCTTTTCTTGCTAAATCCCAAGTCCCCATTTAACAAAACACAGCCTCCCCTCCTCTGCTGTTTTTCCATTTTGTTTGTGTGTGTGTGTGTGTCAAAAAGCAGCCAAGCCTGGCTTTTATCAAAGGCCTGAATGTGTCTTGGTGTCACTATAACCAAAGGGAACCAAAGCAGGGGGGTGGCTGTGCTGCTGCTCCTCCACACAGTGCAGACCTCGTGTGTGTGATCATCTCCAGCACAGCTGCCTGTCCCCAGCACCGGGGATGCTGCGAGGCACCGATGCACTCTGACCTCACCTCTGTGTGAAGAAATAGTTTAAAGACTGAAAACCTTGTCACTGTGAAAATGAAGCAGAGCTCCTTGAAATCTGGCTTAATTCACATTAAAGCAACCCTCGAGGAGCTCAAATACGGTGCTTTTCTCCTTAAAGTCAACCAGTCTGCATAAGCTCCCAAGTGGAGTTTAACAGCACTTCTTGGGGAATTTAACCATATCTTCGGAATTAAAATAAAGCACTTTTATACAGTCTTGATCTACAAAAGGGATAGATTAAAAAAAAAAAAGAGAGAGAAAATACAGCAGAAAAGAAAGGCATGTGCAGCTTCTGGCCAGGTTCAGGTCACTGCCTTCCCCCCACGCTCCCTGCCCAGGATGAGGGATGGGGCAGTCCCACATGCAGTGATCACCCCAGTATGGAGGTGGACAAGCTGGACAAGCTGTGGTTTAGGATGAAAAGTTTAGGAGAAAAATTAAAAGAAGCAAATGAACACAAGAAGTCCCTGCACCCACGGCACAGATGAGCAGCATTGCCCACACCAAGCAGCCAAATCCTCCAGCATCAGCATGCTTCCTGCCTATTCCACTTCCAACAAAGAACCAGCAGCCTTCAGGCAAGCTAACAGCAGCTGCCAGTAGCCAAAAAGTCAGGATTTCTTTTAAGAAATGAGAACATACATTCCCAGTTCCCTATCAGGGCCCATTTTTGCCATCAGACATGCCCTTCAGTCCCTCTGGGATGGCATGTTAGTCTCTTGACAGGGTTTCTGCGCAACACGGTTGAACATATTTAAATGTTTGCACAATAGGGCCCCAGAAGCATCATTATTTGGTAGTAGTTACTGCCAAGGCTTCCCAAAATATGAAGCAGATCGTATCAATACCAACTGTTCTCATCTTCCAGACAGATCTGCTGGGGGAAAAGAAAAAAAAAGAAAAAGAAAAATCTGTTAAACATCTCCTCCAAGTCCTTCAATCTCTCTGAGCAGTGAAGCAGCACAAACCTGCTTGATCCTCCTGCACCGAGTGTGCTGGAATAGCACGAACGGGGACAGCTCAGAGACAGCACAAAATGGGGAGAAAACCCAGACAAACCCAAGCCAGAAAGAAACAATTCCAGATGTACTGCACTGACAGATCTCATCTCTACCAGTATTTTTTTAAAAGTCTGACCACAAACACACATATGGTCAGGAACATCATCAAACCTATTTAAATTTTCTTTGTGAATACTTCTCTCTCCATCATGTCACCCTTGCTGGGAAGCCACCCAAGAGCCTGGGACATGAAGGATAAAATTTTTATGTGGTGCACAGAATTTAATAAGTCCACCCAGGGGCAAATGGCCTCTATCTGTTGCTTGTACAGACAAACAAATTGTGCCACTGAGAGCCAGAAGCAAAGGGAGAAACGTAGGATTTCTTGCAATGTACAGGAAACATCACACATGGGCTGGAGCCAAGTCCACCACTGGAGTTGTCTTGAGATAAATGGTCCCAGTACATTTGCACTGAAGGGAACCTTCAGATGAACAAAGTCCCAAAGTCAGTGGCTCTTCCCATAGTGTTGCTCAGGCAGGTTAAAAAGTAATTTGTGTCACACAACCAGTCCCAGGTGAAGGCTGGCTTTTCTTGGCCTTCATGTCTTGCCATGATTGCAATCATTGTGAAAAAATAACCCATCAAGGGCAACCCTCATTCAGCAGAAGCCAAGTTCTCTTAATGCCTTCAATATGTAATTACATAAATAGACCCAATTTAAAAGTGAGCCAGAAACATGAAGAACAGCTTCAAATGCAACCAACACAGCCCCACAGCCCTACCCCAATCGAGATGCTGTATGGCATACAAGAAGAATGTGAGATCTCTCACAAACACATCCCCAACTCAAATTAGAAGAAAAAAAAGTGGATTTCTGCCACCAAATCTGCATTCAAGGCAATGATGGGCTCTCCAGAGCCCCCTTCTGTCTGTCCCCTGGCTGCATTCAATTCCTCCTGCACATGCAGCTTTTCCTCCTTCTTGCCCCACACGATCACATCTTATAAAGCAAAGAAGCACGTGCTGGGGGGGCAGGGAGACATTGGAGACCTGTCATTCCCTGCATTTCCAGCAGTTCTGTGCCCTGCTCCTGTGCAAGGCCGTGAGCTCACTCCATCTGCCTCAGGGATGAAACCCAAGACGCACATTGTGCTGCAGAGGCTGCCAGAGCTGAGTGTTCAGGGGCATCTTGGCACCAGCACCTCTTCTGCCACATGATGAAACAGAGACTGATGGTGACAACAAAGAACAGGTGGAGGCTTAATGAGATCATTAACCACGTGAGTGCATCCTGTAAAGCTGCATTAAGCCAAGTGCTCATACCCACCAGGCCATGCTGGGCTGGGAAGGCATAGCCTGCAGAGCCCAACACCTCCCCCTTGGGCTGGATGCTGGGTGGGATTACCCTGGAATCATGCTGGGAAGTGATGAGAATTGTTGCCTCCTGGGTCCTATTTGGAAAAGCAGAAAGAAATCCAGCCTTTTTACAGTCTAGTTTATCACGGCAGGACAGGTGCAACAAAAAAAGGATCAGCAATTGAATCTGTCTCCTCGTGCTGCTCCTCCTTGCAGTGTGTCACCATGAGGACCTGTCACTTACTCTGGTGTACCTTGTGCCAGGGTGTGGTGAGTTCATTTGATGGTTCCTGCACATCCAGCACCAGCTCCAGCCATGTAGAGCCACCACATACATCCCTGCCACCCCAGCCAGCACTCCCAGGCCAAGGGCCCCCAGGGACACCACTGCAGCAAGGCTGTTTGCAGACTCCTCACAACCATGGATGGACAAATCTGTGGCCAAATTCTTCATGCTGGCTGCTTTTAAAATAGCTGTTTAGTGATTTTCCACAGCCAGCTTGGCTTCATGAAAAATGAGGTGGAGGAGTACCCCATCAGACAGTGTCAGAACTGCCTCTCCCTTAGCACATGGGAAACAAACCTGCTGGTGTCACACCACCTTCCCCTGGAGCAAAGTCTGGGTGCTCTGTTGTCTTGGAGAAGGTTTCTCTTCTCTGCAGCGAGAGATTTTTGTTATTATTTAGAATTATTGTTCTTTTCCTGTGTGTTTTGTTAAATAGTTTTTTTCCCTTTTCTCTTCACTTTCCTCCGGGGACATTTTCTTTCCCAAATCTGGTGTGTGGGGGGAGGGGTACACAGGTACCTACAGCCTGCTTTCCATCAGGGGATATCCTCCTCTGAATTTGTCTCAAACTGGGACATCTGTGTATTAGATCTGATAAATCATTTCACTGCTGATCTAGACAGACACTCACTGCAATAAAGGGAATAAAAGTTTCTTGATCTCTCTCTGATTTTATGTCTTAAATAACAACCTGGAGTCTTAAGTATGATCACAGCTGGGTAAGCGATCCACGCTTGTGGCTGGTGTTTGGATTCACACCCTGGTCTCTGTAATCCAGGCAAGCCACGCTTCCCAGTGAGCAACTGTTGCAACATAATTACTTGGTAAAAATCCTGTTAGGACACTCAGCTACAGCCAGCTATCACTCTCCAGTTCACCTTCTTCCCTCCCATGAAAATGTGGTGGTCAAAGCACGGCAAATTTGCAACACGAAGACACCACTGCTCAGAGGCTGCAGCTCAGAACATTTTCCTTTAAGGAAACTATTTAACAAGTGCTGAAATGGACTGTCTTTCCCAGAAATCTGTAAAGTAACCCAAAAAAGTTACTGATAGGTTTGCTCATGTTTGGACCCCAGCAGGTAACTAAGTACCACTCAGCTATTCCCCGTTCCAGCCTTTATT
The DNA here is from genome assembly GCA_013396875.1 of Vireo altiloquus. Taxonomy (NCBI): domain Eukaryota; kingdom Metazoa; phylum Chordata; class Aves; order Passeriformes; family Vireonidae; genus Vireo; species Vireo altiloquus. Next base: position 227,202 of record VZRF01009866.1, read on the forward strand.
GGAGTGTCAGGAGTGATGGAGTTATATTTGGATCCTTTAAAGGGCACTACACCTACTGCCTCTGCAGCCCTACAGAGTCAAACAAATGACCATGTTTTAGAGCAAAAAAACAGGAGAAAACAAACAGCACCAGGGGAAGAGCAGTGTTTCTGGTCATGGAAATCGGGACATAACATCAGATTTATAGATAGTCTAGGATTTCTCAAGTGATAAGCCAAGGGAAGAAGCTGGTGGGGCACATGAGGATATTTGTCCAGCCTTTGTCTGGGCTGGCACTCCCTGAAAAAGGCCAGAGGGAAGGTGAATTAATGGTACCTGTTGGTGAATGACATGGCACCCACCCAGCACAGGCAGAACAGACTAAAAATGTTATACAGCCCCTCTGCTCGGGTTTGGTTTTGGCTGCTGTCACCTACACAGTCCCAGGCACAGGCAGAGGTGATGGTGCTTCCTGTGCAGAGTGTATTTGTGTAATGCAAGTCAGGAAATGTCAGTCTGGAGCTTCTTGTACCAGAGAAACAAGGTGGCTCTTGCTTCAGAAGAACATCAGTGGTAGCTCACTGTCCCAAAATAATTTCTGTGCTAAAACCTGCTTCTATCAACATTGCATGGCTGATAAGCACAACCTAAAGCCTGCTGGGATGAGACATATTCCCACCCTGTTACACCCAGGGTGGACAGGAGATGACAGCACTACTGACTCGATGAGGAGGCATGGAGGTACAGTAGGTACCATGCCTATTTTCAATAATCAGCTCTGCACAGCCAAGTCACTGCTCACTTGGGTGACATTGATCCATCATTTGAACAAGAAAGAGGAAGCAAACAACTGAAAAGTCATGGGAACTTCCCAGGTGAGGCAGTCCATTAGTACTGAACCAATCTGCTCCAGAGACTCCTCTCTGGAAAGGCAGCAGTGAAGGGGTTGGCAGCAAAAAATATCTGTGCCTGGATAAATGACTTCATATGTCGAGACAAAGATAAAGTTACACAGAGCCTCTTGCAGAGGACGTGGTCATCAGGTTTATTTTTGTAGTTTTCATTACACTCAAAATAACTTCAGCAGACATAGAAAAAATAAATTTTCAAAGCCTTCTCCTATTGATGTCACCAGTTGTAATTAATTTTTGCTGAAATGGTCTAAAGGCAAATGCTGATGGGATGGGCTGGTTCCTGGTGTACTGCTCCAGGCCTCTGTGTTCAAATGCCGGGGCTGCACCAAACACCACCAGGATAAATCCTGCCTCAGCCTCACTGGAAGATGCCTCCGGCCCATTTCCCTGCGACAGTGGTTTTGAGGCCAGACTGCCTTTCAGCTCATGCTCTGCCTCTGTGTCAGAGGCGCCGGCAGCTCTGGGAATAACACGGTACTGTGCTATTTCCTGCCTCAGAAAGTCCTGACCACATCCAGCATTTAAAGTCACCTCGGTAGGATGTTAAATGTCACTGCTGGCTGACACAGCAGCTGATCTAGGAGGGTGCTGTTTGCATGGGTGTGGAACAGAGGACGTGCTCCCCCTCACACACCAGCACACTGGGGAGCTTGGTTTGAGAGCAGTCCCCAAATTCCCAGATTCAAACCTCCCCTTTGGTGCACACCTGGCTGTCACCTCCTGCTCCCACCACCACCACCCCAAGCTCCTCAACAGGAGTGCAGAGTGTGCTAAAATTGTGAGCAGAGTCACCCTGACACTGCCATTACACACCTGGCTGCTGCCACCACCCCAGCAACTCCCTCTGCACACACAGCAACCCCCAGGACCACCAGAAAATCATACCTCTTTCCAGGGGGACTTGGGGCTCCTTCCCCATTGCTGGCTGGCACTCTGCAGCGCACAACACATGGCTGGGAGGAGGTGCCAAACCAAGCAGGACTCCCTCTCCTCCATTTATTTCCATCCACTCAAGAAAACAACCCCTGACCTAAAGGTTTCCATCAACAAAGAATACTGAAGCCAGAGCTTTGAGGTCCCAAGGATGAGGCGGGACCCCATCCCTCTGCGGTGGCTGCTTTCCAGCATCTTCCAGTAAGATGATGGAGAGTGTCTGTGCCCATCCCAGGTAGCTTCTGCGAGAAGGAACTGGCAGCTCCTGCACATGTGGTGTGCAGACACAGCTCCAGATGTCCTTGGGGCCTTCCACAAATATCCAAAAGGGACCGGGGAATGGTCGCCAGGAAGGAGCTGGTGGAAGGTAGCCAGCAGTCATTTCTATGCTCAAAGAGCATTTTTCCAAAAGTTGCTAAGGTCTGCAGATTGGAGTTTTGAAGGGGTAAGATTTGAAAACACGTGAAACATAAAGTAAGTGCCTGCATTCAAATGGCACCATTTGTCAAAAGTCCTTCCCAGACAGTTGTTCTTTGTTATTTAGATGCTTTAACACTTGGCTTCTGGCTCGTTTTTTTAAAATCCTGGCACAGGCTTTTCTGTGCAGGAGAGAATTCTGATTGCATTTGTAAGTTTAGTATAAAAAAATCCTGTTTATACTAATCCGTAATTCTAAGATCCCAGCCTCCTGCAGGCAAAGGCAGATGGAGAAAGCAAACCCTGCTGAAGAGAAGTGACTGGTAGGGTACAGGGAACTGAGGCAAAGGGGGATTCAGATGAATTTTGAAACTTGAAGATTTAGTAAAGCTCCTTATCTCACTCTAAATCACAGAAATTACAGAAGAATACTGAGTTTTAATGGCTTCAGGAGGCAGAAAAATTTATCTTGAGGTGAGTGTAAGGAATACCTCAGAGGTTTAAGCTCAGTAGATGCAAAGCAACTCAGAAAAGCAGAGATCACTGCTAATTTAAAAAAAAAAACAAACCAAACTTGCTTATATTTGCTATTTTTCTGTATCTATTGAACTATCCGGAGGGACTCAGAAATGTGCCACTACGGGGCCAGACCCTGAAGAGGCAATAACAGAGCTGCTATCACGGGACGGCACAAAACAAAGAGGCGGCATTAGCAGAGCTGGGCGCATCCCATTTGGCCTCCTGGAAAACATCTGCCGTTTGTCAGGACTACAAAGCCAGCAGAGCCCTCTCCCCCTTGATCTCCAGCAATTAGGGAAATTCTGTTGTGCTAATTACCTGGGGAGACAACACGGGGAGAAGGCAGATAGCGAGTAACACTTGAAGGCAGTGTTTACACCACTAAAGATCAGGCAGATATTTCAAGTCACTGGAAACCACCAAAAAGTGCTGCACCAGCCTCCCAGGGCAAGCTGGAGAACGCTGATCTGGGTATAAAGTTAGGGTAAATATTAAAAAGTAATAATAATAAAAAATTTAATTATATAAATAATCTAAGCAGGAGAGCCTCTGGAGCTGCTGAGTCTGCAGAGGTAGGGAGGGTTTGAAATGCTCGGCTTCCCTGAGTACACATGGTTTGAATTGCCGAGAAATGGAGCAATCCGCCGTCCTGCCGGCTGCAGCACCACTGTGCTCCTGCTGCTGCCAAGCCATTATTGGGAAATATTTGTCACATATTAGCTGGAACATCAGATTACTACACTGAACATTTAACGCTGTTTTGTAATATATCCATACGTTCAAAAGCATATGACACCGTCTCAGCGTGAATTCGAGATGAAAACAGGGATGTGCATCATCCAATGGCCAGGAAATTTAGAGTTAAAGCTCCAGAGGTACTGTTAAATAAAAAGGCACATGGAAACACAACGCATGCGCTGAAATGTGCAGTGCAAGAGCAGCCAAGAGAGCTGGAGCTTTTCACACCCTCAGTCTACAATTCAGCAAGGACCAGCTGCTGGGCAAGGCACGCTCTGTGGACTGAGGCTGGTTTAAGCTTTTTATTACTGCATTTAATGAAACATTTGCTCTCAGGCTCTAGCATAGTGCATCTAGCACCTTGAGCTCTCACAGAACCTGTTCTCACAGAGCTTGAATACTTTTGGCACGGCAAATACCACCTTTAACAAGAGCCTTTTGCACCTGAGGTTTTAAAACCTGTTAAAAATACAAGGTGGGAAAAATAAAAAATAATCCTTAAAAAACATATATATGAGAAGGTGGCCAGAGCCCACACAACTGATAAACAAATTGTTCACCAGAAGTTATAGTCTTGCCTTCAACCCATCTCATCAGCTGAAGGCTGCCCCAAATGCCACATACACCAGTGTTCCTGCACCTGCTGAGTTTCATCCTGCAGCAAAGGCTTTGTGAGGATCCCATCAGAGAAAGAGGCTGAACACAGGGGAATGAGGGGGCCTCTCTGCAAAGTATTACAGGCCTGGCTTAGCGAATGACAATAATACAAGTATTAAGCTGCTGTTTCCCTGTGAGACAACATATGGGGACAGCCTGTCCTGGCCCTGCCCGGCGCCCGCAGCATCCAACCGCTGCCGCCCCGTCCCAAATAGCTGAGGGGACTCAAAGGCCATGCTCGTCCCCAGAGTGGGGTCACCAGCCTGTCACAGCGTTCCCGAGCCTCACCCACACTCAGTCCAGCTGCCTCAACCCCCCCAAGGATGCTCTCCTCTCCCTCAGCCACAAAAATGCCCAAACCACAAAGGACTCAAAGTGACACAAAGTCGTTGTCATCATCCCCCGCATCGCCTTGGTTGAATGAATAAAACAAAACAAGTCAACTCAAAGCAGCACACAGATGCTCAGAGCAACTGCAGAGGCAACTTTTTGCCGCATGCTCAGCATTAGAGACAGAAAAGTTATTTTTTAAACTTTTTAAAATACATTCTTTTAATTTTTTTTTTTCCAAATTGTTATTACTTGCAAGGTCAGGTTGAATGGGTCTCCGAGAAACCTGAGCTAGCTGGAGATGCCCGTGCTTACTGCAGGGCAGTCGGACTAGAGGCTTTGAAAAGATTCCTTGTAGGATTTCTCCCGACGATCGCGGTGTCTCCGCGGCCCTGGCGAAACCGCCGGGCCCCCTCTGCCGGCCACCGGCCCCGAGCCGACCCGCAGCCGCACAAACCCCGCGGCTCCCGTTCTAGAAGCCAACCCAGTTGTGCCCTATAGCCAAATAGGTGCCCTCCTGCAGAGCACAAAGCACAAAATGGGTCCGTTTGGGTCGGGGTTTTTTTGGGAGGGAAGGGTGTTTGATTTCTGTGTGTGTTTTACAAGCAGTGATTTAGGATTTCGCTGTAGTCAGAATAACTTGCCTCGCATTTAACTTTTAAGTGGATCATAGTCTCATCTTGTTCCAAACTGCTTTGAATGTGTAGCAAGTCAATTGTATCAAAACAGTGCCCTAAAAACAACCCCCACCCCCTCAGATCCAAACAAACCCCAAATTGACTCGCTTCTAGGAAAAATCAGGGCTTGTTTAAAACAAGCCCAGCTGTCAGGACCAGCTCTGAGCATGTGTTTGCTCCTGCCACTGCCCACGGGTGGGTCTGCAGGGCAGCCAGTCCCGTTTTTCCAATGTGGCACCGAGGGAGGGACCACCCTGGCATGACAATGCAGAGAGCATCCTCATCCTCAGCCCTCCCGTGGCTCTCCAGCTTGCTTTAAATCCAATCGTAAGAAGGAATTCTTAAATTTAGCAGGGTTATTGGCAGAGGAAAAGCCCCCCAGCCTAGGTGTTCAGGATACCCACCAGCTGCCCATGGGAAGCAGGAGTAGGGCTGGCAGCATCTCCCCATCCCCACCACAAAGAAATTTTCCTTTCACCAGGGGCTGCTTTTTCAGTGCAGAGGCAAACTGAAGCTTAGCTGTTGGTTTGCAACCTGGCATAGCTCAGCAGCAAATGCCAGTGAGGGCCACAAGCTCTCAGATGTTTCCAGACCGAGCTCTTTAACTACAGAGCAGAAGGCAATTCAACCTATTTCAGGAGAAAGAAACACATCAAAAGATGTCTTTGATTTGCTCCAAAACAGCTGAAAGGCTTCAGGAGAGCCCAGCAGCACTCAGCTCCCTGCAGTGGTGGCCAGGAGCAGCCACCGATGGACATTTCCAACCCACCAGGAAATCACTTCTTCCCTGGGCTCACCAATTACTTTGACATTCGTTACTAACGACTGTAACGAGCATTTCATCAGCACGTGGGAAAACCTTCCCCTTCCTCTTTTCTCCTCATCTCCCAAACACAGCAACCAGTAAACCCAGTGACCCGGAACAGAATTGGGACTTTCCTGGACAAAAGAAGCCTCTTCAATTCCAATTGCTTTCTGCAGAGCAAAGGAAAAGCCTCTTGACCACTTAAGCACACCAGTAGCACCCTGCTTGCCCAGACCAGAGAGTGATGTAGCCCCAGAGTCCTGTGAGGTCAGTGGACTTGTTGGGTCTGTGCATCACAGGAGAGAAATCTGATTTGACCACCTTGCAAAGAGCTGAAAATAAGCAGTATTTGTTTCTCAGCTGGTGGGTTTTGTTACCAGGCAGTGAGGCCCACAGGGAGCCTTCCACTGGAAAAGCAGTGAGTATGTTTAAGAGCATCATTAGTGAAGTGTTTCTGAGATTAAATATCATCTCATGGGGAAAAAAGTCCCCATTTTTTTTTCATCCTGTGAGTATGGACTAACACTGTATATTTTGCTAGGATTCATATCCAGAGTAGCAGGAAAAATTGACCCTGCCCCTTTGCTTATTCTGCCATCCCCATGTAGCATTTATGGTTTGTTTATTTTTTTTAAAACTAGAATGGAACTCTCTGCTGCTTGGAAGTCCTTGTAACATGCCCGTGAATCCTCCCGCATCAAAGCACTGCACATCTTTCACCCATCTTTCGCTACTTTTGTAGAAAGAAAAAAAGAAGAGAAAGGCTCAAAGTGCCCCAGTTCAAAGTCACTCCTTCAGTGCGACAGCAGAGCACTTCACAGAGCATTTCTATAAATGAGGTTCCTTAACAAACTAACCTAAGCTGTTTATTGTTTCCAAGGAGCATGCACTTCCACAGCAGAACAGGAAGTTTTGACAGTTTTAGAAGTTCATTAAACTCTGGGAGGAAATTTAAACAACCGGTGACAGCTTTCCTACAGCAAAAGAAGTCACTGCCCTCTGAAAAGGCAGAGAGGCTGCAGCTTTTAATTATCACACTTGCATTAAGTCCCAGAGATTTTGTTACTACTTCTAAATTGTTTTGGCCCAACACCCCGGGCTCAAAACCCAGTCAAGTTCTTCAGTCTTTTATTCTTATAGCCAAACATCACTTTTGTCCAAACCTCAAACTCCTTGCTCTGTAAATAGGCCAAAGCAAGGCGCTGGGAGACATTAACAGTCTCAAGCACAACAGAGTGCTTCAGCTCGGGAGAAAAAAAAACTTCTTAACACGTTTTCCTCCATGAAAAGGAACATATAACAGAGGAGGGGAGGAGCTCGGTGGAGCGGGTGCGGCGAGAGGCGGCCCCGGGGCGGTGCGGGGCTGGCGGTGCGGGCGCTGGCAATGCGGGGCTGGCAATGCTGGGCTGGCAATGCGGGTACCGTGGCACATACCTGGGGGACATACACAGTCTGAGGGAGCCTCCCGCGCCGTCCGCAGCTTCGAGAGTCCCTCGCCGAGTTTCTGTTTGGAGAGGGAATGGAAACAGCCCTTTAGAGAGCACATTATACCTAAACACGCACCGTCCGTGCATGCCAACCTCCAGAGCATCCAGCTTCCTTCCAGGGAGAGGTAATGGTTTCATCCTGTGGCGTTCAGCCTCCTTGGATAATACCCCATGCTGTAGTAGCACATAAATATTAAACGTTTCTGAGCAAGTGGCAGCCTACAGCCCTCACATGGAGCAGGAAGACACTCCTCCTGCACATCCCAAAGTCCCTTGAGCCAAGCTCCATTGGCAGGATTCATCCTGCGCTCCTTTACAAGTCCCGTGTTGCAATGCGACCTGATTTGGTTGATTTTATGCTTAAAATTCATGCTCTGTGGAGTATTAGAGGTTTCTTCAGGAGAGGAATGAGGTGAAAGACAGTCAAGACTGGACTGGCACAGCCACCCTCAGGCCTACCCAAAGCCCAGTATTTCCATCTCCAAAGTGAAAAACTCACCAATGGGACAACTAGAACACACAAAAATTCACAGAACTAGAGCAGTGTCTACGTAGCACATTGCAGGCAGATGTGAGAACACTCTGCTTGCTCCCTAAGCAACGAGACTGTTCGTGCCTGCCTTTAGGACACTGCCAAGCCCAAGTTAATGAGCCTGATGACAGGTATGTTACATTAGCTTGGGCATAGTCCCTGCCTGGGATAGCCCTGCAAGGGTGGGAACAGCTCATCCTCACCCACAATCTTCACTCTCTCAGTCCTCCAGGAATGCCCTATCCTACCTAAAGTACTTGCCAAAAGACAAACAAATAATCTGATAACTAGAGTCCCTACATTTCAGAGAGAGAAATTTCAAAGTACTTATTCAGCTTAGGGTGTTAAGATGTGACTTTATACAGCTGACGACCCAGTCCCTGTTCAAATATTTGAACACTGGGGACTATTCAGGAATTAGGCTACCTGTGAATTAGGTTATTTTCTTTTTATTCTGAGGATTAAATAGTTTTATCTGTTGTTGAAATTCTATGCTTCCTCTGTCTGTTTGGGTGTGACGCTAAGGGGTCCTGAAAATATCAATACGGTTTCATAGCACCTGACAGAGAAGTTGTGCTGAGGGAAATACGAGAGAGATCCAGCTGCCTTCTGCAAAACATACACTTTCCTTGAGAAAATGTGGCAATAAAACATCTAAGGACATTTTTCTGACAGCCACCTGCAGTCTAAAAGTTACAGAGTTGCTCAAGTTTTATCTGTTTACTTTTGAAGTAAATTGAATGATGAAGATGCTCAAGGAAAAGAAAATAAGCTCTCCTACATTTTTAGTTCAGCAGGCATCACTGGGAACAGCAGAGATCTGAATCCCGAAGCAAGTCCTCTGTTCTCCCATTGAATTGTTCTTATCATGAAACTGATTAATCTGGACACTGTGGACAATAAATCCTTTGTGAACAAAACGGTCCAGCTTTGTTTACAACAACTGGATGTTTCCATAATCCTCCCGTTAATATTTTCCCTCCAGCGTGAAAACTACACATTTAGAGCTGGAGCTTTTGACACAGAGCAAGTGGAGATGCTGCCACGTCTGGACTGTGCTGTTGGCAGTGTTTCAGAGGTCATCGAAGCAGGAGCCTGCAGCACGTCCCACTAACGGGACAAGCTAAGGGAAGGGCAAGGTCCTGCACAGTCAAATCAGAGATTTCTCCAGGGTTAAACAGATGCCTGTCACAGAGCCAGAAACTAAATCCTAGTTGTCCAAATTGGCTTTCATTACCTTAACTACACACTTACCCTTCCTTTATTATTTCCTATCCTCTTTTACTTGCCAAACATTTAAACAACACTAAAAGGAACCGGGCCAGTGTGTTGGTGCTGTGTTTGCTGCTCTCTATGCACGGCTCTGCCATAAATTATGCCAGCAAACCCCTCGGTTGGTACATGGAGTAAAGCTTTTTGGGCCATGGCAGAGAACAAAGGATGCTGGGTCATGCACAGAGAGCGTATGGAGCTTTGGTTTCACTTCTGAAATACTGTGGTAAACTTCAAAGGAGGACCAACGCAGAATCTAACAAAAAAACTGACCCCAGGCAGCAGTTGATGTTCATGACGATGGAAATACTCTCTTGCTCTCCAGAAACTCTCAAGCACAGAAAGGGCAGGAGTTGCTTGACAAGCAAGTGGTCTTATTTAACAGAGCTTGAGAAAGAAACACTTTCCGAAACTTTACCATAAATTAAGAGGTTCATTTAAAATGGCCACTGATAGATAGAGCAATCCCTACTATGAATTCCTCGAATTTGTTGCTTGATTCAAACTTTGCTTTTAGTATCGACAAAAGTTCGGTCATACTAAATGTTTCAACAAGCTCACTCTTCCATTAGAAACCCAATTATGTGGTTTTGCTTTATTTTCCCCTGTACAAACTCCATCTGAGCATTCCCAGTACAAAACAAGCTTTCCACACTTAACTAAATCTCAGCAAGAGGTTGCACATGATCTTAGGCAGTGCCACAGAAACCATTCCCATTGCTAAGCACATTTATTGGAGTAATTGGAACAGAACCACTGCCACAACCGGCAGGCTAATTCCTGCCTGGAGAAAAGACGTTAACTAGAGTCTGTGATTACGCCTCACAGGCACCCCCCCTGGTCTGGTATTCAGGGTTTTCACAAAAATATTTTAACATTTCACTTTTATCGAGGCACATCAATGCAACCAAGCTTCCAGGCAAAAGGACACGCTGTGGTGGTGCCAGCAATACCCTCACCCTAGCTCCACCAGCAACACACACATGAGGAATTGTCTCCCCATGCCCCCAGCACTGCCTCCAACCCTGCTCACAGCCCCAGAGCTTTGACAGAGTTCCACGTACAAATACTTTTTGCATGATTTAGGCTTGGTGGCTGTCATAATTTTAACGCATGTTTCGCACCCCAGTCAGGCCATTAATAAAATCCCAGGGTAAAACCTTCCCCAGATGTCAGAACACTCAGGGGTGTCCTTCAGCAACCCCATAAGCCGTGTTGAATCTTGCTGAACTTTATGAACTACTGTTTATACAAATCCAGCAAACCAACTGTGGGATCTTCAAGCATTTCCTATGAGTGATGGAGCCCTTCACGTCCCCCTTGCCTGTAAAAAGCCCCAAACCTAAACACCAGAATCGGGAAAAAGATAACCCTGGGATAAAACGTAACTTCTCCCAGAGATTTGGTTTAGTTAGGCACCGAGAAGGGCAACGCTGTGGATAATAGTTCTCCAAGTATGGGAAATTGTTCAGCACAGAAATATTTATTGAATAATTTGAGAAAACCCCAGGATTGAAAGTGAAGTAACTAGTGGCGGGTCTCCTCTGCCTGCCATTAATCAGTTCTGCACTGCCAGACCACAAAACTCTATGACAGACAGTCCAGATAGCGGGGATCATGTTCATAATTTCTAACAAGGAAATTATGGTCCATTAAATCCCAAGATAAATAGTTATTTAAGTACTCGGGTTACCTGTGTCAGTGAATAGAATAACGAGGAAAATCGCATATCCTCAAACCTTCGACTGCCGGCCCTTCACCCTGGAGCATTTTCTCTTCTAAACAAGGTGGGCTCTGCCACGCCTCGCCCTACGCCTGATTCATGGAAACAGCAGCAAAAAGGGGCAAGTTTGGTAAAAGGGAGGAAGTTTTTCCAAAGAGGAGGAGAAGCCGGTGACACACGGAGCGAACCCCGCGCTGGAGCGGGGCCGGAGCGCCTTCCCCGAGCCTGTCGCCCCGCCGCAGTGCCACCGGTGCTGCTCGCTCGCCCGCGGGGCTGCGGGGCCGCGGGGCCGCCCCTCACTCACCTCGCGGAACAGCTGCTCCACGCGGGGCTGCAGCGCGTCCAGCAGCGGCCCGTGGCCGGCGGCACCCAGCTCCTCCAGCGCGGCCAGCCGGCCCTGCAGCTCCGCCGTCTTGGCGCCCAGCAGCAGGCACACGGCCACGGCGGTGAGCGAGAGCAGCAGGCACAGCGCGGAGGTGGCGGTGCCCGCCGCGCCGGCGGTGCCGCTGCCGCTGCCCGCGCTCATCGCGCCGCGCTCCGCGCCGCTGCGCGGGGTC